>PVHT021183523.1:2613586-2643683 GCA_004024745.2 Catagonus wagneri | reverse complement strand
CCCCCATTTTATAGTCTGGCAGAACACAAGTCAAGTGCTTCTCAGATCTGTGTCTTCCAGGCTGCAGTCGAACAAACCCCCAATAAATACCTCTTTAACGTCTGAAATTTTGATTAACATTACCTAGAGTGTTCAAAATTGAACGTTTTTGTTATTTTTTTGGTCGTGGTGTGCAGCAGGTTGATGTTGGATCTCAGTTCCCAGACCAGGGATTAAACTCAGCCACAGCGGTGAAATTGCAGTCCTAACTAATCAGTAGATAACTTTTAATGTCTTTGTTCTATAATCCCACTATCTGTCATCCTGTCATTTGGGACTATCAGTTGTCTTTTCCTAAGCAAATTGAGATTTGGAGGATATTTCATATGCCTAGTAATTTTGGACTGTATCCTGGGCATGCATTTTAATTTCAAGTTTATTCAAAATTTTCAAAATATATGTACAGGAGCTCCCCTTGTGGCTCAGCAGAAACGAATCTGACTAGTATCCATGAGGATGGAGGTTCGATCCCTGGCCTCACTCAGTGGGTTAAAGATCTAGTCCGGCAGCTACAGCTTGGATTGAACCCCCAGCCTGGGATCTTCCATATGCCCGGGGTGCGGCCCTAAAAAGCAAAAAAAAAAAAAAAAAAAAAAAAAGGTTTACAACAGTAAAGGCTGCCTTACATGCAACATAAATTCCAATGACTTATGCTGGGATCACACATGATTATGGATCAATTCAAGCCATTCTTCTCAAGTCCATTTCCCAGCCACGCTTCCAGACAGCATCCCAGGAGATGATGCAAATGGCATGAATGAAATGAACATAACTTGAGGTCATTTTAAATGTACAGTTGACCCTAATAACACAAGTTTAAATTACACAGTTCCACTTACACGTGGATTTTTTTTCAATAGTAAATACGGCAGCGCTACACGATCCACACTTGGCTGAATCCATGGATACAGAACCCCGTTAACGAGGAATCGCAGCTAAAGAAGCACTGGGCCCAAAGGCAGGCCTGGATGGAGCCCTGAACTTGCACTTCCAGTCGGCTCCCTGGGGCCGCGAAGCGCTGGCGTGAGGTCTGAGTCCCCCCTCTGGAAGCAGAGCCTTGCTCCAACCGGGAGCCTTCTGCGGGGTCTTGCTCTCGCTGGTCCTCTCCGGAACCGGCTGCGCCTCGGGACGAAACACGTCACCGCCCTCAGGCGTTAGGGGAGAAGCCACGGGAACGGGAGCCTGCCTGTGCCCCCTGGCAGGTTCCGCGTGTGCTCCGACTCCGGCTTGGCGTTCCGGCCACGGGCCGCGGGGGGGCGCGGCGGGAGGCGGAAGCCGCGGGCAGCCCGGCGCCGGCCCTGCCGGGCGCACTTCCGGCTGCGCAGGCGCAGAAGGCCGCGCGCCGGGCCGCCGGATGGGGCCGCAGGTAGGGGCGAGACCGCTTGGGGACCTGGCAGCGGCTGGGGCGGCGGGCCTTGGACAGGGGGCGGGCCGTTAGGGGCGGCAGGTAGGGCCGCGCTTGGGAAAGCGGGCGGCAGATGGGGGCGGAGGGCCGGGGGAAGGGGCGGCAGGGAGGCGGGCCCGGGAGCGGCCGGCCGGGGCGAGGACCTGTGGCCGGGCTCGGGGGCAGCTGGGCTGGACTTTAGCTGATGGACACTTCTCCAGCACGGGCTTCCACGCCCGTCTCCCGGAGGTCCTTGGCACTGCCACCCGCTCCTGGTGCAGCTCTGTGTGGGGTGGAATTGGCTGCGGCCCTTCTTAAAAAGCAGAGGTTTAGGAGCTGCCGTCATGACATATGGAGGTTCCCAGACTAGGGTCTAATCGGAGCTACAGCTGTCGGCCTACGCCACAGCCATAGCCACGCCAGATCTGAGCCAGGTCTGCGACCTACACCACAGCTCACGGCAACGCCGGATCCTTAACCCACTGAGCGAGGCCAGGGTTTCTACCTACAACCTCATGGTTCCTAGACGTATTTGTTTCCTCTGCACCAAGTCGGGAACTTCTCAGTTTGCTTGTTTCTGACAAGAAAATTCCTTCAGCCATACAGCCTTAACCCTAGACTTGGAAAACCTACCCCAGAAATAAGCCTTTAAAAGAAAAAAAGGTGTTGGGGTGGGTGCCTGATTCGTTAAGAATTAGGCAGTCTTGGAGTTCCCTTTGTGGCTCAGCGGTAATGAACCAACTAGTGTCCATGAGGATGTGGGTTCAATGCCTGGCCGTGCTCAGTGGGTGCGTTAAGGATCTGGCGTTCCTGTGAGCTCTGGTGTAGATCGAAGACGTGGCTTGGATCTGGCGTTGCAGTGGCTGTGGTGTAGGTTGGCAGCTGCAGCTCCAGTTGGGCCCCTAGCCTGTGCACTTCCATATGCCACACTCACGGCCTTAAAAAAAAAGAAAGAAAGAATTAGGCACTCTCAGCATCAAGCCCCATCCCTGCAGTGACTGTACTGTGTTCACTTCCATCCAACACCTGAGAGTTGTAAGATTTAGAGGAAGAATATGGATTTGAGGCCAGAAAACTTGACTCCACTGTGTACAGTTTACTTCACCTCACTCTGACTCAGTTTTGTTTTTTCTTTTTTTCCCCTTTTTTGGCTTCCCTTTGGCCTATGGAGTTTCCAGGCCAGGGATCAGATTCAAGCTCAACCTGCACCACACCTGTGGCGGTGCTGGATCCTTTTAACCCACTGTGCCAGGCTGGGGATCAAACCTGTGTCCTGGTACTGCAGAGACACCGCTGATTCCGTTGAGCTGCAGCAGGAACCCCTGACTCACTTTTCTTATCTGTGAAATGGAAATAATAACGATTGTATGAGCCTCAGTTGATATTGAAAAGTTAGTTGAATTTCTGGCTGAGGGTTTTTCTGAGACGGGCTTTAGAAGTAGATGTGAGGGCTTAGGGAAAATTGATTTTGTTTTTGTTTTTAGTCTTTAAAAAAAAAAAAAGACACTGGCAGCGTATGGAGTTTCCCAAGCTAGGGGCAAATTGGAACTGTAGCAGCGTTGAGATCCAAGCCACATCTGCGACCTACGCCACAGCTCATGGCAACACTGGATCCTTAACCCACTGAGTGAGGCCAGGGATCAAACACATGTCTTCATGGATACTAGTCAGATTCCTTTCCGCTGAGCCATGACAGGAAATCTGGACTTAGGGAAAGCTGAAAGGCTGTTGAGGCATATAGCTGTAGAGCGGACAAGAAATATGTTCAAGGATTCCTGGGTAATGAGAGTCCAGCACAGATTAGAATATGTGAATTTCTTTTTTTTCTTTTTTTTGGTCTTTGGTCTTTTTTTGGGGGGGAGCTGCACTTGCAGCATATGGAGTTTCCCAGACTAGGGGTCGAATCAGAGCTACAGCTGCTGGCCTGCACCACAGCCACAGCAACACGGGTTCTGAGCCATATCTGTGACCTACACCACAGCTCTCTGCAGTGCCGCATCCTTAACCCACTGAGCGAGGCCAGGGATTGAATCTGCATCTTAAGCGATACTAGTTGGGTTCATTAGCTACTAAGCCACAACGAGAACTCCAAGAAAATATGAATTTCTAAAGTCCTACAGAATTTCGAACCTGATTTCGGCCCCTGTTGAGTGGAAATGGAGAAAGTGATATCCTTCCAAAAGAAAGCAAAAATATATAAGCTTCAGGCCTTACGGGATCTGAATGTATTCCTGACGGTACAAAGGAGGGTCTCTGGAAGGTCGGGGGCAGGGCGGGTTTGCGTTAAAAGGATTAATCCTGGCGTATGGGCTGGTGGACTCCCCGGAGGAAGCAGTGGGTGAGAGCCTCAGGGGACAGGCACCCTGAAGAGATGGAGGTCTGCTGCTGGTGAGCACAGGAGGGAGGAAGCAGCCTTTGAGGCCCTGAACGGAGAAGTTGTGAGTGATCAGGTGGCCAGTGCATTTCTGCTGAGGCCCGGCTGCACACCGGCCACCGAGGATACGGGTCCACGCCTCGGGCAGGTGGCCCTCTGGGACCTCACAGTGGAAGAAGGAACAACGAGAGGCATCATTCTAGAGGCCGACTGGGGTGCGGACTTTATCCTGAGGGCAGAGAGGGCCATAGACGTTGTAAAGCAGGGAGTGATCAGACTTGGGCTTTGGAAGGACCCGCGTGTACTGGAGAGAGGCTCTTCCGCGTGTGCGTGAGTGGTGTGCACAAAACCTGTTTCCCCAGCTCTGGTGTGGTCGGTCCAGAACAGGGAACTGGAGTGTCACGTCATCTCCGCGGACAAACCTCGAAAACAGGGTGCCGAGCTTTGAGGACCGCAAGTTGTGGGAGTTCCCAACAGTGTCAGTGAGGATGCAGGTTCGACCCTGGCCTCGTTCAGCGGGTTAAGGATCCGGTGTTGCCGTGAGCCGCAGTGTAGGTGGAAGATGCTGCTCAGAGATGGCGTTCCTGTGGTTATGACATAGGCCGGCAGCCACAGCTCTGATTTGACCGCTAACCCGGGAACTTCCATATGCCAAAGGTACAGCTGGGGGAAGAAGAAGAAGCAAGTTGTGAAAGTTCCTGTGTGATGCAACAGGCTAGGGATCCAGTGTTGCTGCAGCTGTGGCACAGGCTGCAACTTCAGCATTTTTTTTTTTTTTTGCCTTTTGTCATTTTAGGGCCACACCCATGGCATATGGAGGTTCCCAGGCTAGGGATCTAATCAGAGCTGTAGCCACTGGCCTATGCTGCAGCCACAGCAACGCAGGATCCGAGCCACGTCTGCAACCTACACCACAGCTCACGTCAACACCGGATCCTTAACCCACTGAGCAAGGCCAGGGATCGAACCCACAACCTCATGGTTCCTAGTCGGATTCGTTAACCACTGCACCACGACAGGAACTCCACTTCAGCACATGTTTGATCCCTGGCTGGGGAACTTCCACATGCCACAGGTGTGGCATTGTAATAATAATAATAATGATAATAATAATGGAAGCTGTAAAAGGATATGCAGTTGGCACTCCATTCATATATCCTGCCTCCCCAGATACGGAGGGCGGAAGGTACTGTGCCATTTTGTACAAGGGACTTAAGCATCTGTAGATGTTGGGATTCATGGGACCCAATCCCCTGCAGTTGCTGAGAAATGAACAGTACAGCACTGCTTGTATAAACCTTGAAAACATACGTGTGTTATGTGTTGTCATTTCTGGCCACACAGCCATGTGTTAGAAATAGAAAGCATTCGTGGAAGTTGTGTTCGCCAGTGCTTCTCAGACTTTAACAGGAACCTGAGTCATTTGAAGGACTTGTGAAAACAGATTTCTAGGAGTTCCCGTTGTGGCTCAGTGGTTAACGAATCAAAATGCAGCCACATTGACGCAGATTTGATCCCTGGCCTCACTCAGTGGGTTAAAGATCCGGTGTGTCGTGAGCTGTGGTGTAGGTCTGTAGGTCGCAGACGTGGCTCGTATCCTGCGTTGCTGTGGCTGTGGTGTAGGCCGGCAGCTGAAGCTCCGATGTGACTCCTAGCCTGGGAACTTCCATATGCCGTGAGTGTGGCCCTAAAAAATCAAAGGAAAAAAAAAATGCAGATTTCTGGGCTCTACCTCAGAGTTTCTGATTTAATGGGTCTAGGGCGAGGACTCAGGAAGTTGCGTCTCCCAGGTCCCAGGTGGGCTGTGCCACAAGTGCAGAGACCATAGTTGAGGACCACAGACACCCAGCTTGCTGACAGTGACTTCTTCTAGGGAGGGAACGGAATAGGAGAATAGGCCACAAGGAGTCCAAAGGGCCTTCAACTAGTATATAACTTCTTTCTTTTTTCTTTAGGGCCACACCCTCAGCATATGGAGGTTCCCAGGCTAGGGGTCCAATTGGAGCTGTAGCCGCCGGCCTACACCACAGCCACAGCAACGCCAGATCTTTAACCCACTGAGTGGGGCCGGGGATCAAACCCGAGTCCTCAGATACTAGTTGGGTCTGTTACTTCTGAGCCATAACAGGAACTCCTAAAACGTTTTATTTCTTAAAAAAAAAAAAATAAATAAGATGCAGTGTTATTTGACACAGCTGAATGGATGCTCATAATCTTATGTTTTAACGTTCTCTGTGCTTGAAACATTTCAGGAGGGAAAAAGGATCCTACTGGCCGTGGACGATGGATGGAGAAGAGAAAGCAGCGGGGGAGTTTGTAGGGAAGCGGTGCAGAAGCCCAGGTAGGAGCTGCGTAGACCAGGTGGCGGCCGGAGGGAGCGGGGAGTGAGCAGGTTCGGGAGGGCGCCGTCAAGCCGCGTGGCTTCGTGCCGACCTCAGAGCGGACCTGTGCCGGGAGAGAGAAGTCCGTCGTGGGCATCCCGGGTCTTGAGGGGCCAGCTGAGTGGAATGGAGGAAGGGCCACAGAGGAGATTTGAAGCCGCGAGTGTGGACACGGCGGCCAGAGCCACGTGCGTGCTGAGACCGCGCAGAGGGCATGGAATGGAAGGGGGCCCTCGGTCCCCGGGGGAGATGCCGTCCCCGGAGGCAGGCCACCCATATTTACAAAGCTAAGGATGCTTTTCACCTTTTTAACTATTGGGGGAAGAAAGATCACAATGTTTTGATGAAGCTGGCCTCTGGGCGTCCATGAGCAGTTTTGTTGGCGCTGGCCGTGCTCGTTTGTGTAGGGTGGCCTGGCGGCTTCCGCGCCTGGCTGCAGCGTGGAGTAACTGCGGTGGCCGCCATGTTTGCATGACGTCTCTGCTCCACGCCTGCCATCACAGTGATGTCGTCACTCGGTTCCAGCTTCTGGCCTCTAACCCTAAACGTTTACCATCCGGCCCTTTACAGAGGGAAGTTCGCCGGTCACCGACCTCGCGCCTAAGCTGAGACCCTCTTGGCCGCTGTAAATGCCGTAGCGGGGAGACGGCAGCGGTCCCACCCGTTTCTTCAAGGTCACCTACGAGTCGAGTGTGGGTGGAAGAAGCTCAGGAGGGTGTGAGGCCTGAGCGATGGAAGTCGTCCTCGTGTCCACGGAGGCCGGGGTGGGGGGGAAGATGCCCGCCGGGAACCTCGCCGGGCAAGGTGAGCACCCTCCCTTCCCCCTGGAGCAACGCTGGGGTGCTGCCCGGGTGCAGGTGGTGGCGGGAGCAGTGGTGTCACCGGGAGAAAGGAGGGCGAGGGCGAGGCTGGGGCAGCGCAATAGAGCCGGGGTTTCCCGAGCACCTTGTCCTGAAATGGGGTGAGCACAGCGTTTTCCTATTATCGGGGAGGTGCGCCGACCCGTAGAAGGCTACCCTTCCTGCTCAGCGGGCGCGGTGTCACTGCTGGCCTGCAGCCGCTCCGGCCCGGCTCACTGGAAGAACAGAGCGGTCACTTACCAAGACTGCAGACGGACGCTGGGGAGGGAGCAGACGCTGAGTTGGGGAAGTACTTTCTTTCAAGTTGACACATATATATGTACTTACACACACACCCTGCATACCATGTTCTTATATGTTCACCTGTCAGTGGGCACTTAGTTTGCGTCCGTATCTTTGCTGTTGTAAATAGTGCTGCTTTGAGCGTGGCTGCACGTGTCTTTTGGAATTCGTGTTTTTGCTTTTTTTGAGATAGTCACTTAGGAGTAGATTGCTGGATCACACAGTAGTTATGTTCTTGTTGTTTTTTATTTTTATTTATTTATTTATTTACTTACTTATTTACTTATTTATTTATTTGTCTTTTTAGGGCTGCATCCACAGCATATGGAAGTTCCCAGGCTAAGGGTCGAATCAGAGCTGCAGCTGCCAGCCTGCACCACAGCCACAGCCACGCGGGATCGAGCCCTGTCTGCTGCCTACACCACAGCTCACGGCAACGCCAGATCCTCAACCCACTGAGCGAGGCCAGGGACCAAACCTGCATCCTCATGGATACTAATCGGGTTTGTTACCACTGAGCCATGACAGGAACTCCACAGTCGTAGTTTTTTGAGGAAAAACTGTTTTCCACAGTAGTTGCACCAATTTGCATTCCCACCAGCAGTGTACAAGGGTTCCCTTTCTCCACATCCTTGCCAACCTCTTTTATCTCTTGTCTGTTTTCTTTTTAGGGCTGTTCCCATGGCATATGGAGGTTCCCAGGCTAGGGGTCTAACAGGAGCTGTAGCTGCCGGCCTTCGCTACAGTCACAGCAACGTGGGATCCGAGCCGCGTCTGCGACCTACACCACAGCTCACGGCAACACTGGATCCTTAACCCACTGAGCAAGGCCAGGGATTGAACCCGCAACCTCATGGTTCCCAGTTGGATTCGTTTCTGCTGAACCACGACGGGAACTCCCAGAATTACGTGTTTTATTTACCGAACCTCCTTTTTGGTCCTTTGAGGCAGAGTGCCTTCAAACCAGTGCATGGGGCTGGCCCTGACCGACCCAGGAGTGGACGGAGACCTGAGCTGGGAGAAGGAAGGCCCCCCTGGAGGGTAAGGCTGCGTAGCACGGTTGTCTCCGACCTGGAGGCACAGGGTCCATTCTGTCACCAGTGTCCCGCATGTCGCAGCATGGTGGTTAGGCTGGCACGCGCTGGCCTGGCGGCGTCCCTTGTCTGGTAGTGACACTCTTCCGTGGGGCAGTCAGTAGCCTCTGCCTTGAGCATCCAGCTCACACATCCAGGCCCTTCCCCGGCCCTCTCCCCTCCCAGCCCTCCGCCCCCAGCAGCTGGGCAACGTGCCTTCACCACGGCCTCAGGCTGCCCCAGGGCTGGAGCCTTGGGTGGTGGCGAGGGCCGCCTCCCGTTGTCGGCTCAGGGCCTCCCCTTCTCACCACCATTGTGCAGGCTCACGTCTCCTCAGGGCGCTGGTCCCGGGTTCAAGCCAGGACCTCCCACCCCAGCCTCCTCCACCCCGGGGCCACTTTCCACCCCTTTGCTTCTTGGAAACCTCAGGGGGCTTTTGAGTCCCTTCCGGGGAGCACCCCCTCTCAGCCGTCCAGCTGCCTCCCCCGCAGCTGCCCTCCCACAGCCCCTCTCGTTCCTCTCGTGCCCTGGCCCCACTGGACTCACAAACCAGAGCTGGCTTTCGTCTGACTGACGCCTCGGCGCAGACGCCGTCTGGAAGACAGACACACCAGGACGCCCTTCTCCTCGGAGTTGTAATAAACGCTAAGGATTCTGGGAGGCGCTGGCCACAAGCATTTGGCACGAGGGTGCTGTCAGACCTTCCTTGGTCGTCACGGTGATGCTGGGACCGGGAGGCTGTGTCACCCTCCGGCCTTCACGAAATAAGACGACGGCTACTCCTTGTGTCACCGTCTCCTTTAGGAGCTCGCAGAGGACGACACCATGGAGACGAGGCCGCAGGAAGGCAGGAAGGGTCCCCCGCGCAGGGCCGTGCCCCCGGTGGTGGGGCTGCTGCTCCCGCTGGCCCTCACGAGTGCCCTCCTCTACCTCTGCCTTGACTGGCTCTTCGTCCTGCCTCCGCGGTCGGCGGGAGAGCCCGGGCGCTGTCCCCGCGGCCACTTCAGGATGGGGCCGATGAGCAACTGCTCCCCGTGGCTGTCCTGCGAGCAGCTGAGGACAGAAGTGAGGCAGATGAAGCGAGTCGGCGAGGGAGCCGTGAAGAAGGTGAGTTCCAGGCTTAGTCCAGGGCGCGGGGCGGGCCCACGAGTTTCTGCCGCCAGCCCGGCCAGTGCACACCTGCCCGCTCTCCTGCTCGAGTCATGCTGGATGCAGAAGGAGTGCCTGGCCTGGGTGTTTACAGTAATAGAAAACTGACAGTATGGAGTTCCTGTCGTGGCTCAGTGGTTAACGAATCCAACTAGGAACCATGAGGTTGCGGGTTCGATCCCTGGCCTCGCTCAGTGGGTTAAGGATCTGGCGTTGCCGTGAGCTGTGGTGTAGGTCACAAACGCGGCTCGGATCCCAAGTTGCTGTGGCTGTGGTGTAGGCCGGCGGCTACAGCTCCAATTAGACCCCTAGCCTGGAAACCTCCATGTGCTGCAGGTGCAGCCCTAGAAAAGACAAAAAAAAAAAAAAAAAGAAAAACTGGCAGTAGTAACAAGGGGAACAGTTAATTTGGTCCAGCCACCTGTAGACTATTCTATGACCAGCAGGTGTAGCAGCAACAGGAAAAAGATCTTGTGATAGATAAAAAAGTAAAATAGAAAGTTGTATAATATGCCATTTTCATCTACAGGATGATTTATGTAGAAAAATATAAAAATGATAGTGTGTTACAGCGAAGGAGGATTTGGGGCAATTTTTTTCGTTCTTCTTCAAACTCAATAATGGTGTTACACTGATTAAAATTATTTTTTTATTTTAAAAAGAGAAACCAGAGGGGCGAATCAAGTTCTCACATAGCAGCTTCCAGAGCCCCATTTCCTGGGCAGCCCGTGTGCCGCGTTTCCGCAGTGGCCGCCCCTGTGGTGACTACGCCACTCTAGAAGCCAGTTAAGGGTGATGAACAAGACGGCCCCTTTGTGGGGACACAGCAAGTGAGTGGGGAAGGGGGCGCCGTGAAGGAGGAGCTCAGTCAGGGGAAAGGGGGCGGAACCAGCGTCCAGGGACACCGTGAAAGAAGCAGCTGCTCCCCCCCGCCCCTGGTAGTGGTGCCGGACGGACGCCGCAGGGAAGTAACAGGGCCCGGGAAGCTGGTTGAGGAGGAGGGAGGCTTCAGTGAGGACGACAAGAAGCTGGAGTTCCCGTCGTTGCTCAGCAGAAACCAATCCGACTAGCATCCATGAGGACGCAGGTTCGATCCTGGCCTCGCTCAGTGGGTTAAGGATCCTGCGTTGCTGTGGCTGTGGTGTAGGCCAGCAGCTGTAGCTCCCATTTGACCCCTAGCCTGGGAACCTCCATATACCACAGGTTTGGCCCTAAAAAGACAAAAAAAAAAGATGACAAGAAGCAGACATGTAGTGATCTGTGTCAGCGACGTGCTGTGAGGACAGCGGAGCGAGGAGTGAGCCCGGGGCTTGTCACTGGAGGCCGGCAGCGCGGCGTGTGCGCCTGGGATGATGCCCCAGTACGGAGGACGGGGCCCCGCAGAGGCCCCAGGGTGGAGCGTGCTCGGTCGGTCGTCTGGGCACCAGAGGCAGGGTGAGAGGGAGGGGTCGGGGTGGGGTCCCACGGGCCTCGGGCACGTGGCAGCCAGGCGGCAGAGGGAGGAGGTGGCCGCCTGTGAGCAGAGCAGGTCGGTGGGAAGCGTGGTGAGAGACTGTCCTGGAAGCATCGAGAAGGCGGTGGGCTCCGGTTGTATCTGAAAGGAGGAGGACGGGGGTGTTGGGGGTGATGGAGAGGTCCCGCTGGGCGGCCGGGAGGGCAGGGCGGCGTTCCTGCCTGGGGAGGGTTCTACGGGGGGGGGGCCAAGCTGAGTGACAGGCCGTGGCGGGGGCGGGGCTGTGACTTCCGGCCAGTTCTGACAGCTGCGGGCTGTGAGGAAGTCGCCAGGGAGGGCTGTATTCAGAGGAGTCACAACCAGTTCGTTTCTGTCCCCTTTGGAGTAAACCTGGGGGCTGCCCTGTCACTTCGCGCTGTTGCACTCGGGGTGTTTCTGGAATTTTTTTCACAGTTGCTTTTTATCCCGAAGGATGTCTCTGAGTAGCTTTGATGATGAAGGCTTACTGTCTGGGGACAGATTTGATTTTAGGGAATGTTTGGAGGGGACATGCGTCCGACTGGATTCAGCGGGGTGGAAGGCGTTTAGTTGAGGGCAAGGGCGACTAAAAGGCTGTTACCCTACGATAGCGTTTCTTGGCGGCAACTTGCCCTCGGCCCGTTTAGCGGAGGGCAGTGTCAGCTCCACCCTCCAGAGCCTCGTCCTTCCGGCCCCATGGGCACCCCGGAGCCCGGGTGGGGTCCGGCCCAGGCCCAACTCCTTATCCTCCAGGCCGGCACTTGCTCCACAAACAGCCTTTCCCGTCGCTGCCCCCACCCCCACCCCCACCCCAACGTGGGCGTCCCCCTCCTTGGCACCCGAGCTGGGAGCGTAGATTCTCAGTAGAAGCTTCTGGAACCAAAGTTCCTGCTGTCTCTCTACCCGCAGTCCCTTCAGTAACTCCTCAGTCTCAGGCCCCCGCCGTCTCTGATCTGCACTCCTGACTCGCCAGCAGAGCTCCCGAGGCCGTGTCCTCGTCACTCCTGTGCAGATGCCTGCAGCAGTCCCTGCGGAGCCCCAGGCCGGTGACCCGCTGTCGCGTCTGCGCCTGAGCAGCGGCAGCAGAGAGGACGGCCCCCAGCCCTGCTGTTCGATGCGCCACCGACTGCGGGCTCCCGTGTGCGTTCAGCCCGGCCCGGGTCCCGCTCTTTTCCCTTAGTAAGGCTTCCGTCCCTTCTCTGAGAAGGATATTTCTGTAGCCCGCCCCACCCCGTCTTAGTAGTCATCTTGTTACATGGTTAGGAAAGCTTCTAGAGGCCACCCAAAGGGACTGTCCTCATTTTCCAGCTCTGAGGTCATCCTCGGCTTCTCCCAGGTCCGTTAGGCCAGCCCCGGCCCTGAGGGCACCTGCTGGCGGGCGCACACGCGCTCTCCCCGGCGGTCCCCTCCGCTTGCTGCCCAGATGCGCTGGTAGATGTGGCGTGGCTGCACCCTGCTCCCCCGCCCTCCTCCGGAGAGGCTCCCAGACGCCCTCCTCCGGAAACGGCCCTCACTGGCTCCCGACGCCAGGCCAGATGCTGCCCTGCCCGTCCCTCGACCTTTGCCACGGCGCTTGGCTCCCCCGTCTCTGCAGCCCTGGCTCCCGACTCCACGGCGGGTGGGCCTCCTCCCGGCCTACCCAGTCACTCCCCGCCGCTGCCTCTGTTCCTTCCTCCTCTTGGTGGCCCCTCCCCTTCTGTCCTCTTTAGATGTCTTCTAAAGACCCATCGCTTTAAATGCAGTTCACATGTCCACGACCCCCAACCTGAGATCTGGGGCCGGAACCTCTGCCCTGAGCCGCAGGTCTCTGTGTCCCCGTCTGGCTGACACACCTACTGGGAGGTCCCCCAAGCGTGTGTAAGTGTGACCAGGATGGAACTCTTGACAGCTTCCCTTCTGAAGCGTCTCCTGGCCCAGCTCTCCCGCGTCAGCGGCCCTGGCCAGAGCTGGGGGCCGGCTTGAGTCCTCCCTCCCCTCCGCGTGACTAGCCACGAGCAAGTTCCACCGGCTGTGTTTTCAGAAATAGCCCAGCTTGGTTAACTTCTCTGTCCCTGCCCTTGAAACGGGCCTCCCAGCCCACGTGTGCCCTTCCCCGTGGCCCAGGCAGGCATCTTCCCAACACACTTCACGTCATGCTGCTCTCTTCCTTAAAACCCCTTTGGTGGCTTCCCGGCAGCCTTAGGAAAAACCCCAAGCCTTCCTCCTAAACTCATGTGGGCGGCCCCTCCCCATCCGATGTGGCTGGCTTCTCATCACTCGGGTCTCAGCTCAGATGTCACCTCTCTGAGAGGCTTTCCCTGACACCTGTCTCAAACCCGTGGGCACGGTTCCCTTTGTGTCCTCCACATCTAGCCGCATGCCTGCTGCCTGAATCCTCAGACGTCATGTATTAGCCTAACTCTTGCGGTGTCCGAGCACACCCCTTCCCCCAGGTGGTTTCTGGTTTGTGTTTGGAATTGCATCGCGTGTCCTCTGTTGCACCTAGCCTGAGGGCAAGGCCAATTGACCCCTGATTTCCCTTTTTCTGTTCTTTAATTATGAAAGCAGTGCATTCAGCTCAAATATATATATGTTTTTTTAAGGGCTGCACCCATGGTGTATGGAGGTTCCCAGGCTAGGGGTCTAATTGGAGCTGCAGCTGCCGGCCTTCACCACAGCCACAGCAACGCGGGATCCGAGCTGCGTCTGCGACCTACACCACAGCTCACAGCAACGACGGATCCCTGATCCACTGAGCAAGGCCAGGGATCGAACCCTCATCCTCATGGATCCTAGTCGGGTCCATTACCCCCGAGCCACAGGGGGAACTCCCCAGCTCAGATGTTCAGGGCATAGAGCAGAGAATGGAAGCCCTCTGCCGCTTCCTCTCCGTCCTGATTTACTCCCTGGGGATGACAGTGGGTTTAAATTTTTAAACCCAAGATGACACTGAAAGGACCAGGCACGTTCTCTGCCTAAGAGCAGCAGCACCGCATCTCGGGGCTGCCCACTTCCTGAACCCCAGACTTGGGCAACAGTGTTCATGAGGAAGAGGAATGGCCGTAATGGAGCAGATCCTTCCAGGAGGCGGACGCCCCACTGGACGGGAGCTGTGACACTCCCGTCACACCTGGTCTACTGCGGAGCCAGCAGTGGGGCCTCATGCAGTGTCCTGGTGCTCAGCTGCTCATATCTCCGGTAGCTGTTTTCGGTTGCATGTTTTGTCCTTTTAAGATTGAAGTACGGGGAGTTCCTGTCGTGGCTCAGTGGTTAACGAATCCGACTAGGAACCATGAGGTTGTGGGTTCGATCCCTGGCCTTGCTCAGTGGGTTAAGGATCCGGCGTTGCTGTGAGCTGTGGTGTAGGTCGCAGACGGGGCTCAGATCCCACGTTGCTGTGGCTGCGGTGTAGGCTGGCGGCTACAGCTTCTGTTAGACCCCTAGCCTGGGAACCTCCACATGCCGGGGTGCAGCCCTAGATAAGGCAAAAAGACAAAAAAAAAAAAGATTGAAGTACGGTATATTAAGGAGTTCCCGCTGTGATGCAGCAGGATCTGCAGCACTGGGATGCAGGTTCGATCCCCAGCTCAGCACAGTGGGTTAAGATACAGTGTTGCCACAGATGTGGCTTAGGTTGCAACTGTGACCGGGATCTGACCCCTGGCCTGGGAATCCGTTTTACTGAGGGGTGACCCAAAAAGAATAAAAAAAAACTAGTTTCTTTGGGTTGGGCAGTAAATGCAGAAGAAGAAAACCTGCTCTTTCTGGATTTGAACTTTGAACTCCAAGATGAATATTCATGGAGCTCCCTGTTGGCCAGCAGGTTAAGGACCTGGCGTTGTCCCTGCTGTGGCGTGGTTCAGAATGGGGTTCCAGAGGAGTGAAGGATCTCAACAAAAACGACTTTTATTAGAGTTAGATAACAAATTCAGTGCTGGTGCAAATCTATGAAGAGCATAAAGTCTGTCCTGAATGAAAATAAAAAGGAGTTCTCTTGTGGCCCAGTGGGTTAAGGATCTGGCATTTCACTGCAGGGACTTGTGTTGCTGCTATGGCACAGGTTTGATGCCTGGCCTGGTGACTTCTATATGCCATGGGTGCAGCCCAAAATAATAATGATAGTAATAAAAATACATATACTAATGAAACTTAGAGTGACTGTAGTAGCCGGAGCACCTCTTTTTTTTTTTGGCTGTGCCCGCAGCATGCCAGAGTTCCCAGGCCAGAGATTGAACTGGCAGCACAGCTGTAACCAGAGCCACAGCAGTAACAGCACCATATCCTTAACCCGCTGAGCCACAAGGGAACGCTTCAGCTTGATTCTTTATCCTTTTTACAGCCGCACCTGTGGCATATGGAATCTCCTAGGCCGGGGATCAAATTGGAGCTGCAGCTACGGCAACACTGGGTCCAAGCTGCATCTGTGACCGCACTGCAGCTTGCTGCAGCACCAGATCCTTACCCCACTGAGCAGGGCCAGAAGTCCAAGCTGCGTCCTCACGGACCCCGTGCTGGGTCCTTAACCGCTGAGCTACAGTAGGAACTCCTCAAGTTGATTTTCTAGTAGAAACTATCAATAGTGAAATTGCTCAAATTTGGGCTTTTTAGGTCCTCAAGACTTCTCTTTTGAATAAACGGTGAATGGCGGTTACGTGGGTTTTTCTGTAGGTGAACCTCTCAGGCCCAAAAGAAATCTTCACAGTATTCCCGCCCCCATCCACTTGATAGGATATTGTTTAAAACTTTGAAATATTGTTTTAAAATGTGAAAGTAATTATATATTCATTTTGGGAAAAAAAGTTGGAAAATACCAAAAGGCGTGTATGTGCGTGTGTGTGTATATATATATATATATTTTTTTTTTTTTTCAAAAAAGCATAGAGAGAACCATAACCACGAGCCTGTTGCCTTTGATTTCTATGTAATTTTGTCTTGGTTTGTGCAGTTAGCACAAAGACGCTTTGCAGCCTTTTAATCTAGACCATTATTTTTATCTGTGAAAAAACCCTGTCAGCGTCTGTGCCGTGCTCCCCCCTAACCTTCTCTGAGCGGTCCTGTGCAACTGGACTGCTCCCTGATTTTCGATGGAGGCATAGGTTCCAGTTATGCTTTTGTAAATAACACCAGATTTTTATTCCCAGAGCCTTTTCTAAATGATTTTTATTTTTTCCATTATAGTTGATTTACGGTTCCCAGAGCCTTTTACGTATTTCAGATAATGCCTTACATAGATGGCAGATTTAAATGTTAAAAGTACTTGATAAATACGCCCCAAGTTGCTTCTGTCACCTTTATTTTGATAATGAAGAAGCCCAAGCCAGAGGGACGTAGGCCACAGGGTCAGGAGCAGCCCAGGGCAGTGGGGTCCCGACCTGGAACCTGTTTTCTTTTCTGCAATTTTCTGCTTTCCCTTTGGGGGTTGAAGTAGAGAACCAGAGGGTGTTTTGTTTTGTTTTTTAATTTTTTTTATTTTAATTTTTTTTTGAGAACCAGAGGTTCTTAATTCTGTCCTTGTTGATATCAGTGGGCATCCCAGGCCTTATCCTACCGCTGCTCCCCGCTGGCTGTGTGCCCGCCGTGTGGCAGGATGGTAGGTCCAGCGTGTGTGTGGCACTTCAGCTCCCGCTTTCACAGCCGAAGTTACAGAAAACCACAGACCGCGTACGAATGTGTTTCTTCCACAGAGCTGTTCCCTTTTGCGGTTTACTCTGCTCCCTTGTAAAGTGGATAAGGCCGTTATGTGGTGGGCCGGCCGGGCTCGTCCCTGAGTGGGGTTTTCCAGTTCTCCATTCACTGCTCCCTCCCCGTCTGCGGCTGCCTGTTTGCCACTCAGTGCCTTGGTACCTGCGGTCCTCGCTCCTGGGAGTGCCCCCAGTCTCCACGTCGCCCAGCTGGCCCCAGTCATCCTGCAGACAGGCTCCTGCCGGGTTCCCACACGCTGTCCAGGTGGCCCTCAGCACCCTGACCAGCCGCTGCCTGCCCCCGCCCCTGCGCTGGGCCTCTGTGCCGACGTGGCACTTGTTGCCTTGCCCAGCATCTTGTCCCACTCTTTTTTTTTTTTTTTTTTAGTTTAGGACTCTGCCTTGCGGCCTATGGAAGTTCCCAGGCTAGGGGTCAAATCAGAGCTCCAGCTGCCGGCCTACACCACAGCCACAGCAAGGCCAGATCCGAGCCGCGTCTGGGACCTACACCTAAACTCATGGCAATGCTGGATCCTTAGCTCACTGAGCGAGGCCAGGGATCGAACCCACAACCTCATGGATACTAGTCACGCTCTTTACCGATGAGCCCCGGTGGGAACTCTGCCCTCTTCTTAAGTATCTTTGGAGCAGACCGAGATGGACTCGAAGACCGGGTCTGTGCCTCGTTAGCGTCTGTGTCCTCTGCACCACATCCCACTCTGAAGGGCCTCTGTCGGTCTAGGGCCATAACACCCTGAACGCCCCCGATCTCGTCTGAAAGGCCTTTGTCACGCTGCTTCCCGGCTCACCCATCCGCGGGGGCCCCCAGGTTGACCTCCTTTGTGGCTTGGTTGCAGGTGTTCCTGTCCGAGTGGAGGGAACGCAAGGTGGCGCTCTCGCGGCTCACCAGGGTGGAGATGAGAGACGACTTCCTGCACGGGCTGCGGAGGCTGAAGTCGCTGCAGAGCAAGCACGTGGTCACGCTGCTCGGCTACTGCGAGGAGGATGGCGCCATCCTCACCGAGTATCACCCCTTGGGCTCCCTGGGCAATCTGGAGGCGACGCTGAGCCTCCCCAGGTACCAGGGCGCCAACACCTGGCAGCACAGGCTGCAGCTGGCCCTGGACTACGTGGGCGTCATCAACTTCCTGCACAACAGCCCGCTGGGCACGCTGGTCATGTGCGACTCCAGCGACCTGCCCAAGACGCTGTCCCAGTACCTGCTGACTGCCGACCTCGGCATCGTGCTGAGCGACCTGGACGCCCTGCCCCTGGTGAACCGCAGCTCCGGGGCCCTGGCAAAGTGCGGCCACCGCGAGCTCCGAGGGGACTTCGTGGCCCCGGAGCAGCTGTGGCCCTACGGCGAGGATGTGCCTTTTCAGGACGCCCTCATGCCCGCGTACGACGAGAAGAGCGACATCTGGAAGATTCCAGACGTCTCCAGTTTCCTTCTGGGGCACGTGGAAGGCAGCGACGTGGTCCGGTTGCACTTGTTCGACATTCACAAGGCGTGTAAGAGCCGGACGCCCGCGGAGAGACCCACCACGCAGGACGTTCTGGACACTTACCAGAAGGTCTTGAATCTGCTCAGAGACGCCGCGGCGTCTCAGACCAGAGAGATGCTGTAGAGACCAGCACGGCGAGAGGTGGGGTCAGGGAAGGGGTGGGGGGCCAGAGTGGGGCGCCCTTCCCGCGGGCCGCCTGCTCTCTGTCCTCGGGCACGGGTGAGCCTCCCTCTGGCTGCCCGGCCGGAGCGCGTACGCCTGGCTCCAGGCAGAGAAGCACGGAACCCGGCTCGATTCTGAAGGAGCTACAGAGCAGACCTGACAGCGGGATTCGTAAGCCTGCAAGAAATGTGTGTAGGGAAGGCTTTCGAATGGCAGCGTATGGAAGAAACACCAGTGGTTCTCCACAGGGTGTTTTTGTCCTCGGTTTTTTAGACAGGGTGTTTGTGGTGTATTTCACACGGTACCACCTCGACCGTTTTAAATGATCTGTGGTGCTCCTGTGCGGTTCACTTCCCAACGAGCCAGCTTGCTCTTTAATTTTGAATGGGTAAGGAATATTTTTTAAACATTTTATTTTTATTATTATGGTTTTTTTTTTTTTCGGCCCCCACCTGTGGAAGGAAGTTCCCAGGCCAGGGATGGAACCTGCGCCACAGCGGCAACCCTAGCCGCTGTACTGTCAGTGCTGGATCCCTAATCCGCCGGGCCACAAGGGAACCCCAGCAGCATTAAAATATCAATTATGAGGGAAATTATGTCTGTGTTACTGTTTTGAGTGGCAGTAACTGTTTACCTTTCAGCTAGATTTCTGTGTCTGGAGCTAATTATTGAGAACATTTTACATCAGTGGTGTCGCTCGTTGCTAGAATATGCTTAGCGCTTCCATTGAGTTGAATGATTGGTTTCTTCAAAAAGCTCTTTCAGGGAGTTCCCATTGAGGCTCAGAGGTAACAAACCCGACCTGTATCCATGAGGATGAGGGTTTGATCCCTTGGCCTCAGTCAGTGGGTTCAGGATGTGGCGTTGCCGTGAGCTGCGGTGTAGGTCACAGACAGGGCTCAGATCCCGACTGGCTGTGGCTGTGGCTGGCAGCTGCCGCTCCAGTTTGACCCCTAGCATGGGAACCTCCATATGCCCTGGGTGAGGACCTCAAAAGACCAAAAAAAAAAAAAAAAAAAGTTCCTGGAGTTCTCGTCGTGGCTCAGTGGTTAACGAATCCGACTAGGAACCATGAGGTTGCGGGTTTGATCCCTGGCCCCGCTCAGTGGGTTAAGGATCCGGCGTTGCCGTGAGCTGTGGTGTAGGTCGCAGACACGGCTCGGATCCCGCGTTGCTGTGGCTGTGGCGAAGGCCGGCAGCTACAGCTCCTGTTAGACCCCTAGCCTGGGAACC
Source organism: Catagonus wagneri (assembly GCA_004024745.2). Taxonomy (NCBI): domain Eukaryota; kingdom Metazoa; phylum Chordata; class Mammalia; order Artiodactyla; family Tayassuidae; genus Catagonus; species Catagonus wagneri. The sequence goes on along the minus strand of PVHT021183523.1, from coordinate 2,624,110 downwards.
TCCATATGCCGCGGGTGCGGCCCTAGATAAGGTCAAAAAAAAAAAAGCTCTTTTTGGAGTTCGCTTGTGGGTCAGCAGGTTAAGGATTCACTGTTGTCAGTGTTGTGGTTCTGGTGATAAGAACTGGCCCAAGAACTCCCACATGCCATAGGCCCAGCAAAAAAAAAAAAAGGATGCTCTTGGTTTGCTGTCACCCTCATTGCAAGGGCTGGCTTTGTGTGTATTCATCATCACCGACCAAGGGGATAAAGCTAGCTCACTGGAGGGCAAAGACCCTTCCACTGTCTTCCTGGACTCTGGCAGGCCTCACAGTCACTGGACGGCAGGGCGCTGGCCCCGTGGTCTCTGACTCGGTGTCTCTCTGGGCACAATTTGAGACTTTGCATTTCTCTCTGGTGCTGCTGGTGCTGCTGGTCTGGGGACCACATTTTGAGAACCACTGTCCTTCCCTGTTGGGGAGGGCAGCCCGCAGGAGGACGGGGTGGGGTGTTGTCAGTATTAGCCCCGTGCTTGCCGGGCCCTGTGGGTTTTAGGGCTGAGCAGAGAATACGCCTGCCCAGAGTACATGAACCACTTTTTGCTGTAAGAACTCCGCCAGAACCCGCTAGGATGGCTGTAATTAAATGGATGGACAGTAACAAGTGTTGACCGGGGTATAAAGAATCGGGACCCTGGTATGCTGCTGGCGTGAATATAAAATGGTGCGGCCACTTTGGGAAAGAGTCTGGCAGTTCTTCAATCAGTTAAAAACCAAGTTACCGTGACCCGGCAGTCCCAGCCCCCAGCGCTCACCCAGGAGAACTGGAAACATGTCCACAAAGGAACTGTACACGAATGAGTGTTCAAAGCAACGCTGTTTTAATAGGCGGAAGATGGGAATCACCCAAGCGCCCCTGAGCTGGTGAATGGATGAAGAAGACGTGATCCATCTGTTCGCTGAGGCATCGTTCAGCCGTAAACGGGAATGAAGCAGTGATAGATGCTCCCGCGTGGATGGATGAGCGTGCCAAGTGAGAGGAGCTGCCACAGAAAGACCGCGTGCGGGATGATTCCACTTATTTGAAACGTGCAGGATAGACAGACCCGGGGTCACAGAAGGGGAGTCAGTGGTTTCCAGGGTCTGGCAGGGGCTTGGGGTTAAGAATGGGGAGTGCTTGGAGTTCCCGTCGTGGCTCAGCGGTTAACGAATCCGACTAGGAACCATGAGGTTGCGGGTTCAATCCCTGGCCTTGCTCAGTGGGTTAAGGATCCGGTGTTGCCGTGAGCTGTGGTGTAGGTTGCAGACTCAGCTCGGATCCTGCGTTACTGTGGCTGTGGCGTAGGCTGGCGCTACACCTCTTATTAGACCCCTAGCCTGGGAACCTCCATATGCCGCGGGTGCGGCCCTAGAAAAAAGACAAAAAGACCAAAAAAAAAAAAAAAAGGAATGGGGAGTGCTTGCTAATGGGCACAGGGGTGATGAAAATGTTTTGAAATTACATAGCGGTGATGGTTGCACAGCTCCGAATGGGCTAAATAACACTGAAAAAGGGAAATTTGTATATGGATTACATCTCAGGAAAGTCGAAAACCTCGCCGCCTGTGCTGCCAGGCTGTGTCTCTGCTGTGACCTCTTCACTCGGCACAGGTCCTGTGTGGAGTCACTGGCGAGGCGACGCCCCGTCCAGGCCTTATTCCAGTGGAGGGGTTTCCTTAGTGTTTGGGCTTTACGCTGGAGCGAAACTTCCAGTTGCTAGTGAGCGTGTGTTTAGACATGGGCAATAGAAGCAAAGTGGACAGCACGGTGCATGGGAAGCGACACTGGGCCAGGATCAGAAGATCGGAGTTTCGGTCCTGCCTCTGCCTCTGTGTAGCCTCAGACATAGCGATTTCTAGCACAAGGGAGTTGGTGAGAGGCAACTTCCAGCTTCCACTCTGCCTCCCAATCCTGATGCTTTATTTCGCCAGTGCCAGACGCCAAACTGGCCCTGGCCCTTGAGGTTCAGTCTTCAGCTTCTGCTCAGACAGAATCCAGTACCAACAGGACTGTAAAGTCATAAGAGGAATTTACCTTCTAATTAAAACCTAGATGGTCGCCCACGTATTCAGCAGCAGAATAATCAGGAGAAGGGGCAGACGACTTGAGCCACCCTCAAAGCACGGCCAGGGTTTAGTCCTCTCCCTGCCCAGCTTATTCCAAGTGTTGTTGCTTTTTTTTTAATCACCGCCACCGTGTGGTTTACAGTGTGCTTTCTCGTTTTCTCATGTGATGCTGCCAACACTACCAGCTTCTCGGGGCCTCCAGGGGTTGTAAAGTGTTTGGCAGGTCCCCATGGATGCCCCCAAAGCGAGGTACATGTCGGTGGAAGTGGGTTGTAAGGCTTATCTCACCCAGGTCTCGTGAAAAGCCCTCCCCCTTTTATCATTTAAGGGTAATTTAAAATGTGAAACCGGGAGTTGTCTTGTGGCTCAGCAGTAATGAAGCCGACCACCTGGTGGGTTCGATCCCTCGCCTCTTTCAGTGGGTTAAGGATCCAGTGTGGCCATGAGCTGTGGTGCAGGTTGCAGACAAGGCTCCTGAGACGATCCCGAGTCACTGTGGCTATGGAGTAGGCCGGCAGCTGTAGCTCCGATTTGACCCCTAGCTTGGGAAGCTCCCTATGCTGAAGGTGTAGCCCTAAAAAGCAAACAAACAGAAAAACAAGCGGAACCAAGGCACCCCCAATGTTCGGTACACCTCACCTATACACATACCTCACCCGTGTTTGGACCGCTGTGCACACCCCAGAGGGTGGTGAGCGTGAGCCTTTGCAGATAGCTAGCGAGCACACGCAGAAGTCCTCACTGGAGGATGGGAAGAAAGTATACCGATCTCAACATTTAGCAGGGCCCTTGGGACAGCAAGCAGAGGCTTTCAGTGCTCAGCCTAGCTTTACAGGATAAAGAGAAGGCATACAAACTTAAGAATTCCCTTCTGGGAGGAAACAGGATGTGTGGAACAAGCTTATCCATAGAGAAGTTTGGGGAAAACCTCAGAATCCCTAGCAGGTCTAAAAGAAGGTATTTCTCTTCCAAAGACAGTCACTAAAGACCGGACAAGCTGTCTGCCTCTTCAGATGTGAAGACAGCAATTTACATCATGGGACACAAAGAACCAAGGAAACACGCCACTAAAGTAATGTGATAAATAACTGATCCCAAAGAAATGGAGAGCTGTGATTTTCCAGATAAAGAAATCAAATTAGAAGGCCAGCAGACTACAAGAAAACATGAAGACAGTTAAATGAAATAAAAATAATACACGAATAAAAGAAGTTGGACAGCTGGAATTCATTAGCCAAATTCTGGAGCTGAATTTTGCACCGAATGACATGAAAAATGCAATAGAGGGGAAAAAATGCAATAGAGGACAACAGACTTGATCAAGCAGAAGAATCTCAGTAATACAGTGAAGCTGAAGACATGCCATTTGTTCTTTGTCTTCATAAGACGGGAAGTTGAAGACAAGTCATTTAAAGTTTTCCAGTCAGAGGAGAACAAAGAAAAAGGAATGAAAAAGAGTGAAGAATGACTATGTGAATTATGGATACCACCAAAAGAGACAATCTGTGCATTACTGGAGTCCCAGAAGAAGAAGAAAGAGAAAGGGGACAGAAAGTTTGTCTTTAAAAAATGTCTCAGAACTCCCCACATCTGGGGAGAGATTTGGACGTCTAGCTTCATGAATCTCATAGGTCTCCCAAAAGATTGTTGATTTTTTTTTTTTTAGGGCCACACCCAACTGCATATAGAACTTCCCAGGCCAGGGGTTGAATTGGAGCTGTAGCCACCGGCCTTCGCCACAGCCACAGCAACGCCAGATCCAAGCTGCATCTGTGACCTACACCACAGCTCACAGCAACGTCAGATCCTTAACCCGCTGGGCGAGGCCAGGGATCAAATATGGATCCTCATGGATACTAGTCAGATTCATTTCTGCTGAGCCACGATGGGAACTCCTGTTGAAGTTTTTTGTTTTGGGTCTTCTCTAGGACATTAAAATGAGGCTGTCTAAAGTCAGAGAATTTTTTTGGCCATGCCTACAGCATGTGGAAGTTCCCCAGCCAGGGACTGAGCCCATGCCACAGTGACAGCACTGGATGCTCAGCCTGCTACTCCACAAGAGAATTCTGAGAATTTGTTTGTTTGTTCCGGCCACATTGGAGGCAACCGGAAGTTTCAAGGCCGGAAAGTGAACCCATGTCACAGAAGTGACCTGAGTCAGTGCTGTGGTAGTGCCGGATCCTTAGCTCACTGTGCCACTAGGGTAACTCCATACAGATAGAGAATTTTAATGCAAGAAGAGAGAGAGAGAAAAAAAAAATGTCCTGACATACCAGGGAACCCCAACATGGCTATCAGAGAATCAGCAGAAATCCTGCAGGCCAGGAGAGAGTGGGGTGATGCATTAAAAATATTGAAAGAAAAGAACTGCCAACCTAGAATACTTTAGAAATGAAGGAGAGATAAAGACTTTCCCAGACAAAAGCTGAGGGAGTTCATCACCACTGGGTGAGAAATGCAGAAAGTAGTTCTCCAGCTGAAATGGAAGGATGCAAATTAGCGACATGAAAATATAAATCAAAAAAAAAAAACAAAAAACTGGCGTTCCCTTTGTGGCTCAGTGGTTAACGAATCTGACTAAGAACCATGAGGTTGCGGGTTCGATCCCTGGCCTTGCTCAGTGGGTTAAGGATCCAGCGTTGCCATGAGCTGTGGTGTAGGTCGCAGACGCCGCTCGGATCCTGCGTTGCCATTGTTATGGCTACAGCTCCTGTTAGACCCCTAGCCTGGGAACCTGCACATGCCGCGGGTATGGCTCTACATAAAGGCAAAAAGACAAAAAAAGAAAGAAAGAAAGAAAATATAAATCACCCTGGTAAAGGTATGTAGATAGTCAAATTCAAAATATCGATACTGTAATATGGCAGTTTGTTATTCACTTAACTCTTGTATAAAGGTTAAAGGACAAAATACTAGAATAACCATAGCCACGGTATTAATTGTTACACAATATTAAAAAGGTGGGAACTGGAGTTCACTTGTGGCACAGTGGGTTAAGGATCCGTGTTGTTACTGCGGCAGCTTGGGTTGCTCTTGTGGCATGTGTTTGATCCCTGGCCCTGAAACTTCTGCATGCCACGGGTGTGGCCAAAAATAAATAAATAAATAAATTAATATTATACACAATATTAAAAAGGTGGGAACTGGAGTTCACTTGTGGCACAGTGGGTTAAGGATCCGTGTTGTTACTGCGGCAGCTTGGGTTGCTCTTGTGGCATGTGTTTGATCCCTGGCCCTGAAACTTCTGCATGCCACGGGTGTGGCCAAAAATAAATAAATAAATAAATAAATAAATAAACTGTGACATCAGAAGTAAAATGGGAGTTCCCATTGTGGCACATTGAGTTAAGAACCTATTTTCCATGAGGATGTGGGTTCGGTCCATGGCCTTGCTCAGCGAGTTAAGGATCTGGTTGCTGTGGCTGGGGCATAGGCTGGCAGCTACAGTTCCAGTTCGACCCCTAGCCCAGGAGCTTCTATATGTCGCAGGTGCAACCCTAAAAAAATTTCAATAAAATGGGAAAGGGAAGTAAAAGGGTTTTTGAATGTGATCAGAGTTAAGGTTACCACCTTTAAAAGACTATGTTTTGTGTAAGCTTTATGGTAACCACACAGGAGAAACCTCCAGTAGATAACAGAAGATAAGACAAAGCCTGACTTGCTTCCATTTTAAGAACACACATAGGTTCAAAGCAAAGGGATGGAAAAAGATATGCTATGCAAATGGAAACCAAAGAAGAGCAGGGGTAGCTATACTCAGATAAAATAGGCTTTCAATCAGAAACTGTAAGAAGAGACAAATACATTATATAGGAGTTCCTGTCGTAGCACAGTGGAAACAAATCCGACTAGGAACCAGGAGGTTGTGGGTTCGATTCCTGGCCTCGCTCAGTGGGTTAAGGATCCAGTGTTGCTGTGAGCTGTGGTGTAGGTCGCAGATGTGGCTCGGATCCCGCTTTGTTGTGGCTGTGGTGTAGGCTGGCGGCTACAGCTCCAATTCTACCCCTAGCCTGGAACCTCCATATGCTATGGGTGTGGCCCTAAAACGACAAAAGGCAAAACAAACAAACAAAAAGCATTATATAGTGATAAAGGGGTCAACCCATCAAGAGGATATAGCAATCATCAATGTATATGCAGCAAATACTGGCACACCTAAATAGTTTAGCAAATGCTTACAGAGTGGAAGGGAGAAATAGACAATATGATAATAGTTTAGAGCCTTCAATACCCCGTTTTTTCAACAATGGGCAGGTCATCCAGACAGAAAATCAATAAGAAACCGCTGGATTTGAACTATGGTTTAGACTGAATGGACCTAACAGACTTATACAGAACGTTTCACCAACAGCAGCAAAATACTTTTCCTCAAGTATACATGAAACATTCTCCAGGACAGATTATATGTTAGGTCACATAACGAATACTAACAAATTTAAGAAGACTGAAATCATACCAACATTGTGTCCCATTTTCTCACCATAGTGCTGTGAAACTAGAAATCAGTAGCAGGGAGATGAAAATAAGAGAACAGAAACGAATGAAATAGAAGAAATAGGAAAAAATGGACAACAGAGAAAACTCACCATGTGTGGAGATTATACAGCATGCTCTTGAACAAAAGAAATTTTTGAAAAATACCTTGAGACAAGCAAAAATGAAAACACAATAAACCAAAACTTAAAGGATGCAGCAAAAGCAGTTCTACGAGGGGAGTGTTTAAGTGCCTACTTTAAGAAAAAAGATACCTTAGAGTTCCCATTGTGGCTCAGCAGTAATGAACCCAGCTAGTATCCATGAGGATGTGGGTTCAGTCCTTGGCTTCACTCAGTGGGTTAAGGATCTGGAATTGCCATGAGTTATGGTGTAGGTCGCAGATGCAGCTCAGATCAAACATTGCTGTGGCTGTGGCCTAGGCCAGCAGCTGCAGCTTTGATTCGACTCTTAGCCTAGGAACCTCCATATGCCACAGATAGGGCCTTGAAAAGTAAATAAATAAATGTTAAAAAGTAAAAAAGAAAAGGAAAAAGAGTTCCTGTCATGGTGCAGGGGAAAGAAATCGGACTAGGAACCATGAGGTTGCAGGTTTGATCCCTGGCCTCGCTCAGTGGGGTAAGTATCCAGCATTGCTGTGAGCTGTGGTGTAGTTCGCAGAGGCGGCTCGGATCCCGTGTTGCTGTGACTGTGGCGTAGGTCGGCATAGGCTGGTGGCTACAGCTCTGATTAGACCCCTACCCTGGGAACCTCCCTATGCCGTGGGTGTGACCCTAAAAAGACAAAAGAAAAAAAAAAAAAAAAGACACAGACCAATGGCACAAATTTGAGAGCTCTGTTATAAACCTGAGTATATATGGTCCTTTGACAAGGGTGCCAAGGATACTTAACGGGGAACGAGTAGTCTCTTCAATAACGGCGTTAGGAAAAGTGGATATCCACATGCAAAAGAGTGAAACTGGACCCCTGTTTTATACCATCCACAAACGATATCTCAGAATGAATTAAAGACCTAAATGTAAGACTTGAAACCGTAAAACTCATAGAGGAAAACACAGGTTAAAAAGCTCCTTGACGTTGGTCTCAGCAATGATTTTTTTGGCTATGACACTCGAAATCACAGGCAACAAGAACAAAAATAAAACACCTAGGACTATATCACATTAAAAAGCTTCTATACAGCGAAGGCAAGAAAATGAAAAAAGGCAACTCATGGAATGGGAGAAAATATTTGTGAACCATGTATGTGATAAGGGGTTAATATCTATACATCAAGAACAACTCCACAACAAAGAAACAAATACTCCAATTAAGAATGAGCAGAATATTGTGATGATTTTTGTACACCTATAATTGTAATAAAATTCAAAAAAAAAGCAGAGTAGACATACAAATGGCTAACACCTCCACAAAAAGGTGCTCGGCTTCACTATCCATCATCAGGGAGATGCAAACGAAAACTGCAAGATCTCTTAAAAGAGGCAACAGATACTAAGTGTTGTCAAGGCTGTGGAGAAATTATGCTCTTTGGCAGGAATGTAAACTGGTGTAGACTTTATGAACGCAACATAGAGTTTCCTCAGAAAATTTAGAGTAGATCCAGCAATCCCACATTTGGACATGCATCTGAAGAAAACGAAACCAGTCTGTCAAAGAGATATCTGCCCTCATGTTCATAGAATCCTCCCTCCTTTTTTTTTTTTGTTTTTTGGTCTTTTTAGGGTTGCACCGCAGCATATGGAAGTTCCCAGGCTAGGGGTTGACTTGGAGCTGCAGCTGCCAACCTACACCACAGCTCACAGCAACACTGGATCCTTAACCCACGAAGCGAGGCCAGGGATCAAACCCACATCCTCATGGACACTAGTCGGGTCCATTTCTGCTGTACTGCAACATGATGTCCATGAAAATGCAGGTTCGATCCCTGGTCTTGCTCGGTGGGTTAAGGATCCAGCGTTGGTCACAGATGCGGCTCCGATCTGGCATTGCTCGGGGTCTGATTGGAGCTGCAGCTGCCAGCCTGTGCCACAGCCATGGCAGTGCTGGATCCGAGCCCAGGAACTTCCACATACCATAGGTATACCATAGGTGAGGCCATGAAAATAAAGTATACTATATGATGATTTGACAAAGTATACTATGTGAAATGATTACCACAATCGGGGTATTTAATGCATTCATGTCCTCAGTTACTTTTTTTTCGTAGAGACAATACCTAATGTCTACTCTCTTAGAGAATTTCAAGTCCACAACACAGTATTATTAGCTATAGTCACCGTGTTGTACAGTGGATTCCAGAGCTTATCCGTTTTACAGCTGAAGACTTGGCCCCTTTCCCCAGCATCTTCCCACCTCCTTTGCTTCCCAAGCCCCTGGTAACCACCATCCTATTCTGTTTCTACTAGTTTTATTTTTTCCTTTTCACCTATGGTATATGGAAGTGCCTGGGCTAGGGGTCTAATTGGAGCTGCAGCTGCCAGCCTACGGCAATGCTGGATCTGAGCTGCATCTGTAACCTGCGCTGGATTCTTAACCCACCGAGAAAGGCCAGGGACTAAACTTTTATCCTCGTGGACAGTATGTTTGGTTCTTAACCCACTGAGCCACAATGGGAACTCCAGGTACACTTTAAGTATATACAATTTGTTTATCAATTATACCCTGATAAAGCTGAGAAAGAATTAACATTTTCATCATTCCAAAACAACAACCCTCATCTCATACTCATTACCATCATCCCCTCTCCTCCCATTCCCCCCTTATCCCAGCCCTAAACAACCACTGGTCTCCTTTCTATCTGTGCAGATTGCTCTCTCCTGAACTTTTGTAGGAATGGAATCATCATTATAATGTGGAGTTTGTGACTGGCTTCTTTCACTCAGCATACTGTTTTCAAGGTTTATCCAATTGTAGCAAGTGTCAGTACGTCATTCCATTTTATTTTATTTTTTGTCTTTTAGGGCTGCACCTGTGGCACATGGACGTACAGACAAACAGGAATGCCAGGATTAGGGTTTCTTTCCTAGAGTTTCACATAGTTGGACTCACACAAGTATAGTATATGCCTTTCTGCATCTGCCCTCATCCATTTGGTGTAATGTTCATGAGATTCATCCATGGTTGTTGCTTATATATATTTTGTTAAATTTACTTATGTATTCATTAAAAAAAAAAAATCCACAGTAGGAGTTTCCGCTGTGGTGCAGTGGGTAAGAACCTGACTGCAGTGGCTCAGGTTGCTGTGGAAATGCAGGTTTGATCCCCGGCCAAGTGCAGCAGGTTAAGGCTCTGGTGTTGCCACGTATGTGCTACAGGTCGCAGCTGTGGCTCAGAGTCGATCCCTGGCCCAGGAAATTCCATACGTCGCCAGTGCAGCCAAACACAAAAAAATCTACTGTAAGTGCTATTTTAAAAATTTCAAGGTTCAGGTTTGTTTATGTCTGGGGCATAAAAATACGATCGATTGATTTTTGTATATTGACTTTGAATTTTGACCCCACTAAATTCACTTTTAAGTTCTAGCAGCTTTTTTTTTTTTGTAGATTCCTTAAGATTTTCCGCATACAAAATCATGTCATGTGTGAATAAAGCCATTTAGTGAGCTTTTTCTTTTTCTTGCCTTATTGCTCTGACGGGGACCTCCAAGACAGTGTTGAGTGGAGGTGCTAGGGCAGAATCCTTGCCTTCTTTCTGATTTTAGGGGGAAACACTCTCTCAAGTGTCATATTAGCTGCAAGTTTTTCACAGATGCCTTTTGCCAGATAGAGGAAGTTCCTTCTATTCCTAGTTTGCTGAGATATGAATAGATGCTGAATTTTGTGCAGTTTTCCTTTTTTTTTTTCTGCACGTGTTGGTCACATTGGGATCATATGACTTGCTTTGGTCAGTGAAATGTTTATACAAGTTCTAGGCATCGTGCTGGCAGGAACCCCCCCCCCCCCCCCCCCC
>PVHT021183523.1:2578957-2613486 GCA_004024745.2 Catagonus wagneri | reverse complement strand
AACAAACATGTTATAATATCAGGCAGAGGTGACATTATGGATGAAGGAAGGAAACAAAGCAGATGCAGCAGTACACAGAGATAGAGAATGTCTTATTTTATTTTATTTTTTACGGTGCAGCATGTAGAAGTTCCGAGGTGAGGGGTCAAATCAGAGCTGCAGCTGCCGGCCCGCATCATAGCCACAGCAATGCTGGATCTGAGCCATATCTGTAATCTACACCACAGCTCATGGCAACGCCGTATCCTTAACCCACTGAGCAAGGCCGGGGATGGAACACGTGTCCTCATGGATATTAGTCGGGTTCATTACTGCTGAGCCACAACGGGAACTCCTGGGAATGTTTTAGTGTTAGATGGGGGATTGGGGCAGTCCTCTTTGAGAAAGGTAACAGGTGAGCTGAGACCTGAATGACGCGAGGAAGGGACCGTGAGTTGCCTGGGGGAAGGAGGTTCCAGGTAGAGGGGCCAGCCGTGCACAGCCCTGAGATGAAGTCCAGGTTCACCTGGGCATGGAGGATGGTGACAGCGTTCAAAGAGCCATCCTCAAAGAGGAAGCAGAGACGGGCACATCTGCTGTGCGCTGTCTCACACACGGCCAGGATCTGCAGGTGCAGGCCAAGAAGCGGGGCAGTGGCACTGGGGTAGACCCAGCTGGCTTCGTCACGCAGGATGGAGGCAGGTGACCTGGCGGGAGGCTGTTCCAGCTGGGAGGTGCTGTAGGAGCGCCGAGACGCACCCAGTGGTCCTGCTGCGCCGGGATGGAGGCAGGCGGTCTCTCTAGGCGGGACGATCAGCTCAGGCCAGGAGCAGTTTTGGGTTGAAGGAAATTTCCGCTTGAATGGACACCTCAGTGTAACAGCTCTGGCCTGGGCTCTTTGAATGAGCCATTCCACTCCTGCCGGTTGCCTCAAAGGTTGCAATCAAAAGAGTCAGGTAGCAGTGGACAGAGATTTTTATTCACGCCCTCAGAGAGAGTGGGCTGCCCTGGGCAGGGACTTGCTGGCTGCCGCTGGGTCTGTCCTTATATTTCTGTATCGCGGACCTGTTTGGGAACCCAAATTCTCTTGCCCCATGCCTGCTAATTTCCTGTCCCCTTCCTTCCCCGCGTTGGGTGTGCTTAAGGGGGTGGTTTGGACCCTCTGATTGGTTTCTGGCGAGGATGCCTCATTTGCATGGGAAAAAGTTCACTGGGAGATGCTCCAGTGAGCATTCCTCTGGTATCTGCACGTGTCTGCATTCTTTGATCACAGGCCTCCCGTTTCTGATAAACGGCCTGTTCTGAACCACCCAGGTCAGAATTCCTGTCCTGTCCTACCCGACACATCCACCCAGTGGGCCCCGTGGCCCATTCTGGTTTTGTGGGGACCAGAGGAACGGTGACGGCACATGTCCAGTTGGTGACGGGCCCATCGTACTGCTGGTACACCAGGTCCCTCCACCCCTGGGATTCTGGAAAGTGAGGACAGGCTGAGGAGGGGAAAGAGTGCCTGAACTTGCCCACGCTCTGGCACAGAGGCTTGTTCCCTCTTGAAAACCTACGTGACTGACCTTTGTGGGGCAGTTCACGACCATAACTCTCTTGAAAATTACTGTCTCTCTTCAAAGGCTTCAACAGCTGGCTGCTATCCTTAATGGGAGTTCCCACTGTGGCTCAACAGTAAAGACCCCGACTAGTATCCATGAGGATGTGGGTTCAATCCCTGGCCTCGCTCGGTGGTTTAAGGATCTGACGTTGCTATGAGCTGTGGTGTTGTTCGCAAATGTGGCTCAGATCCCACATTGTTGTGGCTGTGCTGTAGGCTCCGATCTGACCCCTAGCCTGGGAACTTCCCTATGCTGCGGGTATGGCCCTAAAAAGACAAAAAAAGAAAAAAAAAGAAAGAAAGAAAGAAAAAAAAAGAGGAGGAAGCCTAGCTGCAGTTCTACTGTCAGGCAAACCTCCTGTCACTGCCTTCCCCTCACAGAATTCTGCTTTAGTCACACTAGGTCTTTTTCAGTTCCTGCACTGAGCCATGCTTTCTCTGAGCCTTTGCAAAGGCCGTTCCGTCTGTTAGGAATACCCTTCCTCTCTTTTCCAGGCTAACATCCCTCAGGATTCCCGGGAGAGTTGCCAGACTGGCTTAGGCGAGTCCACCAAATGCTCCCCTAGCATCTTGCCCTTCTATAAACACAGCACTCATCACACTGTGTTGTAGTTTCGCAAAATTAAAAAGTAATTCCATATACAGAGAAGGATAAAAAATAACACAGGGAGCACCCATAAACCTATCACCCTTGCTAAGCAATAAAACTTTGCTGCTTAAAGCCACTGTAAAGCTCCCCCTCCCTGTTTCCAAACATATGGGTCTTGACACTTTTATTCCAGGTGCATAAAAGCCCAAACAACACAAAGTATTGCTTTAATTTGCTTTAAATGTTATGTATGTTATTACAGAGATATTTCTGCAGCTTGCATTTCCCTCTCAGCCCTACTTTGAGATTGATTCATGTGGACACAGGCCAACTAGATCATTTTAACTGGTGTGTACATTACAACAGAATTTATCCACTTCCTCCACTGATGGGCATTTAGATCTTAGCTCATTTACAAGTGTTTGCAATTTCAAAGCAGCCCGCCACAAAGCTTTATTGCGTCTGTTCCCTTACACCTATGATAGTTTCTCTGGGCGCAAAGCCAGGAGTGGAACTGCGGGGTCATCGTGCCTGCCTGCCTTGAACTTGCCAATCAAGGACTGGCAAGGAACTATTCCAAGAGGTGGTAGCACAGGGTGATTTTTATGTTGCAACACTCCCTGTGGATAGTAAACGCCCTGGGGACCGGAACCCTGCCTGGCTTACCATGGCTTTTGCAGGGCAGTGGACGGAGAGCACCAACACCCGTTTGCAGGGTGAATAACTGGATGCAGGGATTCAGGGGAAGGTTGCTCAGCGGGTTGTGAGGGCCAGAGAGCAGCAGCTAAGCCTCTCTTCAGCTTCTCTTCCCAGGACCAGAGCCCTGCGTAGCGGGAGGGGGCTGGGCTCCAAGCTTGGTGAACGCCCCCCGCCCCAACCCCGGCCGGGCCCGCCCCCGCCCCGCCTCGCCCCGCCCCCGCGGAGACTCTGGGCGGGGCGACGGGGCCAAGATCCTGGCGATGACGGGCGCGCTACAGTCTGCGGAGGAGCAGCGCGAGCTCCGGAAGCGAGTCGGCGGCGGCGGCGCTGGGAGCGGCGGGAGCGGAGCAGCGGCGGCGCCGGGGCCCCGGCCCCGGGCAGCGGGCGGCATGAACTCAGCGCGGGGCGCCGGCCGGGCGCTGGCCGCGCTGCTGCTGGCCGCGTCCGTGCTTAGCGCAGCGCTGCTGGCCCCCGGCAGCTCCCTGACGCCGGGTGAGTGGGCCTTCAGCTGGGCCCGCGGGGCGGCGACCATCCCTTCCCCGGGGCGGCCCGCGGGCTGGCGCTTGGAGGGGGAGCGGCGCCCGGAACTCCTGTGTCGTTTCCGCTGCGCCGCTGCAGCTGGGCCCGGGCTTGTGCGGGGAGGCCGGCCCGCATCCAAAGGCGGCCCGACCAGCGGGAGGGCGCGGGGAGGGCGAGGTGGGGGCCCTGGCCTCCATGGAGTGCTTTGACCTGGAGGCATGTGGCTCCCCAAATCCAAAGCTGATTAGAGCCGGGCCGGCGCCCTCCATGCTCCGCCGCATCACCGGCAATCAGCGGGAGCTGAGGCCCAAGCGTGCAGCCCTGTGCGCCGCGGGACAGAGAAGCTGGGTCTGCAGGGCCGGGCTGGGCGTGCGGCAGCTGCGGGAGCTGGGAGCTGAGACGCGGTGTTGGATCTCAAGCGCGCCTCCTCAGCCCCGCCGGGCGGTTCCGCTTCCTTGGTGACCGGAGAAGCGCGGGAGCCGCGGCCGGCGGGGAAGCCCGGGGCTAAGTCCGCGGCCCGGGAGGGGCCGGCAAGGGTCACGCTGATGTCCGGCGGGGAGGAGCGGCCCTCCGCTCAGCGAGCGTTTCCTCAGCTTGCCTGATCTCAGAGCTCGGGAGGGAAATGGAAAAAAAAAAAAAGGCAAATTCCAGGGCCTCTCCCTACAACAACTTGGCCCAGGACCCAGGGCCTTGGAAGGGGATGCTGTGGTCCGGGTTGGTGGAACCAGCCAAGTGCAGCGCATCCGGTTCGCGGGGCGGGGGAAGATCTTATCACCTGGGAAACCGAGTCACCTGCCCCCCACCCCCACCCCCTTCTCCGTATCAAGTCCCGGGGGTTTCGGTGTCAGTGTGTGTGGTTCCAGCTGCTCCCCCCCGCCTCCAGTCAAAATGTTGTAGGATGAAGACGGAATGAATTTTGAAAGAGCATCTTAGCTGAGTACGTTTTGTATCTGTCTGTTCCCGCTGGGATCTCATCCACTCCAGCCGTTTATAATTGAGGAACAGACCTCAGGCGGTTACGTAATAGGCCCAGTCACAACTTCGCAGGGACGGATCGCGTACCACACTGTTTTTGAACTTTGGCTTCAATGGTAATGACCCTTACTCTAGGAAAAAGGTGGTTTCTAAACAGTGATTCTGTGTAGCGAGGGAGTAACACACTAGGAGGATTCTGAAGCCATCCACCCAGAACTGCCACAAAGCGGGGACAGCCAGGTCTTTTAGTGCCACCTGGAGTCCAGGTTTGGTCTGGATGGATTCCTCCTAAGAGCTCCCCCTTTGTATGATTTGACAACTCAAGTTTACTTGAAAGGAAGAGAAACGCAGTAAGTCTTTGAAGATATGCTCAGCAAAGACACCTCTGCGCAGAGAGCTAGAACCAGAAATTAACCATTTGGAAATGAAATGCAAGTCTAATGTACGAGCAGTACAGTTCCCTGGGCACCTTTGAAAGGTGACTTTGGTTTATTTCCTCACCAAGACACGGGAAGAGGAGGAGGGGGTAGCTTTTGGTATGTGATGCTCCTTGAGGTTGCCCCGGTATTTCCAAGGTCATGTGCATGGAATTTGGCAGCTTTCTAGAAACTGAGCATCAGTTTCCATTTCAGCATCATAGCTGATGGCTGGGGAATTTCATCCTGTGAGTGTATACATGTGATTCAGATTATAGACTTGTTGGTAGTTTTTTTTTAACTTATTTTATTGAAGTATAGTTAATTTGCAGTGTTGTGTTAATTTCTGCTATACAGCAAAGTGATTCAGGTATATATATGTGCGTGTGTGCACATATATATACACACACATACATTCTTTTTCATATTCTTTTCCACTATGGTTTATCACAGTTCCCTGTGCTCCACAGTAGGACCTTGTTGCTTATCTGTTCTGTATAGAACAGCTTTCATCTGCTAATCCCACAGAGTCACTGGTGTTTTAAAAAATGTTCAAAAATTAAAAAAAAAAAAATGTTCAGGAGTTCCTGCTGTGGCGCAGTGGGTTAAGGAACTGGCTTTGTCTGTTGCAGCTTGGGTTCAATCCCCAGCCCTGGCACAGTGGGTTAAGGATCTGGTGTTTCTGCAGCTGTGCTGCAGGCTGCAGCCGTGGCTTGGATTTAATCCCTGGCCTGGGAACTTCCATATGCTGCAGGTGTGGCAAAAAAAAAAGTTCAAATAATGCAAGCTGTTTTCTTTAACCTAGGCTGCTCATTAGCATCACTTGGGAGGTTTTTTTTCTTGTTGTTGTTGATCTTGTTTTGGGGACGATAACAAGTGTTGGCAAGGATGTAGAGAAATGGGAACCCTTATACACTGTTGGTGGGAATGCAAATTGGTGCAGCCACTGTGGAATACAGTACGGAGTTTTTCTTTTTTTTTTTTTTAGATTTTTTTTTTTTGCCTTATTTAGGGCCGCACCCGCGGCATATGGAGGTTCCCAGGCTAGGGGTCTAACAGGAACTGTAGCCGCCGGCCTACACCACAGCCACAGCAACGCGGGATCCGAGCCGCGTCTGCAACCTACAACACAGCTCACGGCAACGCCGGATCCTTAACCCACTGAGCAAGGCCAGGGATTGAACCCGCAACATCATGGTTCCCAGTCGGATTCGTTAACCACTGAGCCACGATGGGAACTCCCAGTATGGAGTTTTTCAAAAAAACAAAAAATAGTATTGTCTTATGATCCAGCAATTCCACTCCTGGGCGTGTACCTGAAAAAAGAAAAACACTAATTCAAAAAGAGACGTGCACCGCAGTGTTCATAGCGGCGCTATGTACAATAGCCAAGATATGGAAGCAACCTAAGTGTCCATCAACAGAAGAAGATGTGGTATATATGTAAGCAATACAATGGAATATTACTCAGCCATAAAAAAGAATGAAAATTTGTCATTTGTAACAACACAGATGTACCTGGAGGGTATTATCCTCAGTGAAATAAGTCAGACAGAGAAAGGCAAATACTGCATGTAATAACTTATTTGTGGAATCTAAAAATAAAACTCATGAATATAACAAAACAGAGACTTCCAGATACAGACAGAACAAACTGGTGGTTACCAGTGGGAAGAGAGAAGGGAGGGGACAAAATAGAGGTAGGGGACTAAGAGGTACAGACTGTGTGTAAAATAAGCCACACGGATATATTGTATAGCTTGGGAAACACACCCACTATTTTATAGTAACTTTAAGTGGAGTATAATCTATACAAGTTTTGAATCACTGCTTGGTGCACCTGAAACTAATACGAACCAGCTGTACCTCAGTTTTAAAAACAAAACGTCAACTCACACTGGCTGGTCAGAGATTCTGACTGAATTGGTGTGAGGTTGGGCCCAGGCATTTTTTTTTTTTTTTTTAGTTTTTAGGGCCACACGTGTGGCATATGGAAGTTCTCAGGCTAGGGGTTGAATTGGAGCTGCAGCTGCAGGCCTACGCCACAGCCACAGCAACGCGGAATCTGAGCCGTGTCTGTGACCTACACTGCAGCTCACGGCAATGCCAGCTCCTTAACCCACTGAGCAAGGCCAGGGATCAGACCTGCATCCTCATGGTTCCTAGTCGGGTTCATTACCACTGAGCCACAATAGCAACTCCCCATGTTCCTGCTTCTCATAAGGCGCCTGATGTCACCTGCCTCAGTTGGATGTGGCCTGGATCGTTGTAATCATCATCTGTCAAACAGTTACCTCCTGGAGTCCCCACTGTAGTGAAGGCTCTGACATCGCTGCTGCAGCTGTGGAGCAGGTTGCACCTGCAGCTCAGATTCCATCCCGGGGCCAGGCATGTCCCTATCGGTGGTGTGGCCAGAAAAACAAAACAAAACACTTTGTTTGAGGTTCCATGCCAAGCGCTTTGCATACATTATCATTTGTAGCCTCCCCAACAATCCTCTGAAATCCACACTGTTATGACCCTTGATTTTTTTTTATGAGAACACTGAGCCAGGGCAGGATTCAAATTCAAGTTGGCCCGATTTGGGGTCCACGGACTTAAGCCACCGTGTTCCACTCCCGGCCCAAAACACTGCTTCCACTAGAGGGACGCTAAAGAACAGAAAGAGTGTTTGGTAAAGCTTTAGGGGGGAAAAAGCTTCATTAGATTATTAAGACTTATAGACTGTGTGTTCTGTCTTCAATGAGAGCTAAATAAGGGTGAATTAGGATCAAGTTTTATTTGTTTTTATTTTTTTGTTTGTTTTTCTAGGGCCGTACCCGAGGCATATGGGAGTTCCAGGCTAGGGGTCTAATGGGAGCTGCAGCTGCTGGCCTCCACCACTGCCCCAGCAATGCCAGATCCTAGCTGAGTCTGCGACCTACACCACAGGTCATGGCACCTCCAGATCCTTAACCCACTGAGAGAGGCCAGGGATCAAACCCGCATCTTCATGGCTACTGCTTGGCTTTGTTACTGTTGAGCCACAACTGGACCCCCAAGATAAACTTTGAAAACAAGGGATTTAGTGAAGAATTTCCTGAATTAGGAGTTTGCATTGTGGCTCTGTGGGTTAAGGACCCGACATTGTCTCTATGAGGATGCAGGTTCGATCCCTGGCTTTGCTCAGTGAGTAAAGGAGCCAACGTTACTGTGAGCTGTGGCATAGGTCACAGAGGTGGCCTGGATCCGGTGTTAGCTGTGGCTGTGGTGTAGGCTGCAGCCGCAGCTCCAGTTTGACCCCTGGCCCAGGAACTTTCATATGCTGCAGGTGCAGCCGTGAAAAGAAAAAAAAACATTTCCTGCATCAGCCTTTCCAGATGAAGTAGTGGGGAGTCCTGAATTAAGTTTCATGTTACAAAATCAAAGAGAGGAGTTCCTTGCTGGCCCAGTGGCACTGACACTGCTGTGGCTTGAGTTCAATTCCTGGCCTGGGAACCTGTGTGCTGTGAGTGCAGCGACAAAAACCAAACTGAAACCAAAAAAAAAAGAAAGAAAGAAAAAGAAAAAAAAAAGCTAGACGATTATCTTTCTAGTTGTGTTTTATTTATTTATTTTTTTTGCTTTTCGGAGCCACCCCCACAGCATATGGAGGTTCCCAGGCTAGGGATCTAATAGGACCTGTAGCCACTGGCCTACACCAACAGTCACAGCAATGCGGGATCCGAGCCACGTCTGCAACCCACACCACAGCTCACAGCAACGCCGGATCCTTAACCCACTGAGCGAGGGCCAGGGATCGAACCTGCATCCTTATGGATACCAGTCAGGTTCATTGCCACTTAGCCATGATGGGAACTCCCCTTTTTTTTTTTTTCTAATTTTCGCAGACTTGGACAGAAAAAGGCATGTGGAGCTGAAAATGGACCAGGCTTTGCTGCTCATCCATAATGAATTACCCGGGACCAACTTGACCGTCTCCTGGAGTTCTGAGCGCTGCTACCAAGTAGGTGCCATGTGCTGCTCAGAGTTGTTCGCTTTGGGGCTGGTCTGCACAACCGTTGGTGCTGTCAGATCTGAAGCCCTTCACGTGTGAACTTCAGCTTCTAGGTGAGAGAACTAACAGGCTAGGCTATATAGAGACGCACAAGGGGTACCGTCAGAGTCTCGGAGAATTACTAGCCATGGGCAGCATCCGTTTCTTTCTCCCTTTCTCTCTTTTGTCATTTTAGGGCCACACCCGCGGCACGTGGAGGTTCCCAGGCTAGGGGTTGAATCGGAGCTACAGTGCTGGCCTACACCACAGCCACAGCAACGCAGGATCCGAGCTGCATCTGTGACCTACACCACAGCTTACAGCAATACTGGATCCTTAACCCATTGAGCAAGGCCAGGGATTGAACCTTCGTCCTCATGGGTGCCAGTCAGATTCGTTTCCACGATGGCTCTATATCCATTTCTTATCTTTACCCCTGTTCATCCCTTTCTTTTTTTCTTTCTCTTTTTTTCTACATCGCTGACATGTGGAAATTCCCAGGCCAGGGATGGTACCTGAACCACTGCATTGACCCAAGCTGCTGCATCAGCAATCCTGGATCTTTAATCTGCTGAGCCAAATGGGAATGCCTCATCTTTTTAAAACCAGTTTTTAGAGATCCTGTCGTGGCTCAGCGGTAATGAACCCGATTAGTACCACGAGGACACAGGTTCGATCCCTGGCTTCGCTCAGTGGGTTAAGGATCTGGCGTTGCTGTGAGCTCTGGTATGGGTCACAGACACGGCTCTGATCCCTCATTGCTGTGGCTGTGGCTTAGGCCAGCGGCTGTAGCTTTGATTCCACCCCTGGCCTGGGAAACTTCCATATGCTGCAGGTGCAGCCCTAAAAAGCAAACAATTTCATAGAAAAGTCTTTGACCTGGCCAAAGCAATTCCTATGAAAATTTCTACCTAAATGTTTCTGACAGTAAAGATGACGGCAGTGCAAGTTGCAGCTGCTCGGGTTTCCCCTGTGGCTTAGTGGGTTAAGGACCCCACTGGTATCCATGAGGATGTGGGTTCCATCCCTGGCCTTGCTCAGTGGGTTACAGATCCGGTGAGGCTGTGGCTGTGGTGGAGGCCAGCAGCTGCAGCTGTGATTGGACCCCAGCACGGAAACTTCCGTATGCTGCAGGTGCAGCCCAAAAAGACAAAAAAAAAAAAAAAGGTTGCAGCTGCTCTTTGCTGAGGGCCTGCTCGCTGTTTCAGGTGTATTACAGCTCATTTAATCTTCACAGCAATCCAGGCTATGTGGGTTCTACAGGTGGTAAAGCGAGGTTGAGAGCAGGAAAGTGACTTTTTCCTGGTCACCCAGCTACCATGTGGAAATGCTGGGGTCCACATCCCTGGCTTTAGCTTCACAGACTGTTTTCCAGATCCTGCTTTATGTCAGTCAGAAAGAAAAGGGGAAACGCGGGGCTTTATTGAGTAAAGTTCTCAAGGTTTTGGAAAGTCATGCAGTGTCATCATCCCAACAAGAAAAAAAGGGAAGCAGTAAAAATCATAACTACGGAATTCCCGTTGTGGCTCAGTGGTTAACGAATCCGACTAGGAACCATGAGGTTGTGGGTTCGATCCCTGGCCTTGCTCAGTGGGTTAAGGATCCGGCGTTGCCGTGAGCTGTGGTGCAGGTCGCAGATGCGGCTCGGATCCCGCGTTGCTGTGGCTGTGGCGAAGGCCGGCAGCTACAGCTCCTGTTAGACCCCTAGCCTGGGAACCTTCACATGCCGCGGGTGCGGCCCTAGAAAAGGCAAAAAGACAAAAAAAAAAAAAAAATCATAACTATGGAGACTTGCAAAGTGAAGAAAGAAATAGAAATAAGCAGGAGTCAAGAGACGGTTTTCTCAAATAAAAGTCATACCATTGATAAATTATTGATACGTTTAAAGGAACAATGGGAATTAGTTAAATTAGGAGATGGGATGCGTATGTCAGCTGACATTAAGGTGATTATGGTCCCAACTTCGTGCTGTGGCCCAGTGGGAGGGTAGGCATTTCTGGAGTGCTGGGCCATTGGTTTGATACCCAGGCGCAGTGGGTTAAGGAGCCAGAGTCCCAGGAGGTCACAGCTGTGGCTCAGATCTGATCCCTGGCCCAGGAACTCCTGGCTATAGTGCAGCAACAACAACGACAACAAAAAATTATGATCCAATGAGCAGTTAACAGCTGAACTTATTTATCTGCTTGCTTTTTAGGGCCAAAGTTCCCAGGCTAGGGGTCCAGTTGGAGCTGCAGCTGCCGGCCTACACCACAGCCACAGCCACAGCCACTTGGGATCTGAGCCACATCTGCGACCTACACCACAGCTCACGGCAACGCCTGATCCTTAACCCACTGAGCGAGGCCAGGAATTGAACCTGCATCCTCGTGGATCCTAGTCGGATTTTTTTCCCACAGAGCCACAACAGGAGCTCCACAAGTGATCGATTTAAAGTTCAAAATATTGGAGGGGCAGCAGGTTAGGGATCTGGCATTGTTATTGCGGTGGCTTAGGTTCGATCTCTGGGTTGGGGACTTCCGTGTGGGGCAGGCGGGGGCCAGCAAGAACAGCAGGATGTAACAAGATGAAAGCACTGGAGTGGGGATATATTTGAGAGAGTAAAAAGTTTAATATCACGGGTATGAGGACATATATGATTCTAAGATTATGCTTGAGAAAATTTGTGTCTACCAGATGGTTCACACCACAGGGAACATAAAATAGCAAAGGAATATTGACATTTAATCTACTGATAATATAAAATATAATCTTAATGCTATGTCATAAATATTTAGTACCAGAACAAATGAAATAAGTCCTGGCAAGGCTAATGAGAAGTAAATATATCGTCATTTTTCTTATTTGAGTGCTCTTTGGCCGTATGTAACAAGAACCTTTCAAATATTTTTTATACTTTAGTCTCATTTTTGGAAATTAGTCTTAGGGGTAGAATTTAAAGGAATAAGAATATCAGGTGTAGAGCTTTGAAAACAATGTAATTTATTTAAATTTCAAATAAAATATAATATATAACATAATAAAACATGTTTTATGTAATTATGTATCTTTCAAAGCAGTATGCCTTCTATAAATTAGAAGTTTAACTATAGCTCTATTATCCCATTATATATTTTATAACTGAATTACCGTTTTTTTTTTTTGTCTTTTTGCCTTATCTAGAGCCGCACCCGCGGCACATGGAGGTTCCCAGGCTAGGGGTCTAACAGGAGCTTGTAGCCGCCAGCCTGCACCACAGCCACAGCAACGCGGGATCCGAGTCGCGTCTGCGACCTACACCACAGCTCACGGCAACACCGGATCCTTAACCCACTGAGCAAGGCCAGGGATCAAACCGGCAACCTCATGGTTCTTAGTCGGATTCGTTAACCACTGAGCCACAACGGGAACTCCTGAATTATCTTTTAAAAGAATGTAATTATATAAAAAAGTAAAACAAAACTTTGAAAGCTGCCTAAACATTCATAACTAGAGTTTTGCTGGAACATAATGCAACTATTAGAAATTATAAATATGCAAATTGAGTAGAATCATGGGAGTTTATTTGTTAAGTAATATTAAGTAAAACAGTAGGAGTTCCCATCGTGGTACAGCGAAAATTTGGAATCTGACTAGGAACCATGAAGTTGCGGGTTCAGTCCCTGGCCTCGCTCAGTGGGTTAAGGATCCGGCACTGCCGTGAGCTGTGGTGTAGGTCGCAGGCGCGGCTCGGATCCTGTATTGCTGTGGCTGTGGTGTAGGCTGGCAGTTGCAGCTCCGACTGTACCCCTAGGCTGGGAACCTCTGTATGCCGTGGGCGTGCCCTAAAAAGCAAAAAGCGCAAAAACGAGCAGTACAATTCAAGAGTTAATGGATGCTGTATTTACTCATCAAGTGAAGTGTTTACCTTTGAGTGAAGGCTGTACAGATTCATAGCAACCTCTAGTTATATAGACACATTTTATCTGTGTTATTGAAACTTACAAGTTTTTTATGAGCTTAAAGGAAAAGTTACCCCAGGGCCTTCAGTTGCATGTCCAGCGACAACAGACTTTCAGGCCCCTTAACCCTTTGCTGTGCTTTGCTTGTGCAGTGCTTGCTCCAGGTCCTGGTCAACGTTTCCTGGGGTGGGAAAGCCGGGAAGCCGAGCACGGCAGCCGTGGCCGTGAGCACCCAGCACGGATCCATCCTGCAGCTTAATGACACCGCGCAGCAGAGGGAACTTTGTAGGTTCGTACCTGCTTTGATGTGACCTGTGGAAGGCTACATCTTCTTTCCACTTTTGTTTTTTCTATTTGGCTTTTAGCTTTTCCTTCTTTCAAAACATCTTTCCGGAGTTCCCTTCGTGCCTCAGTGGGTTAAGGACCCCATGTTATCTCTGCGAGCTGGATCCCTGGCCTTGCTCAGCGGGTTAAGGATCTGGCGTTGCCGTAAGCTGCGGTGTAGGTCGAAGATGCAGCTCGGATCCCTAGTGGCTGTGGCTGTGGCATAGACCTACAGCTGTAGCTCTGATTGGATCCTTGGCCCAGGATCTTCCATATGCCGCAGGTACGGCCATAGAAATAAAAACAAAAAGTTTTTCTACATTGTCCCTCGTCTGTACCCAGGAAGGTCTATCACTCTGCCTGGATAATGTTACCCAAATTTAGCTCCTTATTTCCTAACCTAACGATGTTTCTTCATCATCTTGTCTTTTTTTTGGTGTGTGTGTCTTTTTAGGGCTGTACCTGCGGCATATGGAGGTTCCTAGGCTAGGGGTCTAATCGGAGCTACAGCTGCCGGCCTACACCACAGCCACGGCAACGCCAGATCTGAGCCGCATCTGCAACCTATACCACAGCTCAAGGCAACGCCGGATCCTGAACCCACTGAGCGAGGCCAGGGATCGAACCCGCAACCTCATGGTTCCTAGTCGGATTCATTTACCACCAAGCCACGATGCGAACTCCTGTGTCTTCGTTTTCTAATCGCTGTAGGCTGGAGTACAAATTTGGAGAATTTGGGAACTATTCTCTCTTGGTAAAGCACGCGCACAATGGCATGGGTGAAATCACGTGTGACCTGGTCGTCAATGACAAGCCAGTGGACAGCAACCTTCGTAAGTATCTGCTCTTGGGTGATTTTTCAAGTTTGCGTCTTCAGAGGTTTTAGTTTCTGAGTACTGTTGGCAACACCATGTGTAATTTATGTCCTGGAATATAGTTATAGCATATTTATAATGTGGTTATTGCATCATTGGTGTATACTAAAAAAATATGTCAAACTAGTATTTATAGGATGGATAAACAGCAAGACCCTACTGTAGTTCACAGGGAACTCTATTCAATATCCTGTGATAAACCATAATGGAAAAAGATATGAAAAAGTATATATATTTGTATGTATGACTGAACCACTTTGCTGTACAGCAGAAATTAACCCAATATTGTAAAACAACTATACTTTAAGAAAATTAAAAAATAAGAGTTACTGTTGTGGCGCAGTGGAAACAAATCCGACTAGGAACCATGAAGCTGCGGGTTCGGTCCCTGGCCTCACACAGTGGGTTAAGGATCCGGCATTGCCGTGAGCAGTGGTGTAGGTCACAGGTACAACTCGGGTCCCACATGGCTGTGGCTGTGGTGTAGACTGGCAGCCACAGCTCTGATTCAACCCCTGGCCTGGGAACCTCCATATACCACAGGTGTAGCCCTTAAAAGCAAAGAAATAAAAAAATAAAAAAAAATAAATTAGGAGAGTTCCTGTTGTGACTCAGTGGTAATGGACCTGACTAGTAACTATGAGGATGTGGGTTCAGTCTCTGGTCTAACTCAGTGGGTTAAAGACCCAGATTTGCCATGAGCAGGTCGCAGACGCGGCTCAGCTCCTGTGTTGCTGTGGCTGTGGCGTAGGCCGGCAGCTGTAACTGTGATTCAACCCCTAGCCTGGGAACTTCCATATGCCGCCAGTGCAGCCTTCAAATGCAAATTAAAAAAAAAAAAAAAATAGGAGTTCCCACTGTGGCACACTGGGTTAAGGATCTGTTGTTGCTGCAGCTCTGATATAGGTTGCAGTTGTGGCTCACATTTGATCCCTGGCCTGGAAACTTCCATATGCCACAGATGTGGCCAATACATAAACAGAATTTAAAAAGGAAAATTTTGGTATTCCCATGTGGTTCAGTGGGGTAAGGATTGGGCGTTGTCGTTGCAGTGGGCTCAGGCTGATATTGTGGTGTGGATTCAGTCCCAGGCCCAGGAACTTCTGCTTGCCGTGGGTGTGGCCAAAAAAGAAAACTATGATCTCTAAAAAATTATTTGAAATACCAGCCAATTCTCATCGTTGTCATTTAGTGTAATTATGAAGTGTCAGTAAACCAAAACAGTTAAGGCAGTGGGAAAGAACTAGAAACAGGCCAGTGGACTGCCCATCGCCCTTCTTTGCTTTAGAATTTAGGGTACCGTGGAGTTCTCGTCGTGGCTCAGTGGTTAACAAATCCAACTAGGAACCGTGAGGTTGCGGGTTCGATCCCTGGCCTTGCTCAGTGGGTTAAGGATCCGGCGTTGCCGTGAGCTGTGGTGTAGGTCGCAGACGCGGCTCGGATCCCGCGTTGCTGTGGCTGTGGCGAAGGCCGGCAGCTACAGCTCCTGTTAGACCCCTAGCCTGGGAACCTCCATATGCCGCGGGTGCAGACCTAGAAAAGGCAAAAAGCCAAAAACAAAAAAAAAAGAATTTAGGGTACCGTGTTTCCTGTACGTGTCTTTGACAGTGCAGAGGTGCTCTTGGGCTAAGGAGGGATTGTTCATTCTCTGGTCACTGGAGGAAATTTGTCACTCAGCCCCTGTTTAGCAGGAGAAATCCTTGGCGCTGTAGCGAGTAAGCGCTGTTCACAGTGGCGCTGTTGCAGACTGTGGGGTCGTGTCAGAAGAACACCAGTAAGAGCTGACACAAAAGGGCGGTGTGATCATTAAAAAAGGATCAGGAGGAGTTCCCTGGTGGTGCAGCAGGTTAAGGACCAGGCACTGGCTCTGCCGTGGCTCCTGTCGCTGCTGTGGTACGGGTTCAGTCCCTGGTTCAGAAACTTCTGCGTGCTATGGGTGCAGCCAAAAAAGAAAAAAGAAAAAAAGGAGAGAGAGTAATGAATGGAATTGATGCAAGTACACTGAACATTCAAAAACCAGTGAGTTCACTAGGAAGCTAAAAGGCACAAGGCCCCCCTCCCCAAACAAAAACAAAAGCAATATTTTGTCGCCTTTGGGGGGAACAGGTATGCAAGGATGCTTGATGTTAGCTGTTGTGATTTAAAGTTATCACTTGAGGAGTTCCCGTCATGGCCGAGCGATAACAAACCCGACTAGTATCTGTGAGGACGCAGGTTCGATCCCTGGCCTCGCTCAGTGGGTTAAGGGATCCCGTGTTGCCGTGAGCTGTGGTGTAGGTTGCAGACGCGGCTGAGATCCCACCTTGCGGGGGCTGTGGCGCAGGTCAGCAGCTGCAGCTCCGATTCAGCCGCTAGCCTGGGAACTTCCATAGGTTGTGAGTGCAGCCCTAAAGAGCAAAAAAAAAAAAAAAAAGGTTGTCACTTGAGGAGTTTCCATTGTGGCTCACTGGGTTAAGAACCCAACATAGTGTGTCTATACATATATGTCTGCTTCGTCATGTCCTGGGCGTGCATCCTGAAGATGTAGGGAAGAAAGAACCTGATATCCGGAACTTGCTTAAAAATACTTCTCACACACACACACACACACACACTCACTCAAGGAGGGGAGAAGGGGAGAGTGGTAATAGACGCAGCGGTGATAATTCTAGAATCTGGGTGATGGGTACCTGTGGGTCTATTGTACCGTTCTCTGTACCTTTGGAGCACACGATGGCAGTCCACGCTCCCCTCGGGAACTCCCAAGGAATTGGTGATAATATTTTAAAATGTAATAGTATGGCAGTTACGTTTAAAAATGAAGAATCCTGGGAGTTCCCGTCGTGGCTCAGTGGTTAACGAATCCGACTAGGAACCATGAGGCTGCGGGTTCGATCCCTGGCCTTGCTCAGTGGGTTAAGGATGCAGCGTTGCTGTGAGCTGCGGTGTAGGTTGCAGACGCGGCTCGGATCCCGCGTTGCTGTGGCTGTGGTGTAGGCCGGCGGCTACAGCTCCTGTTAGACCCCTAGCCTGGGAACCTCCATATGTCGCCAGTGTGGCCCCAAAAAAGCAAAAAAATAAATAAATAAATAAATAAAATAAAATAGATAAAATAAAATGTTAAATAAAATATTAAATAAAATAAAAATAAAAAAATAAAAATGAAGAATTCTTATCTTTGAGCAGTACTAAAAGTATTTATGGCGAAGTGTTGGTGGGCAAACCAAAGGGTTCTCAGCAGCGTTAAGGATACAGGGTTTCCCCCCATTTGTTTCCGTTTCTGTTTGTTTGCACTTTTAACTTAATGTCAGTAACTGTCATGGCAGGGCCGCGCGCATGCTCGGGATCACACCTTCCGTGACCACGTGTCTTCCTTTCTCTCCGCAGCCGTGTGCATCGCGTTCCTTGTGGGCCTGGCGCTCATCATCGTGCTGTGCCTTCTGAGGTTCCTGCTGAGGTGAGCAGGCGCTGGGGGTGGACACGCGGCGAAAGGAGAATGTAGAAAAAATACCTTCGGGAAGTTGCTTTGTGCTGCGGTGGATCAGGGGTCCAGTGCTGTCACTGCTGTGGCCCGGGTTGCTGCCGTGGCGTGGGTTCAACCCCTGGCCTGGGGGTCTGCATGCTGCAGGTGCACCCTAGCTGAAAAATATATATATATCATTATGTGTTTATGACTCGATATATGGATCATGTTTAGATACTGATTTGAGCAATTAAACTGTAGAAGAGACGGGAAAATTGAACTGGTTATTTGATAATGTTGAGGATTTTTTTTTTTTTAATGGCTGTACCCATGGCATATGGAAGTTCCCAGGCCAGGGGTTGAATCAGAGGCGCGGCCGTGACCTACGCCGCAGCTACAGCAACGCCAGATCCTTAACCCACTGCATCAGCCTGCAGGTTGAACCTGTGCCTCCGCAGAGACAAGCTACATCATTAACCCACTGCACCACAGTGGGAACGCCCGAGGAATTATTGATAATATTTTAAAGCGTGGTAAGAGTATGGTAGTTACGTTTACAAAATAAAGAATCCTTATCTTTGAGCGATACACTAAAAGTATTTATGGTGAAGTATTGATGGGTGACACGATATGATGTCTGTGACTTTTCTTTAAAGTAATCAAGCCCAGGGAGTTCCCTGGTGGCCCAGTGGTTAAGGACCTGGCCTTGTCACCACTGTGGCTCAGGTTCGATCCCTGGCCCAGGAACTTCTGCTTATCCAGTTGCAGCCAAACTGATGACATGAAGTTTATCACAGTTTTCAGTATCAAGAGAGCTAGAAGCACAGTACATAAGAGGACTTAGTTTTTAGAAATGCTCTGTGTAATTCCCACCGGAAAGCACTTGATGGTTTACACTCAAAGATGTGCATTGTCTTGACTTTCTCCTCACAGACGTGTACCTCCTTAAAGGACAAATTTTTTTTTTGTCTTTTTGCCTTATCTAGGGCTGCACCCGCGGCATATGGAGGTTCCCAGGCTAGGGGTCTAACAGGAGCTGTAGCCGCCGGCCTACACCACAGCCACAGCAACGCGGGATCCAAGCCGCATCTGCAACCTACACCACAACTCACGGCAACACCGGATCCCCAACCCACTGAGCAAGGCCAGGGATCGAACCCGCAACCTCATGGTTCCTAGTTGGATTCGTTAACCACTGAGCCACGACAGGAACTCCCTCAAAGGACAAACTTAGTTGCTCTCATATACCAAATAAAAAATCCAACATAATCACTATTAGAAAAAGAGCAAAATTTGGCCTAGAGCTCTGAGTTTGCCATGGATGTTGAGTTGAGAAAGGATTTGTGGATTTTTTTTTTTTTTTTTGGTCTTTTGTCATTTTAGGGCCGCACCCGCGGCATGTGGAGGTTCCCAGGCTAGGGGTCGAATTGGAGCTACAGATGCCGGCCTACGCAACAGACACAGCAATGCGGGATTTGAGCCGCGTCTGCGACCTACACCACAGCTCACGGCAACGCCGGATCCTTAACCCACTGAGCAAGGCCAGGGATCGAACCCGCATCCTCATGGCTCCTAGTCGAATTCGTTAACCGCTGAGCCACAATGGGAACTCCAGATTTGTGGATTTTAGTCATCAAATGTGGGGACGTAAACTTGGAAAGTTCTTCTTCTTTTTAAAAATTTTTTTTGGCCATGCACTTGGCATGTGGACATTCCTGGGCCAGGGGTTGAACCCGAGCTACAGCAGTGACAATGCCAAGTCCTTAATCCCTTGGCCACCAGGGAAGTCCTCCTGTGCTTATTCTTAGGGGTGCAAAATAAAAGTGAAACCATCCCAGGAAAGTTCAGAAATTGTAAATAACAAATGACATTACTCCATCTAGTCACTGAGCCATCTGTAGTGTCTTAGAAATCAGGATTCATTTCCACTGAAAAATTAAAAAAAAGACAACGGGGGAAGTAAGCTAATTCAGAATGAAAACATTGTGTGAAAGAGCTAAGATAAACTGATTTTTTCCCAAGTAAGAACTCTTCGTTTTGGAGGTCCCGTCGTGGCTCAGTGGTTTAACAGATCCTACTAGGAACCATGAGGTTGCGGGTTCGATGCCTGGCCTCGCTCAGTGGGTTAAGGATCCAGCGTTGCCGTGAGCTGTGGTGTAGGTCGCAGACGCGGCTTGGATCCCGCGTTGCTGTGGCTGTGGCGAAGGCCGGCGGCTACAGCTCCTGTTAGACCCCTAGCCTGGGAACCTCCATGTGCTGCGGGTGCGGCCCTAAGTAGGCAAAAAGACAAAATAATAATAATAAAAAAGCAGTGTTGTTAATCAGAATTCTAGTCATGGAGAATAATGATAGCATCTTATTCTCACAATACTCTTGAACAAAGGCTCCTTTTTTTTTTTTTCTTTCAGTTTTAAAGTTCTTTTGGAGTTCCCGTCGTGGCTCAGTGGTCAACGAATCCGACTAGGAGCCGTGAGGTTGCGGGTTCGATCCCTGGCCTTGCTCAGTGGGTTAAGGATCCGACGTTGCTGTGAGCTGTGGTGTAGGTTGCAGACGCGGCTCGGATCCCACGTTGCTGTGTCTGTGGCGAAGGCCGGCGGCTACAGCTCCTGTTAGACCCCTAGCCTGGGAACCTCCACATGCCGCGGGTGCAGCTCTAGATAAAAGACAAAAAGACAAAAAAAAATTAAAAAGTTTTTTTATTCTCCAACATAATTTTTTCAAACAGGATAATATGGTACATTTTAAAGACAAACATATAGGGAATTATCTTCAACACAGGTTTGATTTCCAGTTCTCAACATCATAAAACTAATTTTCTTTTTCTTCGTCTTTTTTTGTTTTTTGTTTTTTTAGGGTTGCACCTGAGGCATATGGAGGTCCCCAGGCTAAAAGGTCGAACTGGAGCTGCAGCTGCCGGCCTACACCACAGCCACAGCCACAGCAACATGGGCTCTTAGCCGTGTCTGCAACCTACACCACAGCTCACGGCAACGCCAGATCCCCAGATCGAGGCCAGGGATCAAACCTCTGTCCTCCTGGATACTAGTCGGGTTCCCCACCACTGCGCCACAATGGATACCCTAACTAATTTGTTTTACATCCAGCAGAGATGGTAGCTTCAGCCTTTCTTTCTTTTTTTAATCATCGAAACCTCATTTATTTTATTATTATTATTATTTTGTTTTTAGGGCCACACTTGCAGCATATGGAGGTTCCCAGGCTAGGGGTCGAATTGGAGCTACAACCGCTAGCCTGTGCCACAGCCACAGCCACTCAGGATCCGAGCAGGGTCTGTGACCTTCACCACAGCTCACAGGAACACCAGATCCTTAACCCAGTGAGGGCGGCCAGGGAGTGAACCTTCATCTTCATGGATACTAGTCGGGTTCGTTACCACTGAGCCATGACAGGAGCTCCTATTTTATTTTTTTAAGAAAGTATAGTTGATTTACAGTTGTGCCAAGTGGTGCCAATTTCTATTGTACAGCGTAGTGACCCGATCATACACACACATATGTACACACTTGCTTTTTCTCGTACTGTCTTCCATCGTGTTCTGTCCCAGGAGATCGCATACAGTTCCCCGAGCTGTACAGCAGGACCTCACTGCTTATCCTTCTCAGTGGAATGGTTGGCATCTGCCAACCCAAACTCCCATCCGTCCCACTGTTTTCTCCCCGTTGGCAACTGTCCGTATCCCTCTTTCATCGATGAGGAAATCATGGTATCACGGTCGAGCATTTGAAAGTACTGTTGCTGTAGTTTGATTCCTACGTACATGTCATTAAAAAACTTTAAAACGTCCAGTTCTTAAGGAGTTCCCTTCGTGGCTCAGTGGTTAACGAATCCGACTGGGAACCATGAGGTTGAGGGTTCGATCCCTGGCCTTGCTCAGTGGGTTAAGGATCCGGCGTTGCCGTGAGCTGTGGTGTAGGTCGCAGACGCGGCTCGGATCCCGCGTTGCTGTGGCTGTGGTGAAGGCCGGCGGCTACAGCTCCTGTTAGACCCCTAGCCTGGGAACCTCCACATGCCACGGGTGCGGCCCCAGAAAAGACAAAAAGACAAAAAAAAAAAAAAGTCCAGTTCTTTAACTTATATAGCATGTGAACTTGAATGTTCTTTCAAATCGATATCACGTCACTTCTGAAAATGCTACCAAAGAAAGTCAGTTAACTGGGCCTTTTATTCGTTTACAGTTTGGAAGACTTTCAGAACTGGATTTCCAAAGCAATAAGTGCTCAGGAAACCGATCGCCTCATCAATTCTGTGAGTTATTAGAACACGTCACGTGTGTGTGCTCTGGGTGGTTTTCTAGATTCGGAATTGACAGTTCCCTGTTGAATAATCTTTATTATCTTATGTTTTGGAAGGCCAGGTTGTGTGTCCTGCATGCATTCTTTTTCTTTTTCTTTAAGGGCTACACCTGCAGCATATGGAAGTTCCCAGGCTAGTGGTCAAATCGGAGCTGCAGCTGCCGGCCTGCATCACAGCCACAGCCATGAAGAATCCGAGCTGCATCTGCGACCTACACCACAGTTCACGGCAATGTCAGATCCCTTGATCCACGGAGCGAGGCCAGGGCTCGAACTTGCATCCTCATGGATGCTAGTCGGATTCGTTTCTGCTGAGGCACAAGGGGCACTCCCAGTGTCCTGCATTCTTAATAAATAGCAGCCTCCTCTGGCCTCCGTAAAGGGCGCCATCCTTTCTCTTTGCGAGGCTGGAGCGTGGGCTGCATCACGGTGCTGGGTGTGCAGATGGTTTTCCCTCTTCCAGCAGCACCATTGAATCCATCCAGGTAAATAGAGAGAACCAAGATTAAAACAAAAGAATAAGAGGCATCAGTATTAAATCTACAGGGAGTTCCCTGGTGGCTCAGTGGGTTGAGGACCTGGTATTGTCACTGCTGTGTCTCAGGTCGCTGCTGTGCCATGGGTACAGTTCCTTTCCCAGAAACTTCTTTCTCTCTTTTTTTTTTTTCACTTTAGGGCTGTACGTGCAGCACATGGAAATTCCTGGGCTAGGGGTCAAATCAGAGCTTCAGTTGCAGGCCTACACCCCAGCCACAGCAATAACCAGATCTGAGCCGCATCTGTGACCTACACCACAGCTTCTGGCAATGCTGGATCCTTATCCAGGGTGAGGTGAGGCCAGGGATGGAATCTGCATCTTCACAGACACTGTATTGGGTTCTTCTTCTTTTTTTTTTTTTTGTCTTTTTGCCTTTTCTAGGGCCGCACCCGCGGCGTGTGGAGGTTCCCAGGCTAGGGGTCTAACAGGAGCTGTAGCCGCCAGCCTTCGCCACAGCCACAGCAACGCGGGATCCGAGCCGCGTCTGCGACCTGCACCACAGCTCACGGCAACACCGGATCCTTAACCCACTGAGCGAGGCCAGGGATCAAACCCGCAACCTCACGGTTCCTAGTCGGATTCATTAACCACTGAGCCACTGTGGGAACTCCCTGTGTTGGGTTCTTAATCCACTGAGCCAGAGTGGAAACTCCAGGCCTGGGAACTTCTGCATGCCTCAGTCACAACCAAAAAAAAAATTGTCTGTAAACGCCATGACCTGCTGTGATGATTGAACATGTTGTTTGTAGCCATCATTTCCTGTGGCCATATTTATGGGCATTTATGGCCCTACTTGCTCTTATCTTGTTCCTGATGTGGCCTGTGGCTGTTTATCGGCTCGGCCGCTGCGGGATCAGCGGGACGAACCAAAGCAAAAAAGGTGAAAAACCAAACCTCTAGGTGGGTGTCTTACAGAAGCCAGTTACAGTGTTGTCCGGAACAGCCAGCCTCGCCTTCCCCTTGGCTCATTCATGTCTTCCCTGAACAACCAGAAAAGTGCAGTCGACGCTTTAGCCTTCTGAACCGTCTGGTCTTTCTCCCCTTTTCTGGAAGGAGCTGGGCTCTCCGAGCCGGGCGGGTGACCCCCACCCCGAGGCCTGGCGACCGTCGGCGGCCCCACTGCGCCTCCGTTGCGTGGACACTTTCCGGGGGTACGTGGGGACCCTGCGGCGGGGGTCGGGGGGGATCCAGGCCACCCCGGGTGGCAGGTTCACACTTGCAGCTTAAGGCATTTGGTGGCTCTTCCACTTTCTAGGCTAGAAAGGATTTCCTGCTCTAGAGAGAAACGGGCAGCCACGCCTGACTTGGAAGGTGTCCCGAGAGCCTGTGTGATGTGTCACTAGACAGGAACGGGGTCGGTGCGGGGAGCGGGGAGAGCCCAGAATAGCCTCCACGGGGGGTCCGAGAAGCCTCGCACGTTTGTACGTAGTGCCCGCGGGCCCGTGGGTGGCCGGTGGCCCGTCTGGGCAGGTAGCCGCCCTCCGCCTCCGCCTCCAGCCCTGGCCGGGCAGCCGGAACGCCAGGCCCGTCGGGGAGCAGACCCAGAGCCACAGTAGGTAACTGTTCCCTTCTGATTCTGGGACAAGGACGATGGCCGGGACCGAACTCTGGAAATAAAGCCCATACCTGTGTGGCTGAAAAGAAATCGCTAGGTGCCAGGTCCTCCATTCCCACCCCGCTGAGGCCTTGGTGACTCCATGACAACCCAAGGCCCTTGCCCAGCCTCCCCAGAGCTCTGCGTGCTCCTGGTGTGTCCCCACATCCAGGCAGCAGCCGCAGTAATGACGCTCATACTAGTGGCGGCTGGCGGCAGGTCCTCCCTGCATACCCAGCGCCAAGGACCTGTCTTATTCATTTCATCTCTTAGCGATCCTGTGACATAGGTGGTCTTTTTCTTATTATTTTTTTGAAGGCTTCCCCTGCAGCATATGGAAGTTCCCAGGCCAGGGGTTGAAGATAGAAGGTCCTGGCCTCCACCACAGCCACAGCAACACCAGATCCGAGCCTCGTCTGTGACCCACACCACAGGTCACGGCAACGCTGGATCCTTAACCAGGGATCGAACCCGCAACCTCATGGATACTAGTCGAGTTCGTTACTGCTGAGCCACAACGGGAACTGCAGGTACTCTTAATATGCCCGTTTCCCAGGGGAAGACCTTGAGCCGCAGAGTTGAGTAACTTGCCTGAGGTCCCTCAGGAACTCTGGGGGGATCTGAATCCTGGCAAGTGGGCTCTGGAGTTCCTGCAAATCACCCCCCCCCCGCCCCCCGACACATGAAGGTCTTTGTTCCCCGTGTTCTGCAGAATTAGTGTCACCCAATAGCATATGCAGCATCTATTTATTATTGATTGATTGATTGATTGACTTTTCAGGGCTGCATCTGTGGCATCTGGAAGTTCCCAGGCTCGGAGCTGGATTGGAGCTGCGGCCACAGGCCTACGTCACAGGATCCGAGCCACACCTGCGACCTACACCATAGCCTGTGATGATGCCGGATCCTTAACCCACTTAGGGAGGCCAGGGATTGAACCCACATCCTCGTGGACACTTTGTCAGCTTCCTAACCTGCTGACCCACAACGGGAACTCCTGCAGCATCTATTTTATTGTCCTCGTTCGTTCAGAGATACTCGCGGGTGGATAGGAGCTGACGTTGATTAAATGCCAAAGATGTTGCAAGCGTCACTTAGGGTCTGCAATGCAGGTTAGCCTCCACTATGGTGCCTGTGGCCCCGGGTGAGGGGCGACCGTCCTTCACAGAGAGCTGAAGGGACCCAGGGTGAATGGCTCTTAAGAGAGAGGGGCCCGGGGCTTGACTCTAAAGATCATCCCCTCCTGCCACAGAGACACTCAGAGACTTAGCACAAAACGGAGTGATGGAGAAAACAGCGTGGCTGCTTTCAAGTTACGCTGTTAGCGTCAGTGTGCGGTTTTCTGAAGACATCATGTCTAGGAGTTCCCGTTGTGGCTCAGGGGGTTAAGAACCTGTCTTCTGACTAGCATCAGTGAGGCTGTGGGGTCTGTCCCCGGCCTCACGCGGTGGGTTGAAGGTTCTGGCATCGCCCTGAGCTGCAGTGCAGGTCACGCCACAGCTCAGATCCCACGTGGCTGTGGCCGTGGCGTGGGCCTCAGCTGCAGCTCCAATTCAACCCCTAGCCCAGGAACTTCCGGATGTGGCAGGTGCGGCCCTAAAAAAAGAAAAAAAAAAGGGATGTCACGTTGGAAGTGTTGTAGGAGGATTTCAGGGTGGGGCCCTGACTCGTGATCAGAGACGGTAGCTTTTTTTTTTTTTCTAACTTAATGGACTTTATTTCAATTATAGGTGTACATAAATCATCACAAGTCAATTTGATAGATTTGTGCAAACCCTCAGTGCATCCCCCCACCCCCCAGATTGTCTCATTTGAAAACCATAGGTTTTCCAAAGTCTGTGAGTCATTATCTGTTCTTCAAAGAGGTTCATTGTGTCTTTTTAGTTTCCACATGTAAGCGGTAGCATTGGGTGTTGCTGTCTAATTGTCTGACTGGTTTCACTTCGCATGATAATTTCTAGGTCCATCCATGTTGCTATAGATGTTGAAAGGAACGAATTACCAACATTTATAGCAACATGGATGAACCTAGAAATGATCATGCGAAGTGAGACGGTAGCTTCTTGCGCTTGGATCGTGACACATGAGCAGAACACGCCTCCTGCAGCCGGGCCGTCCTTGTCACCGCACCAGCCCTGAGAGCGCGTCTCTCTGTTGCTTTGCAGGATAGCGCTCGTCCTCATGGTCTTTGTCAACTACGGAGGGGGGAGGTACTGGTACTTCAAGCACGCAAGCTGGAATGGTAAGATGCTACGTAGAGGGAGCCGTGGTCACCTGGGGGCGCTTGTCACAGCGGGGGGTGGGGGGAGAACCCCCGGCACCCCCACAGCTCCAGAGAGCAGTGCCGGCGGGGGGCCCCTGAGGTCGTTCCGACGGCTTTTGGTTTTGCCCTTCCTGGTGTCTGGCTGAGATGCTTTGCTGTAACCGATGCTCAGAAGGTCTCAGCTGTGGGGCCCCAGGGCTTCTACAAAAGCAAGTACGTTGTAAACGACCCTCAGCCTGTTCGGGACGTGCCTTCGAAACGGTAGATTCCTGCTCTTTCAGTGTCATGGGGGCACCTGGTGAGCAGCATGCGTCCCCTGCAGCCGGGCCGCCCCTGTCACCCACACCTGCCCCGAGAGCGCGTCTCTGTTCCTTTCTAGGGTAGCCGCGTGGGCGTCCTGCTCCTGGTCCCCCAGGGGTGTCGTGGGCTGGGCTGTGCGTCTGGCTTGGTGGTCAGTTTAGGATGGATTTTTGTTTGTTTGTTTTGGCTGTGCCCTTGGCTGGTGGGAGTTCCTAGACCAGGGATTGAACTTGAGCCTCAGCTGTGCCAACACCGAATCTTAACCACTAGGCCACCTGGGAGCTCCCTGGGGTGAATCTTCTTTTTTTTTTGGTGGGGGGCTTTTGTTGTTTTAGGGCCACACCCGTGGCATATGGAGGTTCCCAGACTAGGGGTCTAACAGGAGCTGTAGCCGCCGGCCTACACCACAGCCACAGCAACACGGGATCCGAGCCGCGTCTGCAACCTACACCACAGCTCATGGCAACGCCAGATCCTTAACCCACTGAGCGAGGCCAGCGATCGAACCTGCAACCTCATGGTTCCCAGTCGGATTCGTTAACCACTGAGCCACGAAGGGAACTCCCCCTGGGGTGGATCTTGAATAGCACTGCTTCACATGGCGCACCCTTAGGGCTCCTGCCGTGGCGCAGCAGGATCGCCAGGGTCCTGGGAGCTCTAGGACACAGGTTTGATCCCCGACCCGGCACAGTGGGTTAAGGATCTGTTGTTGCCACAGCTGTGGCTTAGGTCACAACTGCGGCTGGGATCTGATCCCTGGCCGGGGAACTCCGTATGCTGTGGGGCAGCCAAAAAACGATAGCACACTGTGTGCACACTTGCGCCTGCTGTCCCAGCTCCGGGCTCTCAGGAGTCGTCCCCCCACCTCAGTGGGAGCCGGAAGCCACCCAAGGGAGGCGTCACCGACGTTCAGGTGCTTTGCTCACCGCCTGCCTCTGTTCCCACAGGACTGACCGTGGCCGACCTCGTCTTCCCGTGGTGAGTTGCAAATCCGCCACCTGCTCTTTGCGGCCCATCTGCAGGGCTTTCTTTTCAGCTGATGCTGGACCTTCCCCACGGCGGCCCTGAGCTCCGGGCCGCGGGTCTGTGCTGCCCACGGGTTATCAGGTCCTGCCGGAAGCTGTGTTCCAGAATCACGCTCCCGCTTGGCCTAGGACTCATCTAAGACATGTGGCAAATAAAAGATGAGTGACTTTGGTGGGAAGATTTTGTTGGGGTGGAGGTGACAGACAAGATCCTGGCGTCTTGTGGGAAATCAGGAATTGTCAATGTGTAAACACCACTAATCTTGAAAAACAAGTATAACAATCATTTATCCTAAAGAGAAGGCAGTGTACTGGTATCAGGGAATTCTGAGAAGTATGTGACAGGCTGTGACAGTAGTAAGTTACAGTTTATTTTTATTTATTTATTTATTGCTTTTTTTTTAGGGCCGCACCTGCAGCATACAAAGTTCCCAGGCTAAGGGTTGAATCAGGGCTGTAGCCGCCGGCCTTCGCCACAGCCACAGCAATGCGGGATCCAAGCCGCGTCTGCAACCTACACCACAGCTCACGGCAACGCCGGATCCTTAACCCACTGAGCGAGGCCAGGGATCGAACCTGCAACCTCGTGGTTCCTAGTCGGATTCGTTAACTGCTGTGCCACGACGGGAACTCCCAGTGATTGGTTACTTTCAAACAAAGAAATCGTTCGTTGCTCCTCCTGTGTAGCGGGCTATAAAATACTGCTAATGTGGGACAGAAGCAGTTGGAAGTGTCCACCTGTAACAGCTGTCGTTGTTGTAGGTTTGTGTTTATCATGGGCACTTCGATCTTCCTGTCCATGACCTCCGTGCTGCAGCGGGGAGGTTCCAGGTTCAGGCTGCTGGGGAGAGTCGCGTGGCGGAGTTTCCTGTTGATCTGCATGGGGATCGTCATCGTGAACCCCAACTACTGCCTTGGTCCACGTAAGGCTGTCTTTCCCTCTGTCACAATAGATTCAGGTTGAAATGGGGCAAGTACGTGTTATAATTGTTTTTTTTTTTTTCATTGCTTAATGATTTTTATTACAATTGTAGGTGTACAAAAATCATAAGTCAATTTGATAGCATTTCCATCCCAACACGTTATAATTTGAAGGAGATGTAGTTCCTGCATCTCAGGGAGCTGCCGAAAGAACACTTACTAGGAAAGCGTATGTAATGCATGTGTCACTTCAGGCAGTTTTTTCCTTTTGTCTTTTAGGGCCGCACCCGGGGCATGTGGAGGTTCCCAGGCTAGGGGTCTAACAGGAGCTACAGCTGCCGGCCTACACCACAGCCACAGCAACGCGGGATCCGAGCCGCGTCTGCAACCTACACCACAGCTCACGGCAATGCCGGATCCTTAACCCACTGAGCGAGGCCAGGGATCGAACCTGCGTCCTCATGGATACTAGTCAGATTCGTTTCCGCCGCATCACGACGGGAACTCCCGGACTTCGGGCATTACTGTCCGGCAGTTTCAGAGCCAGGAGGTGGCTCCGCGTCACGCCCTTCAGTTGTACACGGGAGACCGTGCGACAGGGCCGAGCGAGGGGCTCCCTCCGAGCGTAGCGATGGCGGGCAGGTAGGGCCCGGACCAGGCTGCTGGTGCTCAGGCCCGCCCTCCCCACGCTGGGGTTTCGTCGTTTTGTTCACAAGCCCATCTGCTCATCCCCTGGACCAGCCCGGCCACTGGGATGGAGTGACATCTCTGTCATTGTCCAAGCACGTGGGAGGCACAGGGAGCTGAGGGGGGGACACGACCCCTGTGCTTGGGACCAGGGTCAGGATCTGGGAAGGTGCCGATTGCCATCCTCAAGGGACTTCCAGTGTCATGAGCAAGAGAGGATCAAGTTACCCAGCTGGTGGCCAGATGAGCTGGGCACGCGGGAGGCACCAGAGTTTAGGCAAGAAGGAGGGGGGGGCCCAGAGGGGCGGGGGGCACAGAAACGCTGATTCGCTGGCTCCGCAGAAGGCGGGCTGGTGCTCGCAGCAGGATCCACGTGGGGTCCCCCGTGGGGCGGCTCTGGTGGGGGTGCAGACACGGGGCCTGTGCCAGGTCTGCAGGTTCCTGCTGGGCGGTGGGACTTGAATGCACACTGTGCTGATGGCAAAGGCCAGGGGGCGACTTCAGGGCCGGGGGCGTCCCCGTTTTATCCCCAGACCGGGCAGGATAGCTGCTCTCAGCCTGGCCTCCCGCTGGCCGGCTCCCTGCGGTGTTTGAGCTCCTGACCACGTGGCTCCCACCTTCGGGAGCCTGAAAAAGCTGCGGGGCGTACGAGGTGCTCTCTCCCCTTAGGTGGGGGTAGGGGGGAGTGAGGAGGCTGCCTGACACCCCCTCTGGTACCCCCTGCAGTGTCCTGGGAGAAGGCACGCATTCCCGGTGTGCTCCAGCGGCTGGGGGTGACCTACTTTGTGGTCGCGGTGCTGGAGCTGCTCTTTGCCAAGCCTGTGCCCGAGATCTGCGCCTCGGTGAGAAACCCTGCCTCCGGCGCGGGGGGCGGCGTCCCCGTAGAGCTGTTAGAACTTCAGATCCGACCGCAGGACGGGAGTACCAGACTCTGTTAGTCAAATGCATTCCTTTTTCAGTTGTTTATTTTTTTTAGGGCCCCACCCGCGGCAGATGCAAGTTCCCAGGCTAGGGTTCAAATGGGAGCTGCAGCTGCCGGCTTAGGCCACAGGCACAGCAACGCCAGATGTGAGCTGCGTCTGCGAATTCAGGCAACAGTGGATCCTTAACCCACTGAGCAAGGCCAGGGATTGAACCCGCATCCTCATGGTTCCTAGTCTGATCCGTTACTGCCCAGCTACCATGGAAACTCCAATTTTTTCTTTTTTTTCTGGCCTCATCCATGGTGTATGGAAATTCCCAGGCTAGGGATTGAATCCGAGCTGCTGCTGTCAGATTCTTAACCCACTGTGCCACAGGGGGAACTCCTTCAATTAGTCATTTTCACTTAATAAAAGATTATATCAAATTTTTTTGGTCAGGACTGTGGCAATGCGGCAGGTCCCAGGCCAGGGGCTGAACCCATGCCACAGCAGTGACAACACCAGACCCTTAACGGCTAGGCCACCAGGGGACTCCTCTATCAGTCTTCTTGTGGTAAAAAAGCATGTAACGTGAGAGCCACCCTCCTAACAGATGTTTGTTTCCATTAATTGAATGCATTTTGGGAGTTCCCATCATGGCTCAGTGGTTAACGAATCCAACTAGGAACCATGAGGTTGCGGGTTCGATCCCTGGCCTTGCTCAGTGGGTTAAGGATCTGGCGTTGCCGTGAGCTGGGGTGTAGGTCGCAGACACGGCTCGGATCCCGCGTTGCTGTGGCTGTGGCGAAGGCCGGCGGCCACAGCTCCTGTTAGACTCCTAGCCTGGGAACCTCCATATGCCACGGGTGCAGCTCTAGATAAAGGCAAAAAGACAAAAAAAAAAAAAAAAAATTGAATGCATTTTGATGGCGTTCAGTGACATCACGTCTGGTTTGCTGGTTCAGCCTGTCGGGGGCACTCCTGCCCATTTCTGTATTTCCTTGTGGTACAAGATACATGGAAAACCCCAGGTGTTTTGGTGTCTGTAAAGTGCTGTCAAGGTTTAACTTGGAGGGACAGAGGCGAGGCAGGGATAGGTGGCGGTAGTTCTGTCCTGGGCCGCCTGCTGGTTCTTTGTAGGAAGTCTGTGAACACCTCGCCCCTCTGTGACGACTTTGCATTGTACTCTAAATTGCTGGGTTGGAGTTCCCGTCGTGGCGCAGTGGAAACGAATCCGACTAGGATCCATGAGGTTGTGGGTTTGATCCCTGGCCTCGCTCAGTGGCTTAAGGCTCCAGTGTCGCCCTGAGGTGTGGTGTGGGTCACAGAAGTGGTTTGGATCTGGCGTTGCTGTGGCTGTGGTGTAGGTTGGCAGCTGCAGCTCTGATTCGACCCTGGGAACTTCCATATGCTGCAGGCTTGAAAAGTCAAAGAAAAAGAAAAAGGAAACCTCAAAGAACTAGGAAAAGAAAACAAAGCCTAAAGTTAGCAGAAGGATGGGGATAATAAAGATCAGAGGAGAAATAAATGAAATAGAGACCAGAAAATCAATAGAAAAGATCAAGGAAACTAAGATCTGATTTTTTTGAAAACATAAAAAGCCGGAAAAGCCAAAAAAAAAAAAAAAAAAAGGGTTGAGATATAATTGACATACGATAAAACTCACCCATCTGAGGTGTAAAGTTGAGTGGTGTTCTGTCTGCTCAGTCATCGCTACTGTCTGATTCTAGAGCGTTTTCATTACTCCCAAAATATCCTCCTCAGTACCAGTCGCTCCCCAAGCCCAAGGGCCCCCACCCCCGGGAACCCCCGATCTGCTGTCTACAGGGCTTCCTGTTCTGGACTTTTCATACGTGGAACTGTAGGTGGCTTTTTGTGTCTGGCTTCTTTGATTTAACATGGTATTTTTCGAGGTTCGTCCACATTGTGCCATCGGTGCTTGATTTCTTTTTACTCCTGAATAGTATTCCTGCTTATGAGTATACCGCACTTTGCATCCACTCATCAGCTGATGACTGTCTGGCTTGTCTCCACCTTCTGGCTGTGATGAGTAACGAGTCCCTGTCTGTTCTTGTGCAGGATTTTGTACGAACGTCTCTTTTCAAAATGTCTTGGGTAGGGGAATAGGACTGTGATTTTTTTTTTTTTAGCCACACCCTTAGCATGTGGAAGTTTCCGGGCCAGGGACTGAACCTGTGTCGACACAGTGACAATGCCAGATCCTTAAAGCACTGAGCCACCAGCGGGCTCCTGTCCACTGATTTCTAATCTTTTTTTTTTTTTTAAGGCCGCACCCGCAGCATATGGAGGTTCCCAGGCTAGGGGTCTAACAGGAGCTGTAGCCGCCGGCCTTCGCCACAGCCACAGCAACGCGGGATCCGAGCCGCGTCTGCAACCTACACCACAGCTCACGGCAACGCCGGATCCTTAACCCACTGAGCGAGGCCAGAGATCAAACCCGCAACCTCATGGTTCCTAGTCGGATTCCTTAACCACTGCGCCATGACGGGAACTCCTGTCTACTGATCTCTTAACTGACATTTCACCGTGATAGCTCATAGAGCTGAACCTCCAGACCACGTACTGCACGTGAAACAAACACGCAGCCAGTGTGTGCTGCTGTCGTAAAGGCAGAGAGAAGCACGCCTGGGAATGTCCCCATACACGTGCTCTGTTGGTTCACACGCGTTCCACGTGCGTTCAGCTCACGTGTCTTTCACCCTCCTGCCCGCCCGGCCCCCGTCAGGAGAGGAGCTGCTGTTCTCTGCTGGACGTCACATCCAGCTGGCCCCAGTGGCTCTTCGTGCTGATGCTGGAAGGCGTTTGGCTGGCCCTGACCTTTTTCCTGCCTGTTCCCGGATGCCCGACGTGAGTGAGCCCGAGGGGATCCCCTTCCTGCACGTCACTGTCTGCCCAGAGCCCTTGGGCTGTGGCGGTCGGGGTTCCCACGTCCAGGGCTCCCTTCCTCTCTGCTCCCGAGACGCACCTCGGGTGGGCTGCTGTGCAGTCAGGGGCGCCCAGGGATCGGGGGGCTG
The DNA here is from genome assembly GCA_004024745.2 of Catagonus wagneri. Taxonomy (NCBI): domain Eukaryota; kingdom Metazoa; phylum Chordata; class Mammalia; order Artiodactyla; family Tayassuidae; genus Catagonus; species Catagonus wagneri. Next base: position 2,580,552 of record PVHT021183523.1, on the reverse strand, counting down.
CTGGGTGTGCACGGGTCTGCGCGGGTGGCCAGCCTGTCCCCTCCTCCCTTCCGGAGTCTGGTCGGTGCAGTTCATGTTCTCGCCCCCCCAGGGGTTACCTGGGCCCCGGTGGCATTGGCGACCTGGGCAAGTACCCGAATTGTACCGGAGGAGCTGCTGGCTACATTGACCGCCTGCTTCTGGGGGACAGTCACCTGTACCAGCACCCTTCCCCAGCGGTGAGTGAGCCCGCCTCGGCCTCGGGACTGGGCGCGTGGGGGCTCTGCAGACAAAGGGCCAGCCTGGGGCTGGTCCACGAAATCGAACGGGGTGGGAACCAGTCTTCTCGGCACAGGTGGCTGACCTTAGTTCTTTGTGCCATGGTCGTGGCACAAGGAAATTCCCGGGCCAGGGACTGAACCCGAGCCACAGCAGTGCCAAGGCCGAGTCCTTAACCGCTAGGCCACCAGGGAACTCCAAAGTTGACTGACTTTAGAGACGTTGGTTTAATGCAGGTTGTGGGCAGCGTGGAAACCTCTGGCTTTTGAGGCGAGAGTGTGTGGCATCCAGCGTGCAGCCTAGTGCCTCCCTGGGCATCTCGGGCCCTGGGACAGACCTTCCCTTGTGGGAGGTTTGCCAGGTGGCACTTTGGGGTCAGCCCGTGTGTGTGTGGGGGGCACATGAAGGCCCCAGCTGGTCTCCTGGGGGCGGGGTGGCCCCTCAGTTGCTGTCAGTGGGGTGAGGGGTCCGGCCGCTGACACCCCTGGTTGGATGTGGGCTGTCCCCGCAAGGTGGCACGTCCTAGAGAGGCAGCTGTGTTCAGCAGGGACAAGTACAGAGGTGGCTAAGAGCTTCGGGCCATTAGCTGCCTCTGGTGACTGGGGGCATGGCTGCTTTAGTCCTCAAAGGTGTGGACAGGGTTTGGGGGACTAGCTGGGTGGTGCCACAACCCCCCCACCCCCCCGGCATTCACTATAATGTGTAGCTCCAGATTTCTAGTTTCTACAATAACACTTTCTTTATAATAAAATAACTTGAACTTTTTTCTTCTCTTTTTAGGGGTGCACCCTCGGCACAGGGAGGTTCCCAGGCTAGGGTTCCATTGGGAGCTGCAGCTGCCGGCCTACACCACAGCCACAGCAACACAGGCTCCAAGTCGCATCTGCGACCTACACCCCAGCTCACAGCAACACTGGATCCTTAACCCACTGAGCGAGGCTGGGGATTGAACCCGTGTCCTCATGGACACTCGTCAGGTTCGTTACTGCTGAGCCATGATGGGAACTCCAACATGAACGCATTTTTGAATGTTACTTGCTTAAAAGAAGAAAGGGAGCTGTTGATGTTACAGCGGGGTTGACCACAAAGACTAAACCTGAAAATTAGACACGTCCTGTCCTGGTTAGAGAGGTATTATCGTTTGGGGGCTGCGGGGCCCAGTGCTGTCTCCCGAGCCCCCTGAGGCTGAGGCCGCTGCGCTGGGCCAGGCTCACATCTCTGTTCCCATACACTTCCATGGCCAGAAGCATTCTAAAAAAAAAAAGAAGCATTCTGCCCATAATCCCCACAAGTGGGCCACTGGGCCATGAATTTCTGCATCAAAAACAAAACCTTGG
>PVHT021183523.1:2548120-2577957 GCA_004024745.2 Catagonus wagneri | reverse complement strand
CGTTTGGGGGCTGCGGGGCCCAGTGCTGTCTCCCGAGCCCCCTGAGGCTGAGGCCGCTGCGCTGGGCCAGGCTCACATCTCTGTTCCCATACACTTCCATGGCCAGAAGCATTCTAAAAAAAAAAAGAAGCATTCTGCCCATAATCCCCACAAGTGGGCCACTGGGCCATGAATTTCTGCATCAAAAACAAAACCTTGGAGTGCTGGGGGCACTGGTGTTTGTATTTTGCTTCCAAGTTGCTTGCGTGCTGCTGCAGCCAGGACTACCTTCTTGTTCTTGTTCAGGTGCTTTATCACACCAAGGTGGCCTATGACCCTGAAGGCATCCTGGGGACCATCAACTCCATCTTGATGGCGTTTTTAGGAGTTCAGGTATTTGTTTCCTTAAAATGCACTTTCCTGACAGTTAGTGATGACTTGATTCATCACTAATTTGCAAAACTGTTTAAGTAATTGGAAGCATCTCTTCTGTGTATTTAAGGCCTGATAAATTCTGTTTCTAATTTCCCACATCCCATAGATTTTGCATGGTTGTGTTTTCATTGCCATTTGCCTCAAGGTATTTTTAATTTCTTCTTTAATTTCATCATCGACCCATTGTTTTTTTGTTTTGTTTTTTTAGTAGCATGCTGTTTAGTCTCCTAATTTTTCATTTGTTTCCCTGTGGTTGATTTCTAGTTTCATGCTGTTGTGGTCAGGAAAGATCCTTGAAATAATTTCTGTACTCTTCAATTTGTTGAGGCTTGTTTTGTGCCCTAGTATGTGGTTAATCCTGGAGACTGTTCCATGTGCACTTGAAACGAAGGTGTATTTTGGTTTTTTTGGATGTAATGTCCTGACATCAATTAAGCCTAATTGTTTTATGGTGTATCATTTAGGATCTCTGTTTTCTTATTTTCTATCTAGAAGATCTGTTCATTGATGTGAGTGGGGGCGTTAAAGCCTCCTACTATTATTGTATTTCTGTCAGTTTCTCCCTTTATGTCTGTTAGTATGTGTTTTATGTGTTTGGGTGCTCCTATGTATGACACATGTATGTTGACAAGTGTAACATCCTCTCCATGTATTGATCCTTTTATCATTATATAGTGTCCTTCTTTATCTTTCTTTACAGCCTTTGTTTTAAAGTCTTTTGTGTCTCATCTGAGTACTGCAACCCCTGTTTTCTTATCATTTCCATTTGTATGAAATATCTTTTCCCATCCCCCCCATTTTCAACATACGTGTGTCCTTTGCCCTAAAGTTGGTCTCTTGTAGGTAGCATATTATAGGCTCTTGGTGGTTTTTTTTTTTTTTACCCAGTCTGCTACTCTGTGTCTTTTGATTATGTCATTTAATCTATTGACATTCAAGGTAATTATTGATAGATGTGTGTTTATTGCCATTTTAAACTTTGTTTTCCTGTTAATTTTATATTCTTTGACTCTTTTGTGGTTTGATGATTTTCTTTTGTATTATGCTTATGTTCTCTTCTTGGTTTTTGTGAATCTATCGTATGTTTTTGGTTTTTGGTCTGTGGTTACCCTGTTTTTCAAGTATGTTAACCCTTTTTTATATCTTCTTGCCTTGGACTTGTAGTCATATAGGCTCAAACTCATTCTAGAAAATAAAAGGTTTTCTTACCTTCTTCCCCTACATTTATGATTTGGATGTCCTCTTACATCTCCATGTTCATCCTTTTGCTGTTCATCACGGTATCATCACTTTCACAGAAATTTTTTTATTTTTTTTTGTCTTTTTGCCTTATCTAGGGCTGCACCCGTGGCACATGGAGGTTTCCAGGCTAGGGGTCTAACAGGAGCTGTAGCTGCCGGCCTTTGCCACAGCCACAGCAACACTGGATCCGAGCTGCGTCTGCGACCTACACCACAGCTCACGGCAACGCCGGATCCTTAACCCTGAGCAAGGCCAGGGACCGAACCCGCAACCTCATAGTTCCTAGTCGGATTCATTAACCACTAAGCCACGACAGGAACTCTGAAATTTTTGATTTTTAAAAAAATCTTTGTAGGCACTCCTGTTGTGGCACAGTGGAAACAAATCTGACTAGGAACCATGAAGTTGCAGTTTTGATCCCTCACCTTGCTCAGTGGGTTAAGGATCCGGCGTTGCCATGAGCTGTGGTGTAGGTCGCAGACCTTTCTCAGATCCTGCGTTGCTGTGGCTGTGGCGAAGGCCGGCAGCTGTAGCTCTGATTCAACCCCTAGCCTGGGAAGACTCATATGCTGCGGGTGCGGCCCTAAAAAGCAAAAAAAAAAACACTTTGTACTGGCTTATGTAAGTGATGTATTGTCCAGTTGTGATTTTCTCTTTCCTATAGATTCTTACTTCTTTTCTATGTAGAGAAGACCTTTAGTAGTTCCCGTAGTTCAGCGTTGCAGTGTTCTTTTAGCTTTTACTTGTTTGAGAAATTCTTTCTCTCTCCTTCTATTCCAAATGATAGTCTTGTTGGGAAGAATATCCTAGGTTGCAGATCTTCGCCTTTCAGACCTTGGACTGTATCCTTTCACTTACTCCCTTCTGGCCTCTGACATTTCTGTAGAGAAATCACTTGATAGCCTGACAGGGCTTCCCCTATAACTAACTCTTTGTTTTTCTCTTGATTCCTTTAGAATCCTCTCTTTTTCTTTCACCTGTGCCATTTTCATTACAATATGTCTTGGTGTGGGTCTGTTTGGGTTCATTTTGTTGGAGACCCTCTGGAGCTCCTGTACCTGGATGTTTTCTTCTTTAAATTTGGAAGTTTTCAGCCGTAATTTCTTTTTTCTTTTTTGGCTGGGCACTTTCTTCAACGTTTTCAGAAGTTAATTCCTGACTGGGGGGCAGGGGGATTTTTATGCCAAGTCCAGATTTTTCTGTTTTTAAAAATGTGTCCCGGCCTCCAGGTCCACCCTGTCCCTGTCCCCCTCTGTCCCTGCCCGGCGGGGCCACCCAGCAGGCCAGCCTGAGCTGGGCCTTTGTTACTTTGGGAGAAAAAGTGACTTTCCTTGGCTTCCCGCCACCTAGGGGAGAAAGCTTGTGCCTTGAAGACAGACCTGCGGGCCCACCTCTCCCCACCCCCAGCCCTTCTGAACCACCCACGGCACGGCAGGGAGGCTGTGTTTGCACGCGTGTGACATGCTCCTGGGCTCACTGTTCCATCCCTCCCAAGCGCTGGTCCTGCTTTGTGCACGTCTCCGCGACGGGTCAGCACCTCCTGTGCTCGCCTCCCTCGCCTCCCTCCCGAGTGGTCCCCGTGCCTCCCGGCCTCCGCTCAGCCACGGGCAGGGGCCTTGTTCCCTCTCCTTGTAACCCCGCTGCCTGCAGCTGGGTCTGCCCGTCGAGTGGTTGGGATTGTGGGTGAACCTGAGGTAAGAACAGCCCGTACGCGGTTCTCCTGGTGACACTGTGTTCTCTTCGGCAGGCGGGGAAAATATTCTTGTATTACAAGGACCAGACCAAAGGCGTCCTGATCAGATTCGCTGCCTGGTGTTGTTTTCTGGTGAGTGACCCATGTTCTCCACTGAAATGCCTTCTCTTCACGCATATTTATTTCACATTCGGCAGCTCTGGGATTCAGCCGTCACGTCGTAACCGTAACATCCTTCCTTTGAGTATCAGAGGGAAAAAACTGCACCCCAATTCTCAGGAAAACGTTTAGAAATAAGTCTGTGAATGCACGAGGAAACGGAGCTGGGGTGTGGGTTTCTGGGACCTTTGCCAGAAGGACCAGGCCAATGAAAACAGGTTCACAGGTGGCAAAAGAGAGAAGTTGGCTCTCCCTTCAACCCTTGACCTTGCAGTTGTTTCCTCCTGCGATTCATTCTAATTGATCTGTTCGTTTACCTTCAGCTTAGAGCAATATTGGAAGGGTATTATTTGGAGAATAGTTATATAACTTTAATTAACTTTAGCCACACCTGCGGCATATGGAAGTTCCTGGTTGGAGCTACAGCCGCCGGCCTACACCACAGGCACGGCAGTGTGGGAACTGAGCCGCGTCTGCGACCTACACCACAGCTCACAGCAACGCCGATCCTTAACCCACTGAGCAAGGCCAGGGATCAAACCTGTGTCCTCATGGACACTATGTCAGATTCTTAACCTGCAGAGCCAGTTGGAACTCAGCTGTCCAACTTTAAAATGTTTTTCCAGTTAAAAGAAAAAAACGGAATATTTTCAGCTCTCCCCAAGCAGTCTAGTGGCTCATATTTTCCAGCTGTGAACCATGGCGATTTCTTTTTTTAATTTTTGGTATCAGTGCTGACTTACACTGTGCTGTCAGTTTCTGCTGTTCAGCAGCGTGACGCGCAGCTGTTTCCTGAGATGATGGCAGGAACTTTTTAACACCCCTGTCTCCTCACAGGGGCTTATTTCCGTTGCTCTGACGAAAGCTTCTGAAAATGAAGGCGTTATTCCAGTGAACAAAAATCTCTGGTAGGTACAGCAAGCGTGACAGGGTCCCATCCCCGCGGGCTGGCGTCGGGAGTGCCCTCGGGAGCCCTGAGACGCCCGCTGTCCCCCAGGTCCGCCTCCTACGTCACCACACTGAGCTCCTTCGCCTTCTTGATCCTGCTGGTCCTGTACCCCGTGGTGGACGTGAAGGGACTGTGGACGGGAGCCCCGTTCTTCTACCCGGGTGAGCCCCTGCCCCGGGCCGCGCGGAGGAGGGGACCCGCGAGCAGCCGGGGCTGGGCGGGTCCGCGGGGCCAGGCAGGTTGTCACCGGTGTGCTCCCGAGCCCCGCCCCCCCATCTTACCACTTAGCTTGTGGGGTCGTAAGCAGTGCCCCACTGGCTTCTTCAGGCGCGTCCTCCGGTTCCTAAAGCTTCAGAAACCGGGCCGCGCTTTCTGATGGAAGTGACGCCTGAGAGACGCCGCCCAGGGTGAGCAGGCTGGTCTAGGTGTGGTCTGGCCGGAGACAGACGAGCGCAGCAGGTGATTTCATGACTCGCCCGAGCCTCCAGGTCCAATAAGTTACTCTCTTGGGTCCCTAAGTTAGTAATTCTGGCTTGCCTTTCTGATTCAGTATTCCACAGTTACACCTCCAACATGAAGAGTTTCTAGTACTTTTTTTTTTCTTTTTAGGGCCACTCCCATGGCCTACGGAAGCTCCCAAGCTAGGGGTCGAATGGGAGCTGCAGCTGCCGGCCTGCACCACGGCCACAGCAACGCGGGATCCGAGCCGCGTCTGTGACCTACATACACCACAGCTCACGGCAACGCCAGATCCTTAACTCACTGAATGAGCCTAGGGATCGAACCCGCATCCTCACGGATACTAATCAGATTTGTTTCCATTTGTTTGTTCAGAACCACCACGGGAACTCCTCTAATAACTTTCTTAATATAGTTTGCACTTAAACAGCTAAGATGCACACTGCTTACTTTTGGCGACAGCTGGTAACAGAAGGGGGCGCCCTCTTTTTTCGCTGACGTCAGATTTCCCGCGTGAGACTGATGCCCGCTGTGTCTCCCCAGGCATGAACTCGATCCTGGTGTACGTGGGCCACGAGGTGTTTGCCAACTACTTCCCCTTCCAGTGGCAGCTGGGGGACAGCCAGTCCCACAGGGAGCACCTGGTGCAGAACATAGCCGCCACGGCACTCTGGGTGCTCATCGCCTACATCCTCTACAAGAAGAAGGTTTTCTGGAAAATCTGAGGCCCCGGCCGAGACGGGTTACTGGCAGACGACGGGGCCTGGGTGGTCGTTAAAAGGAGTCACTCGTTACAACAGCGGGCGGGCTGCGTACTTCCAGATGATGGACAGGGAGGCTGACGTGGCTCACGCGAATCTGCCTGTGGACTTAAAAGACCTGAAACGCAATTGTCTTTTCTTTTCATTCTGTGTAAACGGATGCATTTGGAACTTCTAATTCCATTTTTCAAAAGGGAAGTCGGAGGGCAAGCAGAACTGCCTCTGTGCGGGGCAGCACGGTCTAAGGTTTGCTGCTCACTGTTCTCTGCCTGCACCCGCCTCTCCTCGCGTATCCACGCCGACCGGGTCCCGCCGCCTCCGCCGTGGCTGTGACGCCCCCTGGCTGCGATGAGCAGTAGCACAGCCTAATGGGTTTTGGGGAAGTACAGTTTAATATTTCACAGAAGTCCAAGTGGTTTCCTTTCAGCTCTGTAAGGCACTGGTGGGGACAAAAAAACAAAACAAAACTTTTTTTTTTAGCCATAGGAAAGAAACTATTAATCGAATGACAACCTATTTTTTAAAAGGCTCAAATTAGGGAGAACTCTGTATGCACCAGCCATAGTGATGTGCTATCAGAAACCAAAGTGGAAGCTCCCGCTGTGGTGCGAAAGGATCAGCAGCGTCTCTGGAGCCCTGGGATGCAGGTTCGATCCCCAGCCCCGAACAGTCGGTTAGAGGATCTGGTGTTGCTACAGTTGCAGTATAAATTACAACTGAGGCTCGGATCTGACCCTGGCCTGGGAACTCCGTGTGCCATGGGGTGGCAAAAAAAAAATGAAGACAAACAAAAATACCCAGATTGAATTAAAGTTATGATCATATTAAAAAATGCCTTTTTTTTTTTTTTAGGGCTGCACTCAAGGCATATGGAAGTTCCCAAGTGAGTGGTCCAACTGGAGCTGGAGCTGCCGGCCTGCACCACAGCCACAGCATCCGAGCTGCGTCTTTGACCAACACCACAGCTCACGGCAACGCCAGATCCTTAACCCACTGAGCGAGGCCAGAGATTGAACTCGTGTCCTCAAGGATACTGTCAGGTTTGTTGCCACCGAGCCACGACGGGAACTCCCAAAAAATACCTTTCTACCAGAAGCTGCTTTTTTCCTTTTCTCCACTTAAAAAAAAAAGTTAAAACTGTAGATGTGTTATTCCAGCCAGTCTTGTTTACACTTAACTGCTTAGGTACCTGCCTGTCAGTCCGCCACCTCCCCTCCCGCCTGTGGGCCTTTCCCTCCGTGTCGCCTATCTGGATGGTACCTGGTCCCCAGGCATGGCCTCTGTCTCTAGGAAGAGGGGGGCTCGCAGTCTGGGCTGGGTTTCTGCTTTGCAGTCTCTGCTGCGCGTGATGTCAGGCAAGTCCCTGGCACCGAGGGAGGTGGTGCTGGGTTCCCAGCAACCCCCCACCCCCCGCCAGCTCTGAGGCTTAGTGGCGGTGTGGGGGGCGCACCTCTGGCTTTTCTGAAATGCTTAGAAAAATATTTTCATTACAGAAAACTCTTCCAAGTCAGTGACCATGAAGAGTTAAAAAAAAAAAAAAACTCTCACCAGAGTAAATTCTTTCCAGGATGATCCTCAGCAGAGTTCCGTCGTGGCGCAGTGGAAATGAATCCGACTAGGAACCATGGGGTTGCGGGTTCGATCCCTGGCCTCGCTCAGTGGGTTAAGGATCCAGCATTGCAGTGAGCTGTGGTGTAGGTTGCAGAGGAGGCTCGGATTCCGTGTGGCTGTGGTGTAGACCGGCAGCTGTAGCTCGGATTCCACCCCCACGCTGGGAACCTCCATATGCTGGGAGCGCGGCCCTAATAAACCACAAAAAGAAAAAGACAAGAATGACCCTCCACAGAGGAGGCACATTTCCTGCTCAGAATCACAAGAACGAGGACCCGCTTCTCGGGCGTGAAGAGTGGACGACACGGCGCGAAGCAGGTCCCCGGTGTGATGCATCCTCGTGCCGGGGAGTCTCCTGCGACGAAGAAGGCCCGGCGCTGGGTCGTACCTGGGACCCTCCCGCCTGGTGGCACGCGGTCAGCCTGTGCCGCCGCGCCCGCTGCCGCCCCCGCAGGGACCCCGTCTCTGCCCAGACTCTCCTTCCAGGTGGGCCCCCGCCCAGGCCCCTGCGCCCTCTTCCCAAACGCCGGCACCCGCCTGCGGCCCGTCCCGCTCTGCGCATGGAGGGCTCGGTGTCAAACGGCCGCGTCTGCCCACACCTCAGCCCTTCCGCGTGCCCAGCGGAACTGTCTCCACCGCCCCCGCTCCCGGTCGCCGCCCGGTACGCCCGCGCAGACCCCTGTGACGGCTTTAAACCGGCCTCCTTCCATGAAGTCACCCTGCCACTCTCAGCGTAAGTTTTATAAAACAGAGTTCGGATCAAATCACCTCTTTTTACAGCTTGGCTGCAGACAGGACCGTCCTCCGCGGAGCCCCGCGCCGCCTCCGGTGGTTCTGCCCGGCCCTGCAGCCACACCGGGAGCCCCGCGCCCCCAGCTCCGTCACGGGCCGGGCCCCGCCTCTGGCCTGGAGCGCTGGCTGGAGCACGGTCATCCCGCGTCGCTTTTTCCTCTGCGTTTTCTCCCATCCACTTCCCACCCGTCGCGTTCTGTACGGCGCCTTCTGTAACAGTCTCGCCTCGGCGAAATCCTTTCTTCCTCTGGGTTCTCATGATACCTGATGGGGGCCGATCTTGTAGCATTTGCTGCTTTCTGCCTTTGTGTGACAGTCACTTGTGCCCGTGACCGAGTTCCCGTGCTGGGCGGCGGGCCTGCGGAGGGCAGGAGCGACGCCTGGTCCGCCTGCACGCTCTTCAGGGCGCCAGCACAGCGCCTCGCGCACAGCGGGTACTAAATAAACACTTGTTAAAGCCGAGCAGTGGTGGTCGGTTTGTTTTTCACATATATATATATATTTTTTAATTTTTTGCTTTCCAGGGCTGCATCTGTGGCATATGGAGGTTCCCAGGCTAGGGGTCGAATCAGAGCTACAGCTGCCGGCCTACACCACAGCCACAGCAACGCGGGATCCTGAACCCACTGGGCAAGGCCAGCGATCAAACCTGCATCCTTCTGGATGCTAGTCTGGTTCCTTACCACTGAGCCACGATGGGAACTCCTCTTTTTAAGTACTGATATAACGTGGAGTGAGTGTGTGTGTGTGTGTGTGTGTGTGTGTAAGCCGTCACACTGAGGAGACACCTCTCTTGCGGTGAACCTTCGAGGTGGTCACCCTGAAGCCTCGCAGGTGAGCATTTCCCAGCCTGGAGAGTACGTCTGTTAGGGGGTCCCGAGCCGTAAGCGGCAGCAACTCCCGATGCGGCTGGGTTACAAGGCATCAGCCCACGCAGGCAGCCCCGAGGCGAGCTGGCCCCAGCTCGGCCCTCACTTCACGGCTGAGGTGCCTGCCCGCTGCCGTCACGACAGCCACACACTCCGCAGATGCCACACGCGGGAAGGAGCGGGCGTCCCTCTGTACCTTGTGACTTTACTGCGGAGAATTCTCCCCCGAAGCCTCTCAGCGGCTGTTTCCGCGCGTTTGACGGGCTGCGGGTGCCTCCCTGGACTGCAGAACTGGTCATGACAGTGAGCTTGGCCTGCCCAGGCCCAGGGCGGAGTCGGGGGACAGCGCCACCTCCTAGGGGAGGGGCAGGGAGCATGCAGGGCGAGGGGGAGAGCGGTAAACGGTGGCCGCAGAAGACACAAGGGACGGTGCATCTTACGGGGAGGGGGTGGTTCTTGAGGAACAGGGCAGAGCACGGTTCCAGAGAGAGATGCCATAATCTGACATTCCCAGTTCCTATTTATAATTAAGTGAGTAAATGATTGGTCTTATACATTACCTCTCTTCACTCCGGCCTGTACCACACACAAAAATAAACTTAAAATGGCTTAAAGACTGACATATAACGAGTTCCCATCGTAGCGCGGAGGTTAACAAATCCGACTAGAAACCATGAGGTTGCAGGTTCGATCCCTGGCCTTGCTCAGTGGGTTAAGGATCCGGCGTTGCCGTGAGCTGTGGTGTAGGTCGCAGACGCGGCTCGCATCCCACGTTGCTGTGGCTGTGGTGTAGGCTGGCAGCTGCAGCTCCAATTCGACCCCATCCTGGGACCCTCTGTATGCCACGGGTGCGGCCCTAAAAAAAAAAAAAAACTTACATATAAGACATGACACCATATAACTCCTAGAAGAGAACAGAGGCGGAACATTTTCTGATATAAATCATACCAATGTGTATTTTTTTTTTTGTCTTTTTTCCTTTTCCAGGGCCGCACCCACAGCATACCGAGCAGGTTCACTGGCCTACGCCACAGCCACAGCAACACGGGATCTGAGCTGCATCTGCAACCTACACCACAGCTCACAGCAACGCCGGATCCTTAACCCACTGAGCAAGGCCAGGGATCGAACCCACAACCTCATGGTTCCCAGTCGGATTCATTAACCACTGAGCCATGACGGGAACTCCTCCAATGTGTTCTCAGGTCAGTCTCCCAAGGCAAAAGAAAAAGCAAAAATAAACAAATGGGTTTATCAGATATAAGCTTTTGCATAGCAATGGAAACCATAAACAAAATGGAAAGACAACCTACAGAATGGGAAAAATATTTGCAAACAATGTGATCCACAAGGGCTTAATTTCCTAAATACACAAACAGTTCATACAATTCAACAACAATAAAATATAACTCAATCAAACATTGGCAGAAGACCTAAACAGGCATTCTCCAATGTCCAATGGGCACATGAAAAAGTCTTCAACGTCACTAATAACTAGAGAAAGGCAAGTCAAACTTCAACGAGGTACCATCTCACACAGGTCAGAATGATGACCATCATGAATAAGTCCACAAATAACAAATGTGAGGGAGGGTGTGGAGAAAAGGGAACCCTCCTGCATTGTTGGTGGGAATGCAAATCGGTACAGCCACCATGGGAAACAGGATGAGGAGGTTCCTCTCAAAACTAAAAAGAGCTGCCATGTGATCCAGTAATCCCTCTCCTGGGCATATAACTGGACAAAATTGTAATAGGAAAGATATATGGAGCACAACATTGTAAATCAACTATAATATAAATAAGTAAACACATAAATAGAAAAGACACATGCACCCTTATATTCAGAGCAGCACTATTCAGAATAGCCAAGACATGCAAACAACCTAAATGTCCATCAACAGATGAATGGATACAGACGATATAGTACATATGTGTGATGGAATACTACTCAGCCATGAAAAAGAATGAAATAATGCCACTCATAGCAACACGGATATGACTAGAGATTATCAAACAAGTGAAGTCAGTCAGAAAGAGAAAGGCAAATGTATCCCTTAAGTGGAATCTAAAATATGGCCCAAAGGGAGTTCCCTGGCGGCTCAGTGTGTTAAGATCTGGTGTTGTCACCGCAGCAGCTTGAACTGCTTTACCGATTTGACTCTATCTATAAAAGGTCTTTCGGAATTCCCTGGTGGCTTAGCAGTTAATGATTCGGCATTGTCACTGCTCTGGCTTGTGCCCTGTCCCCAAAGGGTCTTTTACAGAAAAGCTTCTAAGACTTTCTATGCAAAGTAATGAACTGTGCCCCATAGAACTGACAAACTGGTGACTCACAGAAGCTCCTGAGCTGCTTTCAGAACAGCTGAGCTGTGGCGCAGTTCGATCCCTGGCCCAGGAACTTCCACATGCTGTGGATGAGGCAAAAAAAAAAATTTTTTTTTTTAATATGGCACAAATAAACCTATCTACAATACAGAAACAGACTCAGAGGCCTAGAGAACACAGGCTGCCAACAGAGAAGGGATTGAGGGAAGGACGGACTGGGAGTTTGGGGTTACAGATGCAAACAAATATAAGCAGAATGGATAATCAGCAAAGCCCTGCCATAGAGCACAGGAAACCATGTTCAATATCCCGAGATAAACCACCAAGGAAAGGAAATAAAAAATAATTCTGGTACCATACACATGTAACATAAAATTTATCTCAAGAATTAAAAAAAAAAAAACTCATCAATGCAACTTCTGAGATCTTTAATGTACCTTTTGTATAAACTTCGAAATTGGGAGTTCCCTTCGTGGCTCAGTGGTTAACGAATCCGACTGTGAACCATTAGGTTGTGGGTTCGATCCCTGGCCTTGCTCAGTGGGTTAAGGATCTGGCGTTGCCGTGAGCTGTGGTGTAGGTCACAGACGTGGCTTGGATCCCGTGTTGCTGTGGTTGTGGCGAAGGCTGGCAGCTACAGCTCCTGTTAGACCCCTAGCCTGGGAACCTCCATATGCCGCGGGTGCGGCTCTAGATAAAGGCAAAAAGACAAAAAATAAATAAATAAATAATAGACTTCGAAATTGGGTGGGAAAACACACGGCCAGCGGTTGCCTTTAGTTACGTTATCTGTGTGATTTGTTTTCATCAGTGTAGGGAGCCAACGTTTTTCCTCCTGGTCATCGGTTTTTGCTGAGCATTAGTTCCAAAACTTGTTTTTCTTCAGGCTACAGGAATTTCCAAACTCAGCTGACAGAAATGCTAGATATCTGCATTATGTCATAACACGTCCCAGGCTCCATAAGCCCCTTATCTAATGGTGTATGTCAGAACACCGCAGTAGACAAAGATGCCACTATGTGCCGGCCTTCCTCGGCAGAGGAGTCCCCGAGCACCGGCTGAGAGACCAGCTGGCTGTGCTCCCCGCGGCGACGAGCGCCTGGCCTCTTACCAGCTCTTTTACTGTCTCGGTTCTGGTGGGAGTCTGTCCTGCCTGCTGTAACCTCCTTACGGAGATCAGCTCTTCTGCTGAGTTTCCCACCTTGCACGGCTCTTCATACTTGCACTTGATCTGATTCGTGGTCACGCCCTCCCACTAAGACGGTTCTTCTACCAGCTTAAACTCCACATGTCAAGTTTGGTTTGTAAACCGGTACCTGCACCCGAATCCTGCCAGGAGTTAGAGCTCTGCCCAGGCGGCGGCTTGTCTGACAAAGCGCAGGCAAAGCCGCTCTTGGGGAAGGTAAAGGAAACCGGAGGCTGCTAAAGCGATCGGGGCATCAGGGAGAAGGGTCTAGAGGGAAGAGACATGACACAAGGCTGGAGTTTTAAAGGCTGGCTGGAGAGTTCCCGTAGTGGCTCAGTGGGTTAAGAACCCAGCTAGTATCCATGAGGATGCGCATTCGATCCCTGGCCTCGTTCAGCGGGTAAGGACCCGGCGTGGCTGTGGCTGTGGCGTAGGCCGGCAGCGGCAGCTCTGATTCAATCCCTGGCCTGGGAACTTCCTATGCCCCGGGTGCAGCCCTAAAGTAAAAAAAAAAAAAAAAGGCTGGCTAGTTCTGGAGAGGGACGGGATTGGTCCCTGTGACTGGGTTACCTGGATTGCTTGTTGGCACTTTTCAGGTGGAGAAACAAACTTCTTCCTTCAGGCAGGAGATGTGGGGCAAGTTGGAGCAAGGTACTCATGGAATCAGGCCCTGGTCCCGCCCGGATGTCTGCCTTTCAGAAACAGCTCTGGGCGCAGTGTCACAGCTCAGGGAGGAGAGGAAGGGCTGCTGACAGCCAGCTTTCCAGGTGACTGCTCTAGGGGAGCTTGGCGCCACGTTCACCCAGTAAGTCCCAGTGGCTGCAGCTTGCTCAGGCGGGCCTTTCAAGGGGCCGGGGACTGTCCCGGGACACACCTTCGGGTGCTGGAAGGCAGGTGGGCTTGGCGGGGCTTGGCCAGACTCTCAGGCGCCAGTGGTCCCAGCTCTTCCTTATCCGCACACGTGGCCTCGTTGCCATCATATTCCGTAGAGCCCTCCGGGGATTGCACAGAAGGGGCACCGGGAATTAAAAAAATACATAGACTGCTCCCTTTTTACCTGGTGCCTATTTCTTTTGATGTGTGTTGACCCTCAAACACTGATCTGGCAAAAGGGTTATGAAACCCAAAGGTACTCAAGTGTTTCACCTGAACGCTGCTGGAGTACAACGCCCACACCACGGTTTCTACAGCAAGATGGTTTAAGGCCCACGATCACCTCCTGTCACAGCCACAGACACTGTAAAACGAGCTGGTTGAAATGTCTTCCCAAATCCTGATGTCCGTTACTTGAACTACTTTGTGGATCTTACTGTATCTACAAAAAGGGGCTTTTGGAGTTTCCTGGTGGCCTAGTAGTTAAGGACTTGGCGTCCCTGCTGTAGCATGCACTTCCCCCCCGCTCCCCACAAAATGGTGTTTTATAGAAAGGGCTTCTAAAACTTTCTCTGCAGGAATTCCCGTCGTGGCTCAATTGTTAACGAATCCGACTAAGAACCATGAGGTTGCAGGTTCGATCCCTGACCTTGCTCAGTGGGTTAAGGATCTGGCGCTGCCGTGAGCTGTGGTGTAGGTTGTAGACGCGGCTCGCATCCCGCGTTGCTGTGGCTGTGGTATAGGCCGGCGGCTCCAGCTCCTGTTAGACCCCTAGCCTGGGAACCTCCATATGCCGCGGGTGCAGCTCTAGATAAAGGCAAAAAGACAAAAAAAAACAAAACTTTCTGTGCAAAGTAATGAAGCCGAGCATCACAGGACTGACAAACTGGTGACTCACAGCAGCTCCCGAGCTTCTCTCCGAACAGCAGGGACGCGAGCAGTTTGTTACAGCCGCTGCGCCTGCGGCCTGCTTCCACCGAGCGAGCTCACTTTGGTTTCCTCTTTTCCTCTTTAAGGGCACACCCTCCCAGGTTGTTACCACCGGGGAACTTGGGGTCAGCTACTCCCAGCAAGACGAGCTGCGCACCCCTGACCCTGAACGAGGCTCGTGTAGGGGTCCCGCGAATGGCATTCTGCACAGAGACCCCCATCAGCCCACTTCCCCACGCCTGAGACCACCCTGCTTACACCACAGACACCCGAGCCCCTCACCTTCGGGGAGGAAGGGCTGAGATGCGTTCCTGTCTCCTCGATCAGCCGCCTTGCGAATAAACTTTCTCGTCTGCAAACCTGGCATCTCAGGGTCTGGCCTGCTGCACGTTGGGCCAAGGAACCTGTCTGGGAAGGTAACTGAACAACGTCTTAGCGCTCTCATTTTTTTTTTCCAAAATACTTAAGTTTGGAGTTCCCACTGTGGTTCAGTGGCAACAAACCTGACTAGTACCCATGAAGACTTGGGTTCGATCCCTGGCCTTGGCTCAGTGGGTTAAGGATCCAGCGTTGCCATGAGCTGTGGTGTAGGTCACAGATGTGGCTCGGATCTGGAGTTCCTGTGGCTGTGGTGTAGGCTGGCAGCTGCAGCTCCGATTCGACCCCTAGCCTGGGAACCTCCACATGCCGCAGGTGCAGCCCTGAAAAGACAAACCACAGGGAGTTCCTGTCATGGCGCAGTGGAAATGAATACGACTAGGAACCACGAGGTTGTGGGTTCAATCCCCGGCCTCGCTCAGTGGGTTAAGGATCTGGCACTGCCATGAGCTGTGGTGTAGGTCACAGATACAACTCAAATCCGGTTTGGCTGTGGCTGTGGCGAAGGCCGGCAGCTACAGCTCTGATTAGATCCCTAGCCTGGGAACCTCCATATGCCTTGGGTGTGGCCCTAAAAAGCTAAAAAAAAAAAAAGGGACAAACCATAAAAACAAAAATTTATAAGCTTGTTTAAAAATAAAAGATTTTCCTTACATAAACTGTATTCACTAATGCATATATGCACATAAGTAATTTAACTCTGTAGGTAATTTTTAAGTTTTATTGAAGTGTAATTGACTTAATAGCTCGTTTTTAAATCCTCCTAGAAACAACTGTTCGTGTGGTGCTTACCTGACATATTTCAGGAACGGTGAAAGAAATCCACTGGACCTGGTGCTGCACTGAGGTGGGAGGCCCTGCCCTAGGCCTGTCGCGGTCTTCACAACCAGCCGGAAGGGAAGGGCGGCTGCCCCCGTGCCCCAGGACAGGCGGAGGCACAGAGGGGCGCGCCCGACCCCGGCGTGAGGCTGGTAAGGGGCCGGGCAGAGCAGGGCTGGAAGCCAGGCCGCGTGGCTCAGGGCGGCCGGGTAACTGCGGCCTGCGTGGGGTCGGGTGGGGAGGCCACCCACGCCCTTCCTGGGTGGCTGCCCGGCAGGAGCACCCCCACCCCCCACCCCCCGCTCGGTGCCTTCAGCGTAAGTTCACTCGAGTTCGTTCTGGCCCGAAGGCTCCAGATCTTAAAACTTCTCAAAGGAAAAGAAGGTCTAGTGTCATGATAATAACGCAAGAGTCACCAAAGCCTAACTGGGGAAAAGAAAAGAAAGGAAAATCTTGCAATCTCGGAAGGAAATGTCTTTTTCAATAAAGCACATGCTGGTTCAGCAACTAAGAAGGACAATCAAACCCCAAATTTAGGATGATTTTACTTACAAAACAGGAACTTTCGTTTTACAAAAATTACAAAACATGACAAAAATAGAAAGGGCTTTCTTTCTCAGACTCGGGGAGCTACTTGCAAGCCCCAGGGCGCGGCGCTCAGGCCAGGGTCTGCAGCAGCAGGATCTTCTCGTTGACGCAGAACCTGTGCAGCACCAGCATCAGGTTCTCCCCGCAGCGCGACACCTGGCGCTCCATGGCCAGGCGGAAGTCCTCCTTCACGCCCTTGGTGATGCCCCGGGTGACCGTGTGGTGCCTGGGGGCGGCGACAGGGAGACAAACGGTGCCGTGGTCAGCAGGGCGTCAGGGCAGCGGGCCGGCCACCCTGTACACGTACACCCTGTACCTAAGTGTACGTGAGAAATTAAAAACGGAAGGAGGGGCCCTAAGCAAACGCTCCCCGCCCCTTCCTCCTCAGAAATACTTAACCCTGGAGGGACCTGGCTCCCCCTGGAAGGACTCGGCACCCCTGGAGGGACCTGGCTCCCCCCGGAGGGACCTGGCACCCCCCGGAGGGACCGGGCACCCCTGGAGGGACCTGGTTCCCCCCGGAGGGACCTGGCACCCCTGGAGGGACCTGACACCCCCCGGAGGGACCCAGCACCCCTGCAGGGACCCGGCACCCCCCGGAGGGACCTGGCACCGCTGGAGGGACCTGGCTCCCCCTGGAGGGACCTGGCACCCCTGGAGGAACCTGGCTCCCCCTGGAGGGACCCGGTTCCCCCGGGGAGAGGGCCTTTGTAAACATCGAACTGTTCTGGGAGACGCGCCCGTGGCGCCTGACCCTACAGCGCTGTGCCGCACGTCCCTCTGCGGCTCGGGCACAGCTCAGTCGCTCTGGGCCCACTAGGTCCAGGCCACACTGGCCACACAACTCGGGTCCCGCCAGGCCGGCTGAGTGCAGAGGAGGCCGTGGTTCGGGATGGGCGCCTGGCCCCGGGTCGCAGGCGTGCCTCTCTCCCTGCAGTGCCAGACGGGACAGCTCCTCCAGCGCCGAGCCCACCAGACTCACGTCTGTTCTTGGGCCAGCAGGAGGGGCGGGGGTCCCCCGGACGAGAGCCTGGCCCAGGCGGGGAGAGAGGAGCCGAGTCATGGCAGAAAAGCCTCCTGACCCGGCCGGGGCCCGAGGTGGCCAGCTGCACGGGGGCTGGGGACCACACCCGGGACGGGGGAGCTTCAGAGAAGGAGATGACAAAGGAAATCTCGGGACACTCGGGATGTCAAGAGGAAGGAAGGAAAAGAAAAATCTAGCAGAACGCAACGGCTGCAATTCAAAGGAAAGGACCTCTGCCTCCCAGTTCGGTCACTTGGTGGGTCCCCCACCCCTGCTGCCTAACTGGCCTCAGACACAGTCACAGGGATTTAAAATTTCTAGTGCTGGAAATTTGACTGGATTTTCAGGTACTGGCCAGGTAAAACTGCTGAAACCACTCTAAGAGGGTTCTGCTTTTTATATAAAATAAATACTACAGAAGCCATAAAGTTGCAGTGTAACAGAAGGAAAAAAGCCGCAGGCTTTGTTAGGAAAGTGACGACGTTAACGGGACACCTACGATGCCCGTGGACATCTTAAAGGGCTGCCGAGGGGACGGCACAGCCACGGACCGGACACCGTTCTAGTCAGCCCTCGCCGCTGAGCTCGGCAGTGAGGACGCCGTGTCGGGGAGCCCCACGGGGACGGAGGCAGCCCCGGACGCTGCTCTTGGGGACCTGGGCTGCACGCCAGAACGGGAGCGCCCCCACCCCACCCCCGACCGGCAACCCAAAGACGCTGGCGTCTGCAGACCCTGAGCCCAGGGGCCTGGACGGCTCTGCTCCATCTAATGAGAACAGATAAGACGCTGTGTCCTGCTGGTCACGGCCCAGTGGCACTGTTTCCGTGTATAAGAGCAGCGCGCCTCAACTGCCTTTCATCAGAGCCTTCGGCCCGCTGGTAAACTTGGATGAACAAGAGAACCACTCAGCTTTTGGGGCTTAAGACCAGGATAAAACAGCTCATCCATGTGGCGTTCCGACTACCAAACATTTGCAGCTCAGACAGGTAAGGTCTGCAGAAAACAGCTATCTGTGGCCAGAATACACTGTGCCAGTGCCCATTCGGACCAGAACTGCAGCCCTGGTCGCTAATGCAAACACCCTATGCATAAAATTTACTTAAAATTTCAGCGTCCTTAAATGTTTGTGATCAAATGCCTTACGTCTGATCAAAAGCAAATCATAGCTGAGGGCCTTGTCTACGGTGCACTTAATCTGACACAGCTTCACAGGACTCTCACTTGGGTCCAGATCCATAATGATTTTTAAATCGAACACAAAAACACTGGCAACTTATGGGAAAAAAAAAAATAAGAAATGTTACAATATTACAACCAAATGGTTTGCCAAGGAATGTACAACAAATCAAGAAATTAAATAAAGCATGAAAAAGGGCACTGAGGAACAAAGAGCTGAAAACCATGGGCGGTAAAACACGTTGACAAACAGCACACTATGAGCGGGTGTGTGCACCCGGTACCTGTCGGCAGTCTGCATGCTGGGCTGAAGCACAGGCAAGAATTCCTGCTGCAGTAACCCCATGGGAGGGCTAGAAGGCCTTTAAAAAACAGCAAACAGCGGCATTCAAACACCCACACCGACTCAGCCTGCACTTAAAAAACAACACTCCAGACAGAAGGCAGAGATGGGAGCGGCTGCCCAGACCGCCCGCCACGGGTCCGGGCACTGCGGGCTCCGGTCACGGCCATGGCACTCGGCCCGCGGGGCGTTGGTGTAAAGAGCAGCCACCAGGGGAGAGGGCAGTGAGGTGCGAGGGCCGCAGGGCGACAGCCCTCTGCTCGCCGAGCCTCTCACGCTCGGGCCCATCGCAGGAGGAAACCCGGCACCTTTTCGGAACCTTCTCTGACGGGATTGAAGCCCCCAGTTGAAGAGGCCCTTCCAAGAGGACTAGAGAGGCCGGCAGTGTTTTTTGATAAAGGTTGAGTTGAACTTCAAGTACCGAGAAAAGGAACAGGTGGGGAGCAAGAGTCTGGGCCCCGACTTTGCGGATCTCCGTCTCGGCAGAGATGCGCAGTGGGCCGGGGACCGCCCGACAGCAGTATAGCCATCCTCCCGGTTCAGGGCATACACGGGACACATGTCCCTCTTTCAGCGGGTCTTAACACTACCAGGCTCCTGCAAGCATCAGTGTACAAGACGTTTCTCAATTTCAAAAGACATGGGAGGAGTTCCCCTGTGGCCTAGCTGTTAAGGACCTGCACTGTCACCGCTGAGGCTCGGGTTCGATCCCTGGTCTGGGAATTTCTGCATGCTGCGGGTGGGGCCCCCAAAACCCACCCAAAAGACAACACTTGAGAGCAACATGTGTAGGTAAAGAGCGCATCCCTCTTGCCAGTCGGGCCCAGGTGCCCTTGGCGTTGGTGCCGTACCTGCAGCCTAGATGCCACGACCAGGACCGACTCACAGCCTCACCTGGGGGGATTGGGGGTAGGCTGATCTGTCACCACTCATAGTGTTTTTGCCCCTCGGCTGGAGGCCCCCCAAAAGGACCACAGTGGCTTCAGGGAATGTGTTTTCGACCCAAAGGGACAAGGAACGTGACAGATTTACGCAAGCTCCCAACCGCATCCTTCTACAGAGAGTTGGATGAAATGAAGGGTGACACGGACCAGGGGCGGGGGCGGGGCATGGAATTAATCCTCAAGCGACTGGAAGGAGGGCTGGGTCCCCGCCCCACCGTAAGCAACCCTCGCAGTCACACCATCCGGTGCCTGACGGCCCTGCGCCCTCACTCCTCGTCCCCCAGGTCGCTGCCTGGACCCGTGTCACCGTGCAGCCCAGCCTGGCTAAGGAAGAAAGGTTCGGTATCACGAAGGCTGAGATTCAACTGGAGATTTTCTGACAAGCCCCTCTCACACCTCCTAAGTGGTGTGGGAGCTGGTACACTTGGGTTTAACCCCCAGGAAACGGAGCTGATGCCACCGGGGCTGTCTTTACGTTACGGTAATTCGCACGGTGAGCGCTAACGGGAATCAAAGAACAAAGCTCTCAAAGGGATTTTGTTCCCCAGCCTCTGAACCTAGACACCACAACACAGAAGGGGTTACCGGGGCTCCCATGTCAAGAAACCGCTTTTATCCTCAAACACGGTTAGGAATATTTTGAACCAGGCAATTATTTTCCTCCAGTTTTCAACGGAGCAGGAAGATCTGCGTCTGTCCGGCCCGTGCGCCTCAGCCGGCTCACGCGTAAAGGCCCTGCGCTTCCACGTCTAACGTTCACAACACTTACTAGCGTCTGCAAGGCGAGGGGCGAGCACCCGGCCGGGCGTCCCGACAGGGCACCGTGCGTGCCGCGCACCCACAGAGGCTCCGGGACCCCAGACGGAACCCTGTCACCCCCTCTCCCAACATCCCTGAGACTCTCCCGAGAAGAACAAGCTGCAGATTTCTGCTTTCAACTGAAAACTCCTTTTCTCGAGTGGGGGGCGGGGGGAGGAGGATGTTTCGGCCTCAGCAGCACCTTCTTCTCGCTCAGGGTTCGGCCTCTTGCGGTGACACTGACCCTGACTCACAGACATGCTGACCGTGCAGGACGCAGAGGGGGAGGTATGACAGCACACTAGGCGTGGGCTCGCAGCACAGAGGATATACTGTCCGGACTGCAATGAGCACTGAGGGGCGGAAGCAGGGGTCATGAGCTATTTAAAAATCATAAATGGTCACTGACTTCACCCTGGCGTGGGAGGCGTGCCCAGAACAAGCCCCCCTCGCTCCTGGCCGGCACGGTGCGAGCCGCGCGCTTGCCCGGGGCTTTAGCAGACTCTGAAGTCCAAGTGCAGTCTGTCCTGGTCCAGTACAAACTTCAACTGAAAGCACGGCTTTTCTCAGTTAAAAGCACTCTACCATCTAATCGGGGGTCACAGGATCAGTCAGTAAGTTTTGGAAAAGATACCGGGAATGCAACTGCTGCCTAGTGAAAAAAAAAGTATCAAACCCAAGTGAAACCATCTTTTATCAGAAATGCAGTTAAGGAGAGTCCTTCAAAGGGGTTCCCGGAATCAAATCTACTCTCAGCAACACAGGGCAGGTTTGGATCCCTGTCTATGAGATGCCCGAGAGCTACAGACACTCAGGGACGCTCCTACAAGCACGCGGGCGGCGGGCACGCAGCGCGGGAGACGCGAGGCGGGGCGCTTACTTGATCAGCATGCCTTGATTGGGGAGCAGCTCCAGATGAACCTTGCCACCTTCCTGAGTCCTCAGGTAGGCGAATTCCTCCAGCATGTCGATATCTGAGACGGATTCAGGGGAACCACGGTGAAAGCAAGGGGCCCTGTTCTCTCGGGGGAGGACGCAGGCTTGCAGCCACTGAGCAACCTGCCCACGGCCGTCCCACCACCAACCGCACGGCTGGGGCTGGAGCCTGGTTCTGCCTGAGTCCAGACCTAATGATTCCTACCCCAAACAAGCTACCCCAGAGATGGAAACAGGTTTTCATATAGCTGATGATTAAACAGATCCCATACGGTCATAAAAGCTAAATAGAAGGACCAAAAAAAAAAAAGTCTGGGATTGGTGCTGTCTTGGGAGCACTGGGACGCAGGTTCGAGCATAGCGAGTTAAGGACCTGGCCTTGCCCCAGCTGAGGCTCAGGTTGCAACTGCGGCTCAGATCTGATCCCTCGCCCAGGAGCTCCATATGCCATGAGTGCGGCCAAAAAAAAACAGAGAAACACCAGATCCTCGATTCAAAGGCGGTCTCTCCCTAATAAACAGGATGAAATATACCGATGCCCACCGTGAAAGCAATCGCTGGGCTGGGTGGTGTCGCCAGTGGGCGCTCAGTGGAACTGCGGCAGTCCCCAGGCACAGCTGGTGCCCCAGGGCTTCTGCTCTGGCCCAGCCGGCCACCCTGGGCCTACAGGAGCCCGCGGGCCCTTACTTCAGGCAGCACGGGTGCCTCCCCACGAAGCCGCTGCAAGTGGAAAGTGGAACAGGGCTATCAATATTCCTGACGCCTGACATCTTTTATGGCTTTCACAAGACCAACTAACTGCCCATCCCATTTTTAATCACCCCCACATCATGAAAACCAGCATTTCTCCCCAAATGGTTCACTCATTTTTGTACCAAGTATTCATCCTCTAAAAAAAAAAAAAAAAAAGCGCATTTCTCACCCTTCAACAAGAAAAAGGATACTTGTAACATAATTGAAAAAATTCTCGTACTGGAAGTTTCCTTGCTGGCAAATCTTGTTGACAGCTTTTAGGAAAAGGGCCTCTCCCCGCGGCCACTCCTGCTGCAGCAGAACGATGACGTGCCCCAGCGCCATGTCGTCCCTGCTGTCCGCGAAGGCCCGGAGCTGCAAGACAAGGGTTTGCGCAGACTCAGGGCGACCCGCCACTCAGCAGGCGTCCCTCCCACCCAAGCGCTGCCCAAGGAAGATGCGCGACGACGGTCACTGGGGTTGGACGGGAAGAGCAGAAAACAAACCTGCTTTGCAAATGTCGCAGCTGCAGTGTGTGTGGCGGGGGGGGGGGCGGCTAACCAGAGAACGGGCTCCCCCCGCCGCCAAGACAACCATCTGCGGGGCTGGGGCTGGGGCTGGGCACGCACAGAGCAGGCCTGAAGCTTTGAAAGTGGTGACGGGGGCGTGGAGAGGAAGCCGAGCGGTGCTGTACAACAGGGCGGAGGGTCTGGGTGCGGGTGGAGGGCCGGAGGCTGCCTGGGTGAGAGGGGCTTGGGGCGGGGGGCAGGCAGGAGCTCCAGGCAGGAGGCTGGAGGGCCAGGTGCGCAACAAAGGGCTTCTTGTTCTACACGGGCAGCTGGGCCTAAAACCACTTTCGACTGTTGTGTCGCCCCAAGTGCTTCCGGTGAAGGGTCAGGTTGGGGAATTACCGCCCTGAAGTGGAGACCCAACACCCCGATCTCCTGCTCAGAGGCCTCCAGGTGACAGTTAAGCCCGTCCACGCCAGCGCTACATTCCAAACAGCCGCGGCCGGGCTCTCAGCGCCGCCGTTAGACTCTCCCAGCTCCGCGGGGCCTCTGCCCATGACCGAGCCGCAGACATGCTCGTCCCTCTAGGAGCCCAGCAGCGCGTGGGCTCCCTTCTTGCACAACTAGTCCCTTCTGCGTGTCTGCTCGCTACCTACCATCCGCTGGGCACTGCCACAGGCAAGCGCATCTGCCCCACTGCTACCCGTGAACCCCGAGGCCGGGGTCATTTCCTACTCATCTCTGCCTAGCGCAGTGGATGTTTAACAAGCACTTGCTAACTCCGAGCCTGGTGCTCTGCCCTCCTCGCTACGCCAAGCTGCGCTTTCAAAGGAAAGCAATACTAACACTGGGGCTCCAGGTTCTGGGTTCAGCCATTTCGGCTCATCAGAACAATCCTGCGAACTAAGTCTCTTTCACGCTACCTGTCTGGACTCTTACCTTAAAACAGGCTAACATAAGGTGCAGACAGTAGGGCAGGACAGCCTTGCTGGTACAGGGCAGAAGCTTGAGGTCTGAACCTAAGAGAAGTCCACGGAACACTGGTTAGCAGCCAAGAAAACAGCTTTGAAAAGCAAAGGTCTAAGGTGCTTTCCTTCAAGGAAAAAAAGAGAAGCAACAGCCAGTCTCAAATATAGTTAAACCACAACTATATTCAGTGAAGGTGAAACTGGTTTTCGAATTTGGTCTCTGGATTTCATTTCTCAACCTTCTTTCCTCATGTTGCTTAAATACTTATTACGAAAATCTGAAATACGCAGAAAACAACAGAGAATACTACAAACACCAGCGTGCTGGCCACTCGGCTTTAGGAGATGCTGACATTTGCTCTAGTTTTTAAAGATTTTAATACAAAGCATCACACATTCAGTTCACCTCTTGTGTACCTTTGCTGGTCCCATTCTCCCCTTCCCCCCAGAGGTAACTGCTATTCTGAATAAGTTTCCATCACTCCTATAAATAACCCCCCCTTTTTTGCTTTTTAGGGCCACACCTATGGCATATGGAGGTTCCCAGGCTAGGGGTCTAATCAGAACTGTAACTGCCAGCCTTCGCCACAGCCACAGCAGCGCCGGATCCTTAACCCACTGAGTGAGGCCAGGGATCGAACCTGTGTCCTCATGGATACTAGCTGGGTTCACTTCCCCTGAGCCACGAGGGGAACCCCCGCACACTTCTACCGCAGGGATCCGTGTTCACACACACCGCAGAGAAACGTTCTGCACACTTTCCGTCTGCTACACGAACGGTGTCAGAGCAAGTGTATCCTTTCGCAGACTGCCTCTGGTACCGAGACCGGGAGCTCCAGTTCACCGGTTTTCAGTGTAACTGAGGCTGCACAGACCACTACTGATTTGTTCAGCCTTTCGTGGCGAACACTGAGACTTTCAGGTTTTCACTATTATAAACAATGCTGAAATACATGTTCTTATAACATTAACATATAAGAGTAACATTATATAACATTCATATATAAGAATAGTCATATATTTTCTTGTGCACTTGCAGAAAAAAGCAACAGTTGCTTTCCAAACTAAGACCTTAACCCTCTCCTTCATGGTGTCTGCTCTTTATAGCCTAAATCCTTCTCTACCCCATGGGCAAGAAGTAGCAAGAAATAAATATACTTTTTAACATGAGGACCCTGTGCACACATACATGTTGATACAGGGGACCCTTGAACAACCCGGGTTTGAACCGCATGGGTCCACTTACACATAGTTTTTTTCCTCAATATATACACTAGCTGAGTTTTTAAAGATCTTTAAATGAACTAGATATGAAAGAGTTTGAAAATACACTATGTGGAACCAAAAGAACTAGGGTTTTGAGCCCTGAAACTATCCAAACTGTCTCAGTTTCCTGCCCTGGACTGAGTCACCCATCAGTTCCCGTTTTTCTTTTTTTTTTTTTTACTCAATGAATGTTATTACATTTATAGGTGTACAGTGATCATCACAACCAAATTTTCCAGCATTTCCATCCCAAACCCCCAGCCCATCTCCCCACCACCCGAACCTGTCTCATTTGGAACCCATAAGTTTTTCAAAGTCTCTGAGTCAGTATCTGTTCTGCAAAGAAGTTCATGGTGTCCTTTTTTTAGATTCCACATGTAAGTGATAGCATTTGATGCTGGCGTCTCATTGAGAGACTGACTTCACTTAGCACTTCACCTAGATAATTTCTAGGTCCATTATTTCTTTCCTTTTAATGGCTGAGTGATATTCCATTGTGTATGTACCACGTCTTCTCTGTTCACTCCTCTGCCGATGGGCATTTAGGTTGTTTCCAGGTCTTGACTATTGTATAGAGTGCTGCAATGAACACTGGAGTACACGTGTCTTTTCGAGTCATGGTTTTCTCTGGATAGATGCCCAAGAGTGGGACTGATGGATCATATGGTAGTTCTATATTTAGTTTTCTGAGGAACCCCCATACTGTTTTCCATGGTAGTTGTACCAATTTACATTCCCACCAACAGTGCAGGAGGGTTCCCTTTTCTCCACACCCCCTCCAGCATTTGTTGTTGTGGACTTATTAATGATGGCCATTCTGACTGGTGTGAGGTGGTATCTCAGAGTAGTTTTGATTTGCATTTCTCTAATAATCAGTGATGTTGAGCATTTTTTCATGTGCCTGTTGACCATCTGTTTATCTTCTTTGGAGAACTGTCTATTCAGGTCTTTTGCCCACTTTTCGATTGGGTTGTTAGTTTTTTTGCTTTTGAGTTGTATAAGTTGTTTGTACATTTTAGAGATTAAGCCTTTGTCAGCTGCATCATTTGAAGCTACTTTCTCCCATTCCATAGGTTGTCTTTTTTTTTTTGCCGTTTTGCCTTATCTAGGGCCGCACCTGCGGCATATGGAGGTTCCCAGGCTAGGGGTCTAACAGGAGCTGTAGCCAGTGGCCCACACCACAGCCACAGCAATGTGGGATCTGAGCCGCGTCTGCAACCTACACCACAGCTCACGGCAACGCTGGATCCTTAACCCACTGAGCAAGGCTGGGGATAGAACCCGCAACCTCATGGTTCCTAGTCGGATTCGTTAACTACTGAGCCACGATGGGAACTTCCCTTTTTTTTTTAGAGTTTCTTTTGCTGTGCAAAAGCCTGTCAGTTTGATTAAGTCCCACTAGTTTATTTTCATTTTATTTCTGTTGCCTTGGGAGTCTGACCTAAGAAAACATCTGTATAGTTGATGCCAGATAATTTTTATCTATGTGGTGTCTTCTCTTACGTTTTAAGTCTTTAAGCCATTTTGTTTATTTTTGTGCATGGTGTGAGGGTGTGTTCCAGCTGCATTGATTTACATGCGGCTATCCAGTTTTCCCAGCACCATTTGCTGAAAAGACGCTTTTTCCCCCATGCCTCCTTTGTTGAAGATTAATTGACCGTAGCTGTCTGGGTTTATTTCCGGGTTGTCTATTCCGTTCCATTGGTCTGTATGTCTGCTTTGGTACCAGTGCCAAGCCGTCCTGAGTACTGCGCACACCTTCCAGAAGCATGTGGGAATGTGTGTCTTCACATCCTGGCAGCCCGCACGGCCACCCCTCTCTGCGTCCTGATGTGAAATGGTAGCTCTCGTTTTAATCTGAACTTCCTGCATTACCAACAGGTGGAGAATCTCTGCAAATAGTTTCTGGCCACTTGGGATTTCTGTGAATCTGTTGTTCACATTTTTGCCTCTTTTTCTGTTGGGGGTGGGAGCTTGGTTATTTATTTCTTACTGGTTTTAAGGAGCTCTTTCAAAATTCTAGATACTAAGTTTTTGTTGGGTATATATGTGCCTGACAATTTTCTTGTAGTCTATGGCTTCTCTTTTTGCTTTGACCATAATACCTTTAGTTAAAATGTTTATTTTTTTGGTCTTTTTGCCTTTTATCTAGAGCCGCACCCGCAGCATATGGAGGTTCCCAGGCTTGGGGTCTAACAGGAGCTGTAGCCGCCGGCCTTCGCCACAGCCATGCGGGATCTGAGCCGCGTCTGCAACCTACACCACAGCTCACGGCAATGCCGGATCCTTAACCCGCTGAGCAAGGCCAGGGATCGAACCCACAACCTCATGGTTCCTAGTCGGATTCGTTAACCACTGAGCCACGACGGGAACTCGTACATTTAATGTAACTATTGACACGTATGCTCTTATTGCCATTCTGTTAATTGTTTTAGATTTGTTTTTGTCAGTCTTTTTTCTTCTCTTCGTCTTTTGTTCTCTTGCGATCTGATTACTATTTGGATCGCTTTTTCTCTTTATATGCATATCTATTACAGGTTTTGGATTCGCGATTACCGTGAGGTACTAATACAGCAGTCTATATACATGTGAGATTGTTAAGCTGCTGGTCACTTAATTTCAAATGCATCTCCAGCAGCTTACATTTGTACCCTCCTCCTCTCACAATCACTGGTTTTTGTGTTATATTTGTGCGTGTATGATTGCCTACCTTTACCGTAGATTCGCCTTTCCTGGTGAGCTTTCCCATTCCCAGTTTTCTTGTCAGTGGTTGTGGCCTTTTCTTTTCCACCTAGAGAAGTTCCTTTAGCATTTGTTGTAACGCTGGTCTGGTGGTGCTGAATTCGCTTATTAGCTTTTGCTTGTCTGAAAAGCTTTGGATTTCTCCATCGAATCTGAACAAGAGCCTTGCTGGGTATTCTTGATTGTGGGTTTTTCCTTTTCATCACTTGAAATATATCAAGCCACTCCCTTCTGGCCTGCGAGTTTTTGCTGAAAAATCAGCTTACAAATTAATGGGGTTTCCTTTTTACGTTACTTGTTGCTTTTAATATTTTCTCTGTCTTCAAATTTTGTCAGTTTGATTATGTGTCTCAGTGTGTTAGTCCTTGGGTTAAGCCTGCCTGGGACTCGGTGCTTCCTAGACTTGGGTGGCCATTTCCCTTCCCCGATCAGGGAAGTTTGGGCTCTTTCCTCTTCAAGTATTTTCTGAGGCCCTTTCTCTCTTCTCCTTGTGGGACCCTTGCAAATGTTGGTGTATTTATTACTGTCCCAGAGATCTCAGACTGTCATTTCTTTTCGCCCTTGCTCTATTCTGTTCTGCAGCAGTGTTTTCCGCCAGTCTGTCTTCCAGCTCATTTATCTGTTCTTCTGCCTCATTTATTCTGGTACTGATTCCTATTTTTTCACTTCAGCTTCTGTTCATCTCTGTTTTGTTTGTTCTTTTAATCTCTTTGCTCTTGGTTAAACATTTCTTGTATCTTCTCAATCTGTGCTTGCATTTTTTCCCCAAGATCTTGGATTATATCATTACTCTCAGTTCTTTTTCAGGCAGACTGTGTGTCTGTACATCACTTAGTTGTTCCTCTGCGGTTTTATCTGTCTTGTTCCTTTGTCTGGAACACGTTCCTCAGTCATCTCTTACTGCAGAACTGTAGTTTTTCTTGCTTCTGGTATTTGCTGGGTAGGTGAAGTTGGTCCAGGGGCTAGTGCAGGCTTCCTGGTGTCTGCCCACTGGTGGATAGAACTGGGGCTCTGGTGGGCAGGGCCATGTCAAGGAGCGTGTCTAGAGGCGGTTTGGGCTCAGCGTGACTTTAGACAGCCTCTCTGCTGATGGGTGAGGCTTTGTTCCCACTCTGTCGTTTGTTTGGCCTGAGGTGTCCCAGCACTGCAGCCTGCAGGCTACTGGGTGGAGCTAGGTCTTGTTGCCGATGACCCAAGCAGGATATGTGCCTCCTGTGCAGTTCTTGTAGCTGAATACTCTCCAAGATCTCCACCACCAGTGTCCACGTTCCCAGGGACAGCCAGGGCCACACCCGCCTCCCCAGAGACCTCCGAGGCCAGCAGGTAGGTCTGGCCCAGGCTCCTGGGGAGTCGCTGCTTTGCCCAGGACCCAGAGCATGGGAAACCTTGTGCACATCCTTCAAGGGTGGCGTCTCTGCATCCCCCGGTCCTGCCAACCTTTTGTAATTGAGTGCTGCTGCCTGCAAAGCAAATGAGCTGGGGGCTCCTCCTCTCAATGCCGGACACCCAGGCTGGGGACAGGCTCAGAACTCTCGGTCCTGCGGGAGAACCTCCGCGGTAAGAATCATTCTCCGGTCTGTGGATCGCACACTGGGGTAGGGGATTTGACTGCACTGTGGAGTGCCCCCGCTACCGTTTTGCTGTGGCCTCTTTATAGCCTTGGCTGTAAAATATCTTTTCCGGCAGGTTCCAGTCTATGTACTGACAGCTGTTCTATGGTTCGTTGGGTACCTTGTGTGCTCGTGAGGGGAGGTGAGCCCAAGGTCCTTTTACTCCACCATCTTTTTCCTCCTCCCTCACCAAATTGTAATGTGAAGTAGGGGGTGAGGAGTTTTTTCCTACTACACAAAAATTCCTTTGTTACATTACCATTTGAGGAAAAAGCTTTCCTTTCTCCACTGAATTACTTTGGTGTCTTAGCTGAAAATCATGTGACCATAGCTGTGTGAGGCTTTGCCAGTGCTGGTTTGGATAACTGTGGCTTTACATCACCTCCTCCTATCAGACAGGGTAACCTGTCTAGTTTTATTCATCGTTCCCAACATTGTTTTAGCTGGTCCATACTGCGTTTCTATATAAATTTTAGAATAATCTTGTCAACTTCTCCAAAAAAAAAAAAACAAACAACAACAACAACAAAAAAGCCTGCTGGGATTCTGACTGGGATTGCACTGAATCTGTAAAAACACCTGGGGAGAACTGGTACGCTAACAATGTTGAGTCTTTTGACCTACAAACATGATTTTGCCCATCTTTCATTAAATTTATCTCCAAGTATGTTATGGGTTTTGATGTTACTGTGTGTGGAGATTCCTTAGGCTTTTCTATATAGACAAATACGCAGCTGTGA
>PVHT021183523.1:2536079-2547120 GCA_004024745.2 Catagonus wagneri | reverse complement strand
ACGTTAAGCTCTGCAGATCACACCACAGTATCTTGTCAGGAATTGCAAAAAATCGCCCAGCCTTGGGTCCTAAAGCTATTTGGACCCAAACGTAGATACCACCCACTTTCATTTTGTACTTACATGCTGCGCTGCTGACCCATCTGGAAACCAAGCTCAAGCTGTGTCCTCCTCCTTCAGCTCGTTATACTTGGATTTAACAGCTTATCTTTGCTTGGATTTAACAGCTTATCTTTCTCTAACTCTTAAGGTGGAGTCCCTTGACTCTAGTAAAATGTAGTCTGAAACTTGTAAACAAACATTAAGAGCACCGCTGTACCTTTTCTGAACTTGGGCTTTGTCTTTGCCGGTTCTTCCTGCGGTCTGCCTCCGTCCTGGGCGGGGAGGACCATGTAGCACATCAAATCCAGGACCTTCTCACACGTCATCTAGAGAAGACGGGACCAAAAGGAAGGCGCTGGAAATGTCTGACCGGGCCAAACCTGTGTCTGCGGCACACAAGGCAGCGCGCACAGAGGTCTGGAGCGCTGCCCCACGGCTCCCCGTCATCACTATGGTTTGCGTGACGGTGAGTGCGGAGAAATCACTAAGGTTAGATCTGCATACTCGCCCCTTCGGGGAACAGCGATGCATTTTTTTGCCGTTAAAAAAAAGCAAAAGACCAAAACCTCAAAACAGGACATACGGTAGAGGACTAAATACTACTTTCAGAGCACAATTCAAATGAAGTAGAACTACACACAGGCTAAACTGGCAGGAAAAGTTTCCGGAAGGAAGGTTGTCCTGATTAAAGCCTGAAAGGGGGGAAGGACTGGGAATGTGGAAAAGAGAAAAAGAATTTTCAAAGATGGAGAGAAAGATGGGGGGGGCTTGTGTACTGGATCTGATGATTTACTGAGGGGACGGAGGGCGCAGTTTAGCAAAGAGGGATAAAGGGGACAGATGACACGCCGGTGGGGAGTGGCTGCGAGCGCCACCGTCAGCGGGCTGGCATCCGTCCGGAGGTAGGCCTGGCATCGGGCGGTCTGCCCCCCGCGCTCCAGCGGTAACAGCGGCTGCTGACGCGGCGCTTCCGTAGTGCCAGGCACAACACTCCTGTCGCCTCCATTTCACAGGTGAGGAAGCGGACGCTTAAATCCACGCTTCCCAGCCTCTTCCGTATCTTAGGACACCCAGAAAATACTATTTGTGTGTTTGCTGAGAGCTAGCAGCAAATGATCTGGGGCTCCAGCTGCCGGAGGCCAGAGCTCACAGCCCCGAGGGTGGCGGCGGGCGGTGGGGGGCAGGTGTCTTGGCACATTCAGAACCACCCACGGCCAGAGTTGTGAGGCTCTGGATTCCAGAGACTGGCAGCTGGGTAGCTCAGAACTCGAACCCTGGAGCTGGGTCACAGAGCTGGAAGTGGCGCGGCCAGGGGTTAACTCAGTCACGCTGCCATCCCACCTCCAGCCACTTGTTTTTGCAGACCCTTCCTCGAGGACATGGGCCCTGGGGAAGCCACCCTTCCCTAAACGTCTGCTGTGCACAGGTCAGAGACGCACCGTGAATACTGGATCTTTCGCTGTTCTGTATAAACACTGACGCTTTCCTCCCCACTCCAATCAGACGTCTGCGAATACGGGGACCCACTCTCCCCACACCCTGCCCAACACACAGCGTCTGGTGTCGACGCGTGGCACCAGAGAGCTGAGCGTCAACTGTGTGGCATGGTGACAGCGAGGTTTTAGAGCAATGACACTGATTTACGGGGTTGGGGAAAAGGCTATGGGCAACAAACTCAGCTAAAAGCCACGGGTCAGGGTGGTGGCAGGGAAGTAAAAGGCAGCGCCGTCCTGGAAGAGCCCCAAGGGTCGGCTCCAGAAAGCGTCACCCTGACGGGACCATCTGTATCTAAGGGCCAGAGACCCAGGACCCGAGTGGACCTGCGGAGTCCGAGCTGGGGACGGGCAGTCAGAGGGGCAGGAGTCGGGTAAGGCAGAAACCGAAGACGCAGGCCTGATAGTGACCGGGGAGGCGGGACGCGAAGCCTCAGAGAGAAGGAGCGCCACTCATCCCAGCTACGGTGTACCGACTTCATGTTCACCGAGAACAGCAGCAGTGCCGGGCAGCTAATTCTGCACGGTAAACGTGGGGCAGCTAATTCTGTATGGCATCTGTGGGGCTAAGTCTGTGTGCTTGCTCAAGTTCTCAGAAGGGATTAAACAGAATTTAGAATTGCATACCTGCTGACAGCATAAATGACGGTAGAAAAACATTTCGGTTTTAAGTGTCCACACCTTACGTACTTGCTAAATTGTTTCTTTCTAAAAACCATCATGGCAAATTATAAACTGTATTTCAAAGTTCAAGTTAAAAAACTTAATTTAGGGTTTTTGGGTTTGTTTGCTTTCTTTCTGGCTTTTTAGAGCTGCACCTGAGGTACATGGAAGTTTTCCCAGTCCAGTGGTTTAACTGGAGCTGTAGTTGCCGGCCTGCACCACAGCTCACAGCAAAGCCAGATCCTTAACCCACTAAGCAAGGCCAGGGATCAAACCCATTACTCCTGAGCCATAATGGGGATTCCCTAATTTAGGGTTTTCTTTCTTTTCTTTTCTTTTTTCTGTGTCTATTTAGGGCCACACCTGAAGCATAGGGAGCTTCCCAGGCTAGGGGTTGAATCAGAGCTACAGCTGCCGGCCTGCACCACAGTCACAGCAACACCAGATCTGAGCCACATCTGCGACCTACACCACAGCTCACAGCAACGCCGGATCCTTGACCCACTGAGCCAAGCCAGGGATTGAACCCATGTCCTCACAGATACTAGTCGGGCTCATTAACCACTTAGCCACAACAGGCACTCCTAATTTAGGGTCTTCGATCCCAGAGTAATCAACTTAACATACAGAGAAATGGGAAGTCAAGAGTGTATGTGCTGTGACCTTGAATTTATGCAGTAACTGTGTGTACAAACTCTGTGTCAATCCCTCTTGTCAAACACAGACGTGTACTGCCTACGGAAACTGGGTGGGCCAGGAGGGGCTCACGGCACGGAGGAGACAGGCCCGTTCGCATGGCCGCTCCTGCAACACCCTGGGGCTGCCGTCTCCACGTAAAGACAGCAGAACGTGAGGTTCAGATACACTAACGCGAATCTCCCTTTCCCACTTGGTGAAGGCCTCCTCCGTCTAGTACAACAGGACTTACTCCACTCTGAAGGGAGTCTGGGCAAGCAAGTAAAAGCCATCTTCTCACAAACGGAATAACGAGTGGGATGCAGGGAAGCTACGGTAAAGAGGAAATAAGTCAAACAAAATCATCACCGGCAGCTTAGGTAATCAAATCTAGGAAGATCAAAGCTGTCAGTAAACATGCACTGGGTTAAAAAGCCACTCTGAGAAAAAGAAAGCGAGCCCCACCCGGGGGGCCGAGCGTGCGTGGGTCCCCCACCAGGCGCCAGGTACTCACTCTGTACTCGCCCAGAGCAAAGTGGCAGGTGGCCAGCTGGATGAGAGCCCTCTGGTGCTCCAAGGTCCCCTGTCCGGCGATCGGTGGCTGAGGAAGTGAGCCCTGGAGAGCTGCCAAGTGGTGCAGGCTGGCTATGGCCTTTTTATACTGACCCTGAGAGTCACAACAGCCAGGAGGGAAAAACACCGCCATTAAAAAAAATCTCCAGAGCCAATCAAGCACCTAGCAAGCAACCACAAATCAGGTACCTCTACTTAATTACGTGAGGGGAGGAAAGGAAACTAAGCAACAGAGTCACAGCGACTTAAAGCCAGACGGAGGGTCTGTGTGGAGGTACTACCTAAAAACAAAGACTTGTCTTTCTGGTCTTATTTCTTGAGACTAAATAAAATAAGCTCTTGATAAAGCACATATTGGACATACCATTTCTTTTCTTTCTTTTTTTCCCTCTTTTGGCTGCAGCCGTGGCATATGGAAGTTCCCGTGTCAGGGAGTGAATGTGAGCTGCAGCTGCCACCTACGCCGCAGTGCGGCATTGCCAGATCCTTAACCCACTGCACTGGGCCGGGGATTGAACCCACACCTCAGCAGCAACCAGAGCCTCTGTAGAGACAATGCTGGATCCTTTAACCCACTGTGCCAAAGTGGGAACTCTGGATATAACATTTCTTTATAAATATTTTGCCAATGATACCACTTCTTTTTTATGAAGGCTGGAAGAAGCAACCTGCCCATTTCAGCAACAAAAGCAGTCTCATTACTAAGTTCTCTCTCCTTTCCAGCCATGAGCAGTTTGAGGACAGCAGGGCAAGGCAGAAGGACTCCACCAGAGCAGCGAGGAGGGGGGAGATGTGTTCATCTTTCATTTATTTGTTTGTCTTTTTAGGGCCGCACCCGTGGCATATGGAAGTTCCCAGGCTAGGGGTCCAATCGGAGCTATAACTGTGCTGGCCACAGCCACAGCCACGTGGGATCTGAGCTACGTCTATGACCTACACAACTCACGCCAATGCTGGATCCTTAACCCACTAATCGAGGCCAGGGACCAAACCCGTGTCCTCATGGATACTAGCTGGGCTCGTTACCCACTGAGCCACGACGGGAACTCATGTTCATCTTCCATTTAAAGTAGAAGCCTTGGAGGAGAGTTCCCATCGTGGTGCAGCAGACATGAATCCGACTAGGAACCATGAGGCTGTGGGTTCGATCCCTGGCCTCGTTCAGTGGGTTAAAGATCTGAGGTTGCCGTGAGCTGTGGTGTAGGTTGCAGACATGGCTCGGATCTGGTGTTGCTGTGGCTGTGGTGTAAGCCGGCAGCTGCAGCTCCGATTCAACCCTTAGCCTGGGAACCTCCATGTGCTGCACATGTGGCCCTAAAAAGCAAAGCAATAAAGCAGAACCCTTACTTGTACCGAGGGATGTGACTGGACACACCATAAGTACCATGGATGAAGTGGCCCTGAGTTTGGAGTTCCTCTGAGATGAAAGTGGACCGCAATCCCTCTGCTGCTGAAGACAGAACTCGCATCTTCAGAGCAGGGCCAGCGCACAGAGGGAACACACACACAGGCCTCCAAGATATTCGCGGTAACCAGAATGCCGTGCAGATAGGTCCTTACCCACACATCACTCTACCTGATAGATGATCACGTCGTTGAGGAAGATTCGCAGCCAGAGCCAAGTATCCGTCTTCCACGCCAAACAAATTCTCGTAAATTCTGAGCAAGAATTCAAAAGCAGATTTACCAAAAATACGTACCATGGAAGCAGAGAATAGAACTCACAAACCCGTCAAGGGAACAGCGGTCCGAGAAACAAATGACCAAAAAACGGGTGTAACTTGGGACTCCGATTTCTAAAACAATGGCCCGGATTTTCAATGAGAGAGTAAAGCTGGAACAGAACACTTACTAGTAACATGCAGGCAATGTTCTTATCAGGCACCCAGGTCTCCCAAGCATGTATCATGTGCTAAGAGCTGTTCACAGTGCTCCTCACACATCACCTCACTTACCCTTTAAACTACTCCGCTTCCACCCAGTTAAAATAATGAATACACAGTGCTAAACCTTTTAATTACTGTTTAAAAAATCAATTTATA
This sequence comes from Catagonus wagneri, assembly GCA_004024745.2. NCBI lineage: Eukaryota > Metazoa > Chordata > Mammalia > Artiodactyla > Tayassuidae > Catagonus > Catagonus wagneri. The sequence continues at coordinate 2,541,572 of PVHT021183523.1, read as the reverse complement.
ACTAAAAAAAAAAAAATCCGGAGTTCCCGTCGTGGCTCAGTGGTTAACAAATCCAACTAGGAACAATGAGGTTGCGGGTTCAATCCCTGGCCTCGCTCAGTGGGTTAAGGATCCGGCGTTGCTGTGAGCTGTGGTGAAGGTTGCAGACGCGGCTCGGATCCCGCGTTGCTGTGGCTGTGGCGAAGGCCGGCAGCTACAGCTCCTGTTAGACCCCTAGCCTGGGAACCTCTGTATGCCGCGGGTGTGGCCCTAGATAAGGCAAAAAGACAAAAAAAAAAGAAAAATAAAAAAAAATCCCCTCCAGAAACTCCTGTCATGGCTCGGCAGTAACCAACCCAACTAGTATCCAATGAGGACACGGGTTGGATCCCTGGCTTTGCTCAGTGGGTTAAGAATCAGGCATTGCCATGAGATGCAGTGTAGGTTGCAGACGTGGCTCAGACCCTGCAGTGCTGTGGCTGTGGCGTAGGCCAGTAGCTGCAGCTCCAATTTGACCCCTAGCCTGGGAACCTGCATATACTGTGGGTGTGGCCCTAAAAAGACAAAACAACAACAACAACAGATTCCTCTCCAGCAGCCACAAGCCTGTTCACAATTCTAGACGTGACAAGGAGAAATTGAATGATGCCTTGTTTACTTAGAAAATACAACATGACACGTCAGACAAGGGACCTGCAGCAGTACGTGACAGAAGAAGGCCAGGGACAAATGTCCACCGGCCAAAAGGAAAGTAATGGCCTCGATCCCAAAGTACAGAAAGCTCTCCTGGTGAGCAAAGTGCTAGCGATCTCTGAACAACGTTAGAATACTCAACAGTTCAAATTCATACAGAGGAAACTCTGTCTAGTTTACGTCTATATTCCAAACAGGCTTGAGCACTACCTTTCGTATAGCTGGGGAGAGATACAAAGCAGTGGGACAGAACAATAAAAGCAAAAAACAAACCTGGCAAGACGGGGAAAAAAAAAAAAAAAGGCCAGCAATATAAATTTATAAAGGAAAGACCCAAAAAACTCCCTGCAACTCCACCCAAACCCTGATCGCAAGGCTCATAGGTAAATCCGAGTGATAAAGGATTAGGTGCACTGCTCAAAAAAGAATCCTACACAATGTGTGAACGCCTGTAATCAATTTAATAAGCCATCAATGCCCTGACGTTTCAAACAGGATAATGACCCTTTTTGGCACAATGGTTTTATGTAAAAAACTGGAACAACACCAGAGGACGAGCATGCCTTACCCTTGTCAAGGAACTCTAGGGAACAGAGCAGCTCCCAGCTCTCCCGGGCCAGCTTAAAGCTTTCTAGCACCTCGATCGAGTTAGCAAGTTCTGCCTTATTGACCACAATGTGACGGTTCCTTCCTTTTGTCGAGCAGTCTTCATCGTCCGAACTCTGCTTAGAGAATGTGAAGGACATGGTTAGTTTAAAGCTATAAAAATAATCCCTGCGGAGAAATTAGGAGAGAAGATGGTTGACCTGAAGGACTGGAGCTCACCGCCTCCCACAAAAACACCAAAAATACAAGTAGCTGCTGAACAGCCATCAACAAAAAAGACTGGAACCTACCAAAAAAGATATTCTACACGCAAAGACAAAGTCACATGAAACAGTAGAAGGGGTGCTTTTGCAATGTACTCAAATCTCATGTCAAATTACTGTATTGTAGAGGTTCTCCCCCAGGAGTGAGCGTTCTCAGCCCCACATCAGGCCCCCGCCCCGGGGGTCTGGCATCAGGAGGAGGAGCGTCCAGAGCATTTGGCTTCAAAGGCCAGGGGGACTTGAGTGCAGAGGCTCCACAGGACTGGGGGAAACAGAGACTCCACTCCTGGAGGGCACACTGCGGTTTCACATGCACTGAGACACAAGGCAAAGCAGTGACTCCAGAGAAGCCTGGGCCAGACCTACCCATGGGTCTTAGAGGGTCTCCTGGGGAGATGGCACGTGGCTGTGGCTCACTGAGAGGACAAGGACACTTCTGGAAGAGGGCCCAGGGAATGATCACAGGCATGGGCTCTCCTGGAGGTAGGGACACCTGGCCCCACCCAATGCCCCGCAGGCTCCAGAGCTGGAACCCCTCAAGCCAAACGATCAACAGGGTGGGGACACCTCCTCACCCATCAGCAGAGAGGCTGCCTGAAGTCCTGCTGAGCTCACAGCCACCTCTAAACACCCTTGATGGGGCTCTGCCCACCAGAGGGCCAAAACCCAGATCTACCTACCAGTGGGCAGACACCAGTCCCCCCACCAGGAAACGTGCACAAGTCCTTGGACCAACCTCATCCACTAGGGAGCAGAAACCAGAAGCAAAGGGAACTATAATCCTGCACCCTGTAGAACAGAGGCCACAAACAGAAAGTTAGAACAAGATAAAACTCCAGAACAACAATTAAGCAAAGGGGAGACAGGCCATCTACCTGAAAAAGAATTCAGGTAGAATTAATAACAGTAAAGATAATCCATGATCTCAGGAAAAGAAATCAAGAAGATACAACAAATGTTTAACAAAGAACCAGAAGATTTAAAGAACAAACAAATCAGAGATGAACAATACCATAAACGACATGAAAAACAGCAATGAATCAATAGCAGAATAAATGAGGCAGAAACCAATAAGTGAGATGGAAGACAGACTGGGGGAAATCACTGCCATGGAGCAGAATAAACAAAAAAGAACGAAAAGAAATGAAGGCAGTTTAGCCAAAAACCTCCCTAACACGGGAAAGGAAACACTCAAGTCCAGGAAGTGCAGAGAGTACAATGGGGGATAAATCCAAGGAGCAACATGCCAAGACATACATTCCTCAAACTGACAAAAATTAAAGACAAAATATTAAAAGCAACAAGAGAAAAGTAACAAAACAGACAAGGGAATTCCCATTAGGTTATCAGCTGATTTTTCAGCAGAAACTTTGTAGGCCAGAGGGAGTGACAGGACATACTTCAAGTGACGAAAGGGAAAAACCTACAACCAAGAATACTCTACCCAGCAATGCTCTCACTCAGATTCAACAGAGAAATCCAAAGCTTTACAGACAAGCAAAACCTGAGCAAATTCAGCACCACCAAAGCAGTGCTACAGCAAATGCTAAAGGAAACTTCTCTAGGTGGAAAAGAAAAGGCCACAACCACTGACAAGAAAACTGAGAATGGGAAAGCTCACTAGGAAAGGCAAATATATAGTAAAGGTAGGAAATCACCCATGCACAAATACCAGTAATTGTGAGAGGAGGAGGGTACAAACGTAGGCAACTGGAGATGCATTTGAAATTAAGTGACCAGCAGCTTTTAACACAATCTCACATGTACACAGACTGCTATATCAATACCCCATGGTAACTGTGAATCAAAAATCTACAAGACATATGCACACGCACACAAAAGCAATCCAAACACAGCACTAAAACAGTTAACAAATCACAGGAGAACAAAGAGAAGAAAAACAATACAGAAAAACATATCAAAAACAATGAACAAAATGGCCAATAAGAAAATATATATTACTTATTACTTTAATATAAAAGGAATAAATGCTCCAGCCAAAAGACATAGACTGGCTACATGGACCAACTTCAGATCTAGAGAGGCATACAAATGAAAGTGACAGGATGGAAAAAAGTATGCTACACAACTAGAAATCAAAAGCAAGCTGGAACAGCAGTATTTCTATCTGTAATAATATACTTTAAAATACAGACTGACAGGTGGAGTAGAAGGACTGGAGCTCAACTTCTCTCCTAAAAACAACAAAATTACAACCAAATGCCAAGCAACCTTCAACCAAATGGACTGTAAACTTTCAAAAAGACATTCTACTCCAGAAGACAAAGAGGAGACCACATCAGGAGGTAGGAGGGGTGATTACACGACAGAAGCAACCCCATACCTCCTGGGTGGGAAGCCCACAGACAGGAAAGCAACTATTAAAGAGACTCACCTACTGGACTGAGAGTTCTGAGCCCCACGTCAAATCCCAACATCTGGAGATCTGGCACTGGGAGAAAGAGCATCTGGCACTGGAGGCCAGTGGGGCTTGTGTGCAGGAGCTCCATGGGACTGGGGGAAACAGAGACCCCATTCTTGAAAGGTGCACCGAGACTTTCACATGCACTGGGTCCCAGGGCAAAGCAAAATCACCACAGGAATCCTGGTGGAATCTGACTGCAATTCTTGGAGGATCTCCTGGGAAAATAGGGGTGACTGTGGCTTGTTGTGAGGGAAGGGCATTGGAGGCAAAGCTCTTGGGAACATTCATCAGCCTGCATTTCTCTGGAGGTGGCCATTTGTGGGGAAATCTGGCCCCTCCCATCAGCACTGAGAAGCCCCAGGCCAAACAATAATCCAGATGGGATCTCAGACCCACCCATCAGTAAACAGGCTGCCTAAAGAACCCTCAGGCACACAGTCAGCCTCTAATCTCACCCAGAGAGAAAGCCCCATCCACCAGAGGGATAGGAATCAGCCCCACCTACCAGTGGGCAGACACCAGTCCCTCCCATCAGGAAGCCTACAGCAAGCCCCTCCCCACCCCATACCAACTTCAGCCACAGGGGAGGCAAACACCAGAACTAAGAGAGGCTACAACTCCACTGTCTGCAAAAAAGACACCACACCAAAAACCTATAAAAATGAAAAGACAGAAAACTATAACTCAGATAAGGGAGAAAGAAAAAACCCCAGAAAAACAGGTCAGGGCCTCCCAAGAAGAGACTTTAGACTGTTGATGCTGAAGATGATGCAAGACACTGGAAATAAACTGGGGGCAAAGATTGATAATTTACAGGAAACACTGAGCAAAGAAATACAACATATAAAAATTAGGCAAGAAGAGATGCAAAATACAGTAACTGAAATACAAAAGTCATTAGAAGCAGCCAACAGTAGAATACAGGAAGCAGAAGAATAAATCAGCAAGGTGGGGGACAGATTAGTGGAAATCACTAATGTGGAAGAGAAAAGATTGAAGGGAAATGAGGAGAGTCTCAGAGAATTCTGGGATAACATTAAACGCATCAACATCTGCATTATAGGGGTGCCAGAGGGAGACGAGAGAGAAGGGGACAGAAAAAATATTCAAAGAGATAATAGCTGGAAACTTCCCTAACATGGGAAAGGAACCACTCACTCAAATCCAGGAAGCACAATGAGTACCATATAAAATAAACCCAAGGAGGAACACCCCGAGATACATATTCATCAAAATGACTAAAATTAAAGACAAAGAGAAAATATTGAAACCAGCTAGGGAAAAGAAACAAATGACATACAAGGGAACCCCAATAAGGTTATCAGCAGACTTTTCAGCTGTAACTTTGTAGGCCACTTAATGTGCTAAAAGGAACAAACTTCCAACCAAGATTACTTTACCTGGCAAGGCTCTCATTCAGGTTTGAAGGAGAAATCAAAACCTTTACGCAGAAGCTAAGAGATTTCTGCAACATTAAACCAGTTTTACAACAAATACTAAAGGAACTTCTCTAGGCAGAAAAGAAAA
>PVHT021183523.1:2500614-2531594 GCA_004024745.2 Catagonus wagneri | reverse complement strand
AAAAAAATGAAACTAGAACACTTCCTAACACCATGCACAAAAATAAACTCAAAATGGATTAAAGATCTAGATATAAGACCAGATACTATAAAACTCTTAGAGGAAAACATAGGCCAAACACTCTCTGACATAAATGATAGCAACATCTTCTCAGATCCACCTGTCAGAGTAATGACAATAAAAAGAGAAATAAACAAATGGGACTTAAGTAAACTTCAAAGTTTCTGCACAGCAAAGGAAACCCTAAATAAAACGAAAAGACAACCCACAGAATGGGAGAAAATATTTGCAAATGAATCAACTGACAAGGGATTAATCTCCAAAATTTACAAACACCTCCTACAGCTCAATACAAAAAATACAAACAACCCCATACAAAAATGGGCAGAAGATCTAAACAAACAGTTCTCCAAAGAAGACATACAGATGGCAAATAAACACATGAAAAGATGTTCAACATCACTCATTATTAGAGAAATGCAAGTCAAAACCACTATGAGGTACCACCTTACGCCAGCCAGAATGGCCATCATCAAAAACTCTACAAACAGTAAGTGCTGGAGAGGGTGTGGAGAAAAAGGAACCCTATTACACTGTTGGTGGGAATGCAAGTTGGTGCAACCACTGTGCAAAACAGTATGGAGATTCCTTAGAAAACTCAAAATAGAATTACCATTTGATCCAGCAATTCCACTCCTGGGCATCTATCCAGAAGAAACTATGACTCAAAAAGACACATGTACTCCAGTGTTCATTGCAGCACTCTATACAATAGCCAGGTCATGGAAACAACCTAAATGCCCATCGACAGAGGAGTGGATAGGGAAGATGTGGTACATATACACAATGGAATATTACTTAGCCACTAAAAGGAATGAAATAACATTTATAGCAACATGGATGGATCTAGAAAGTATCATGCGAAGTGAAACCAGTCAGACAATTAGACAGCAACATCCAATGCTACCACTTACATGTGGAAACTAAAAAAAGGACACAATGAACTTCTTTGCAGAACAGATACTGACACAGACTTTGGAAAACTTATGGTTTCCAAATAAGACAAGTTGGGGGGTCGGGGATACACTGGGGGTTTGGGATAGAAATGCTATAAAATTTGATTGTGATGATTTTTTGTACACCTATAATTGTAATAAAATTCATTAAGTAATTAAAAAAAAAAGATCTCAATTCCAAACAACCCCCTAGACATCCTGTAAGGCTGACCTGACGCCCAAAGCTCACCTCCTTCGTGGAACCTTCCCAAAATCTCCCCTGGGGCTGTAATGACTTCCTACCCGGACTCCCCATTCTGCAGCCAGCGCCCACCATGGCACCCTGCTCTACATGCCCAAGTCAGCTAATTTGGTTTTGTCCTTTAATTTAATCAACACCATTCAAACAGATATAAATCACTCACGCCAGGGTTTCTCCACCTTGGCACCACTGGCCTTTCGTGCTGGGTAACTCTATTGTGTGCGGTCCTGTATCCAGTGGCAGGTTTGGCTGCCTCCCCGGCCCCCACTCACTAGGTGCTAGAGGCAACCCCTCTCAACTGAGCCATGCCCACCAAAAATGTCCTTGGGAGGACGGCAGCAAGATGGCAGAGGAGTAAGAGGTCATGCTCACCCTTTCCGACAAATACATCAAAAAACACATCTAAATATTAAACAACTTGGACAAAACATCATCTGAATGCTGATTAATTTAAACCTCCAAAAACTGCAAGAAATGCTTGAAATAACTCCGTAGAACAACAGAAAAAAAAAAAGAGAGAGGCAGAGAGAGAAAAGGAATCAGGACAGCATCCAGCACCCCAGGGAGGGAGCTGTGAAAAAGAAAAGGAACTCACACTCTGGGAAACCACCTAACTGACAATCAACAGAGCTAGAGGGACCTCAAAGCCTGAGAAAAACGCAGCAGCTGGATTGAGAATGGAAAAGTAGAGTTAGAAACTCACACAGACGAACTGAATACCGGCACAGACACCACAGCCTGAGGCGCCAGGCAGTGCCTGAGAGCTGAGACATTAGGTTCCTGAGGTTAGTCCCTGGGAGAGGGCTGAGGTTGGTGGCGGTTGTGGAGGTAGGCTAGGGAACAGTGCACCAGAGGGAGCGTAATACTCTATGGACTGTGGAGTGTAAAGCCAGGACAGAGGGAACCAGGGAAGTCTGGACCCAAAGGGGAGTCAAGGCTCCATTGTCAGGGAGGAGGAGAGGAGGAGGGGCTGACCGCCATAGGAAGCACCTTGAACTAGCACGGAGGGCGAGGTGGCGGAGCCCGTGCCACAGAGACAGCGGTGGCAGTGGGGTGGAGCCAGTGGAGGCAGCAGCAGCAGGAGCAGAGCCCGTGCCACAGAGACAGCGGCGGCAGTGGGGTGGAGCCAGTGGAGGCGGCAGCGGCGGCAGCAGGAACAGAGCCCGTGACACAGAGACAGTGGCGGCAGTGGGGTGGAGCCAGTGGAGGCGGCAGTGGCGGCAGCAGGAGCAGAGCCCATGCCTTGAAGCCTGTGGAGTCAGCACTGACATTCGGGCAGAGCACTGGGCCAGGTCGTGGAGCCAGGAGCCTGCGCCAACCGGCATTGGTGTGTGTGGTGGGGGGGCCGTGCCAGTCCACGGAACTAGGAGCCTGCGCCAGCCCAAAGAGTTAGCATCCCTGGTGGGTGGAGCCCTACATGACCACACAAAGCTAGCATTGGCAGAGGGGCGGAGCCAGTGGCAGCCCCACAGAGACAGCCTCTGACAGGTACCCCCTGTGGTTCCAATCACCTCAAAGAGGACTTTGCAATCAAACACTAGCTTTCGTGGCTCTCACTCCCTGGGGAAATCATACTTCCTGCTGTGGCTACTGCCAAATGCTCTGGACACCTGGTAGATCTGCCTAGAGCTCACGATCACTTTACAGGGCCAGGAAACTAGGAGTAGACAGCACCACCTTCCTGCAATTGAGAACACAGAGACTAGGCACCAACTGTTGACTTTGGCCATTTCTTCACTCTCCCAGAGAACACTCAGAGTATCATTCAGATAACAGCTTGCTCACTCCAAAGAAATAGACACCAAATATTCAAACTCCCACACCAAAAATAAATAGTAACCCCACCAAAAAAATACAAAGGGGTGCTGTTGCCTAGAAGTAGCTTTACAAGACTACAGTGTGGCTTCCCCAAACTCACAGAAAAAGAAAACCACCAGCAAGATGAAGAAGCTCAAAAACCATTCCCAGTTAAAAGAACAGGACAAGTCATTTAAAGCAGCCAACAATGAAACAGACCTCTGCAGTCTGACAGAAATGGAGTTCAGAAGGGAGGTAATGAAAATACTTGAAAAATTAAGGCTGAATATCCAGGAATTAAGAGAAGATGCAAACAACAATGCAGATTCCCTTAGAAAGGAACTAGAAAACATAAGGAGGAGCCAAAAAAAGCTAGAAAACTCATTTGCAGAGATGCAAACTGAGCTAAAGGCAATAAAGAGCAGTTTGAATAATGTAGAGGAACGAATTAGTGAGATGGAAGACAGAATAATAGAAATCACGCAATCAGGACAGGAGACAGAAAATCAAATGAAAAAACATGAAAGCAATATGAGATCTACGGGATAATATAAAGAGGCCGAAGTGACACATAATAGGAATTCCAGAAGGAGTAGAAAAAGAAAAGGGCATTGAAAAAATATTTGAAGAAATTACATCTGAAAAACTTTCCAAATCTGAAGGAATTTGACACCAAGAAACAGGATGCACAGAGGGCCCCAAACAAACTGAACCCAAACAGACCCACACCAAGGCATATTATATTAAAAATGGTAAGAATTAAAGAGAGCATCCTGAAGGCAGCAAGAGAAAAGCAAAGCGTTTATTATAAGGGATCCGCCATAAGGCTGTCAGCTGATTTCTCTACAGAAACATTACAGGCTAGAAGAGAATGGCAAGATATATTTAAAGTGCTAAAAGGAAAAGGTCTGCAACCTAGAATACTCTACCCAGCAAGAATATCATTTAAAATAGAAGTGGACATAAAGAATTTCCCCAACAAACAAAAGCTAAAAGAGTACAGCAATACTAAAAGAAATGCTTTCTAAAAGAAATGCTGAAAAGGTTCCTATAAAAAATAAAAAAGAAAGAAAGAAAAGTAAAAAGTAAGAATTAGAATGGAAGAAACCACAATTAGAAAGCAATCATTCAAATAAGCCAGCATACAGATCTAAACATGAAGATGCTAAACTAAATAAATAAATTAGTTAAAATAAATTACACACAAAAAAAAGAGAAACAACCTTATACATGTGGGGAGGTAAAGTAGGAAAATGTAAACTATTTCTTTCTCTGTTTTTTTTTAACTTAAAAAAAACTTTTTTTTCTTTATTCTTTTTTAATTTTCTTTTCTTAATGATGTTTTTAAGCCTATATGGTTATCAGGCCACAGCAAGCAGATATAAGAAGGTGTTAACATATTTAAAAAACAGGGCAACCATAAACCAAAAAGGGACATCTAATCCACAAATACTGAAAAGAACTTAAGTATAAAATAATTGGAACCCATCCATCCAAAAAAAGAAAAGAGAAACATAGAATCAACTGGAAACAAGATCTAAAATGGCAATAAATACATACCTATCAATAATCACCTTAAATGTCAATGGTCTGAATGCTCCAATCAAAAGACACAGAGTGGCAGAATGGATAAATAAGCAAAAACCTACAATCTGCTGCTTACAAGAGGCTCACCTTAGAGCAAAGAACACAGATAGATTGAAAGTAAGGGGATGGGGAAAGATATATCATGCCAATGGACAAGAAAGGAAAGCAGCAGTGGCAATACTCATATCAGACAAAATAGACTTTAAGGTGAATGCCATAAAGAAAGACAAAGAAGGACATTACTTAACCTTTCAAGGATCCATTCAAGAAAAGGATATTACAATTGCCAATATATATGCCCCTAATATAGGAGCACCCAAATACCTACAACAAGTACTATCAGGCATAAAAGGAGAAATAGATAGCAATACAATAATTGTAGGAGACTTTAACACTCCACTAACATCAGTGGACAGATCCTCCAGGCAGAAAATCAGTAAGGCAACAGAGATCCTAAATGACACAATAGAAAAGTTAGACCTAACTGACATTCTCAGGACATCACATCCCAAAAAATCAGAACATACATTCTTCTCAAGTGCACACGGAACTTTCTCAAGGATAGAGCACATGCTGGGGCACAGAGCTAACCTCAACAAATTTCAGAGTATAGAAATTATTTCAAGTATCTTCTCTGACCACAAAGCCATGAAACTAGAAATCAACCACGGGAAAGGAAATGAGAAAAAACATACTACATGGAGACTAAATAACATGCTACTAAAAAACGAATGGGTCAATGAGGAAATCAAGAAAGAAATAAAAAAATACCTTGAGAAAAATGAGAATGAAGACATAACAACCCCAAATCTATGGGACACCACAAAAGCAGTCCTCAGAGAGAAGTTCATAGTATTGCAGGCCTTCCTCAAAAAAAGAAGAAAAATCTCAAATCGACAACCTAGCCCATCACCTAAAGTCAGCAGAAGGAAGGAAATCATTAAGATCAGAGAGGAAATCAATAAAATAGAGTTTCAAAAAACAACAGGAAAAAAATCAATAAATCCAAGAGCTGGTTCTTTGAAAAGGTAAACAAGATTGACAAACCTCTGGCTAGACTCACCAAGAAGAGAAGAGAAAAAACCCAAATAAACAAAGTAAGAAATGAAAAAGGAGAAGTCACAACAGAGATTACAGAAATACAAAAAACCATGAGAGAATACTATGAACAATTATATGCCGACAAATTTGATAACCTAGAAGAAATCGACAACTTTTTAGAGACTTATACCCTGCCAAAACTGAATCAAGAAGAAATAAATCAACTGAACAGACCAATCACTAGAAATGAAATTGAGTATGTTATCAAAACACTCCCTGCAAGTAAAAGTCCAGGACCAGATGGCTTCACAGGTGAATTCTACCAAACATACAAAGAGGAACTCATACCCATCCTCCTTAAATTTTCCCAAACGGTTGAAGAAGAAGGAACACTTCCAAAGACATTTATGGTGCCAACATCACCTTAATTCCAAAACCAGACAAAGACACCATGAAAAAAGAGAACTATAGGCCAATATTTTTGATGAATATAGATGCAAAAATTCTCAACAAAATTTTAGCCAATCGAATCCAATAGCATATCAAAAAGATCATACACCATGACCAGGTGGGATTCAACCCAGGTGCATAAGGATGGTTCAACATACGCAAATCAATCAACGTCATACACCACATTAACAAAAGAAATGTTAAAAACCACATGACCATCTCAATAGATGCAGAAAAAGCATCTGACAAAGTCCAAAATCCATTCATGATCAAAACTCTTACCAAAGTGGGAATACAGGGAACATTCCTTAACATAATAAAGGCTATATATGAAAAACCCACAGCAAATATAATACTCAATGGAGAAAAGCTGAAAGCCTTCCCACTAAAATCTGGAACAGGACAAGGATGCCCACTCTTCTCTCCACTATTATTCAACACAGTACTGGAAGTCCTAGCTACAGCAATCAGACAAACAGAAGAAATAAAAGGCATCCAAATATGGAAGAGAAGAGGTAAAACTGTCACTGTATGGAGATGACATGATACTATATATAGAAAACCCCAAAGACTCAACTCCAAAATTACTTGAACTGATCAACAAATTCAGCAAAGTAGCAGGATAAAAGGTTAACTTTCAGAAATCAATTGCATTTCTGTATACTAATGAAATATTAGAAAAAGAATACCAAAATATTTTACCTTTTAAAATAGCACCCCCAAAAATCAAATACCTGGGAATAAACCTGACCAAGGAGGTGAAAGACTTATATACAGAAAACTACAAAACACTAATCAATGAGATCAAAGATAATACAAAGAAATGGAAAGATATTCCACGCTCATGGGCCGGAAAAATTAATATTGTAAAAATGGCCATACTACCCAAAGCAATCTACAGATTGAAGGCAATCCCTATCAAATTACCCATGACATTCTTCACAGAACTAGAACAACCAATCCAAAAATTTATATGGAACTACAAAAGACCCAGAATTGTCAAAGCAATCCTGAAGAACAAAAACCAAGGAGGAGGCATAACTCTCCCAGACTTCAGGCAGTATCACACAGCCACAGTAATCAAGACAGTGTGGTACTGGTACCAAAACAGACATACTGAAAATGGAACAGAATAGAAAACCCAGAAATAAACCCAGACACCTACAGCCAACTGATCTTTGACAAAGGAGGCAAGAACTTAAAATTGGAAAAAGAAAGTCTTTTCAGGAAGCACTGCTGGGAAACTTGGACAGCTGTATGCAAATCAATGAAACTAGAACACACTCTCACACCATGCACAAAAATAAACTCTAAAGGGCTTAAAGACTTAAATATAAGACAAGACACCATTAAACTCCTGGAAGAAAACACTGGCAAGACATTCTCCGACATCAACCTTACAAATGTTTTCTCAGGTCAGTCTCCCAAAGCAACAGAAATCAAAGCAAAGAAACCAATGGGATCTAATCAAGCTGACAAGCTTTTGTACAGCAAAGGAAACCAAAAAGAAAACTAAAAGACAACTTACAGAATGGGAGAAAATAGTGTCAAATGATGCAACTGACAAGGGCTTAATCTCTAAAATATACAAACAACAGATACAGCTCAACCACAAAAAAGCCAACGACCCCACTGAAAAATGGGCAAAGGACCTGAATAGACAGTTCTCCAAAGAAGATATACAGATGGCCAACAAGCACATGAAAAAAGCTCAACATCATTGATGATGAGAGAAATGCAAATCAAAACTACCATGAGATACCACCTCACACCAGTCAGAATGGCCATCATTAACAAGTCCACAAACAACAAATGCTGGAAGGGGTGTGGAGAAAAGGGAACCCTCCTGCACTGTTGGTGGGAATGTAAGCTGGTACAACCACTGTGGAAAACAGTATGGAGGTACCTTAGAAAACTAGACATAGAACTACCATATGACCCAGCAATCCCACTCTTGGGCATATATCCAGAAAAAAGTTTCCTTGAAAAAGACACTTGCACACGCATGTTCACTGCAGCACTATTCACAACAGCCAAGACATGGAAACAACCCAAATGTCCATCGACAGATGACTGGATTAGGAAGATGTGGTATATATACACGATGGAATACTATTCAGTCATAAAAAAGGATAAAATAATGTCATTTGCAGCAACATGGATGGAATTAGAGACCCTCAAACTGAGTGAAGCAAGTCAAAAAGAGAAAGACAGATGCCATATGATATCTCTCGTAACTAGAGTCTAATATACTGCACAAATGAACCTCTCAACAGAAAAGAAAATCACGAACTTGGGGAACAGACTTGTGGTTGCCAAGGGGGTGGGCAAGGGGGTGGGAGGGAATGGGGTTAACTAGTGCTTCGGTGATGGAAAAGCAAGGAGATCCAGCTGTATAGTATAGGGAACTATGTCTAATCACATGTGACAAATCCATATATGTACATGTAACCAGGTGACCACGTGGTGCATTTGGAAAATTTGACAGAAATCTGTAAACCAGCTATAATGCAAAAAAAAAAAAAAAAAAAAAAAGTCCTTGGTCGCTGCCAAATATCCCAGGGGGCAGAACCACCTCTAGCTGAGTACCACCCATTCACCTACTAATTCTATCTTAACGATGAAAAGACCTAAGCTTTATTAATTTAGCTCCAAAGCTGTAGTTCATGAATTTCGTTTCTAGCCAACCATAGACACGTAAGCTGTTAATAAACGCATCTGAGAGGATTACCATGGTTTTCTCTCTTCCCTCAGCCAGCTTCCTCTTTTTATGAATGTGCTTGCTGCGATCAGCTTCCACGTCGCCGTACACATTAGCCACATCCTCGAGAAGAACCAGCGGAACTTGGCTTGGCGCATTAGGACCTGTGGACAAAGGGAAAAGTGCAGCGATGAAAAACGCGGGGAATATCAAGGGAGTATCAACTGGAAGTATACTTCACTGTCACGTGAAGATATGTCACAAAAAATGTGCTTAGTGTGATCCCAATTTGCTAAGTCAGTACGGACACACAGAAATAAAAGACTGGGAGTTCCCGTCATGGCGCAGCGGAAGCAAATCCGAATAGGAACCATGAGGTTACAGGTTTGATCCCTGGCCTCGCTCAGTGGGTTAAGGATCCGGCATTGCCGTGGGCTGGGGTGTGGGTTGCAGACGCGGCTCAGATCCTGCGTTGCCGCGGCTGTGGCGTAGGCTGGCAGCTGTGGCTCCGGGTGGACCCCTAATCTGGGAAGCTCTATATGGCATGAGTGTGGCCCTAAAACGACAAAAGACCAAAAAAAAAAAAAAAGGAAAGACTGTAAGATATTGTTAATAAAGGTTCTGTGGACTACAAGTGAAAGTGCCTTCTTTGTATCTGGAGCCATAAAATTACCCAGAAAAGTAAGTCTATACAGTTATGGTTACAAATTCCAAACAAATCTAAATATATGAAACACCACAGGTAATACACAAAAACGAGAGCTTGGCTATAATGAAAGTATTGCAGGTGATCTTACCCTCTTACTTTTCCATTTTTCACATTTTATACAATGTATATGCATGCACATTATTTTAAAAATCTTTGTCTACTGCAAAGTTCGAAATCTTCAATACTTTGCTATAGCTGCTTTTTTTCAAAATAGAGGCATCTGAGGAGTTCCCATTGTGGTGCAGCGGAAACAAATGCGACTAGGAACCACGAGATTGCGGGTTCGATCTCTGGCCTCGCTCAGTGGGTTAAGGATCCCATGCTGCCGTGAGCTGTGGTGTAGGTCACAGACGCGGATCGGATCCAGCGTTGCTGTGGCTGTGGTGTAGGCCGGTAGCTACAGTTTCGATTCAGCCTCTAACCTGGGAACCTCCATATTCCGCAGGTGCGGCCCTAAAAGGCAAACCCACCAACAACTAATAAAAGCACTGGCATCAGCCCCACAGTTATCTGGATCCAAGAACAAATTAAGGTAAATATTTTCATCTCCCTGACCATCCCCAACGAGGCCACGCTTCAAAACTCTTAAACCAACCTTGGAATAGAGATGGCTGGATGCTGTTGACATACTGGAATGCATTCTTAAAGAAGACCAACATGGTGGAATAAACCACTTGGTTCTTATACTTTGCATGAGCTTCGCTATCAAAGTTGTTTATGTATCTGCAGAGATCCTTCATTCTGTGCAAAATATCACTGTAGCTTCTGCAAGAGGAAGGACGGTAAAAATCATTGTAATTACTCCAGCTTCATCAGCAAAAGGTCCAGAGAAAAGCCCCCACAGCTGCTCACATTTACCAGCTGTGGCTCCAGGCACGTGAGATACCCTTCACAGCCTGCTCGTGCATGCAAATCCCTTTCTGAATTAGAGCAGGGATCAGGCCAAAAGTTTGTGACACAGACACGCCAAGGAGCTTCTCTTCCTTCTGAACACCAAGGAGCGCTTCTAACTCAGCATTCCTCTTGAGAGTTCACGCTTTCATTGGGAGTCTCCGAACAAAGTGAAAAACCACACTCTTTCGCATAAACACTGACTGTTAGAGAAGTGTACCTATACATTGTATGCTTCCAGAAAAAAGTGTTTTGGGGGGCGTGCCCATCGTAACTCAGTAACGAAACTGACTAGTATCCATGAGGACGCAGGTTTGATCCCTGGCTTCACTCAGGGGGTTAAGGATCCACAGCATGGCTGTGAGCTGCGGTGTAGGTCAAAGACGTGGCTCAAATCCTGCGCTGCCGTGGCTGTGGCAAAGGCCGGCGGCTGTAGCTCCGATTCAACCTCCAGCCTGGGAACCTCCATATGCTGCCAGCGTGGTCCTAAAAAGACAGAGACAGACAGAGACAGACAGACAGACAGGAAGGGAAAAGAAGGGAGGATGGATTTTTGTGTTGTAGACATTACGCTATGAGAAGGCTTATTAGGCAATCCCAGAAACGAGCAGTGTTTTACCGTCTTCCTTTATCCATCTGCCATTCACATCTTGCTCCAACAACATTCAAAATCTTAAACAACCTCTCCCAGGGATCCACAATCTGGGACGATTTTTCAGTCAGCCCTTCGATGACATACTTCTGAGAGCTACGTTTGCTGGGCGACATTAAATCAGATGTTTCTTGGGCACCTGAGATGTGAGGAAAAAGTAGCTTACAATTAATATTACTGCTTACTATTAATGTGCTACTGCTAAAGAAGAAAAAATGCTCGACCCTCCTCCCAATTCAAAAAGCAAGAACACAGGAGTTCCCATCGTAGCTCAGTGGTTAACGAATCCGACTAAGAACCATGAGGTTGCAGGTTCGATGCCTGGCCTTGCTCAGTGGGTTAAGGATCCGGCATTGCCGTGAGCTGTGGTGTAGGCTGCAGATGCGGTTCGGATCCCACGTTGCTGTGGCTGTGGCGAAGGCCGGCGGCTACAGCTCCTGTTAGACCCCTAGCCTGGGAACCTCCATATGCCGTGGGTGCGGCCCTAGATAAGGCAAAAAGACACAAAAAAAAGCGAGAGCACAGAATCTCAACACATTGTATGTTTTGTTCAGTGACCCGCAGCTGGCTGGTGGCAGAGCAGGAAGTGACTTCTGGCCTGTGGCACATGTATGGAGCAAACTTTTCTGTTTAGCAGGTTCGCTGTTTCAGTGGGGGGTAAAACTGGTTCCAGAAAAGTCTCATCTCCTAACTGTAGTATTTTTTTCTAAGGGTCATCTTTTACTTTCTTTTTTTTAAGTTTTTTTTTAGGGCCTCACCCACATATGGAAGTTCCCAGGCTAGGGGTCTAATTGGAGATACAGCTGCCGGCCTACACCACAGCCACAGCAAAGCAGGATCCGAGCCACGTCTGTAGTCTACACCACAGCTCACGGCAATGCTGGATCCTTAGACCACTGAGCGAAGCCAGGGACAGAAGCACCCACTGAGCGAGGCCAGGGATCAAACCCACATCCTCATGGATACTAGTCAGATTCGTTTCTGCTGTGCCACAACGGAAACTTCTAGGGACCATTTTTTAGAAAGACTATCAAATTGGCATGCATCCAGGAGAATAATCAGAACGCTGAGGCATTTCTGAGCTTGACATTTTAGAAAAGAAAATAAATTGCAGGATATTCCCACTTACCTTGATGCTGATTCTCTATCTGAGTGGACCTAGTGACATAATTGATATAAAATTCAGCCGCTTTGTTCAAGTACTTGTATAACAAGTTGGCAGGCAACCGGACATCGTGGTTGTTAATTATTAGAGGAAGGACATCACAAACTGTTGGAAGGATAGTGAGAAAAAACTGATTCAGCTGTTTGTCTACTCCAGGGTTCTGGCAACAAAATTTCCTTTCAAGTTCACTTATGTAGTAGCTGACATACAGAAGGGGAAAACTCTTCTAGCACATTTATTTGAAAGCCTCAGTGCCAAAAAAAAAAAAAAAAAAAAGATTAACCAAAAAGGAGTTCCCACTATGGCGCAGGGGAAACGAACCTGACTAGGAACCATGAGGTTGTGTGTTCAATCCCTGGCCTCATTCATTGGGTTAAGGATCCGGCGTTGCTGTGAGCTGTGGTGTAGGTCGCAGACCAGCTCGGATCCTGTGTTGCTGTGGCTGTAGTGTAGGCCGGCAGCTGTAGGCTCTGATTCAACCCCTAGCCTGGGAACCTCTATATGCCACGATGCGGCCCTAAAAAAAAAAAAAGGGAAAGGAAAGAAAGAAAAGAAAAAAAGCTGCAGTGCAGAGGGACATCAGCGGATGGAGTTAGCAAGGAAACCCACAGGCAGATTCTAACTGTGGATGATGTTTGGGTGGAAATTCAGGTGTTTGCTTATTACTGTGTTTCATACTTAAAGGTAAGGTTATGCATATTCTTTCAGAGGTATCAACTACTATATAAGAAAAATATAAGTGTCCCCACTGTTGCACAGTGGGTTAGGAACCTACTGCAATGGCTCGGGTTGCTGTGAAGGCACAGGTTTGATCCCCAGCCCAGCATGGTGGGTTAAAGGATCTGGCATTGCCACAGCTTCAGCTCAGATTCAGTCCCAGGCTTGAGAATTTCCATATGCGGTGGATGAGGCCATTAAAAAAAAAAAAATGTAGAAGTTGCTTAAAATGCTTCCTGGACTGAAGGAAAAAAAAAAAATCCAAAGATTTTCCCCAGAATTTGAAAAGTTCCTTTGTCTTCCACAAACAACCTTATTTCTAAAATGACACTCACTCCAGTATATTTTACTTACCATAAGGAATGAATACATAATGTCTTTTCTTACCAAATAATTTTCTAAAGCAGTTAACAGGAGATTCTTGCTCTTCAATAGTTTCAGCCTCTAACAGCGCTTCCCCGAGGCCAACCTGAACGAAAACACAATTTACCATTTGAATGTGTTACAATTTCAGATGTTGGAACTGCATAAAGAAAGTGTATTTTATTTACCATGTAATTTGTATATTCCATCTTCCCAAGGAAATTCTCAATTTAAAGACAAAAACAAAAGAATGCATCAGGCAACACTCACCTGACTAGACTCGGTTATCCTCTGAACTAGTAAAATTAAAACGCTAACAAGATGTCTAAGAAACCTGAAGGACCAGAACTAGTTATTATGATAATAGAGACGGAGACTTTTTTTCTAAGAAATGTGAAAAGTAACTTTACTCTCCATATCAAGGTGTATTAAGCAGACAGAGGTTAGCACTTTTAAGAGCTGCCAGGAGCAGCCAGCCATCAGCCTGGAAATACCACCTCTCCAGCGCTGATGCCCTGGCATAGTAGAAAGCCGGCCTGTCAAAATCCACCCGGACGCCTGCAACAGCTTCCATGCGAGCACCTGCTGATGCAGGGGCCGGGGGTGGGAGAGCGATGTGAAAGATTACACGAGACAGGAAGTTAAAAGAGTAATGATCCGGGAGTATGTAACAGGTTGAATAGTGTACCCCCAAAATTCATGTCCACGCAGAACCTCAGAACGTGACCTTATATATTTTTTTATCTTATAAAAAAGGTCTTTATAGATGCAATTGGTTAAGATGAAGTCAGAATGGATTGGGGGGAGGGCGCTTTAAATCCAATGACTAGCATCTTTATTAGAAGGTCATGTAAAGACACTGGGATGTAGACACGCAAAGAAGGCCATGTGACAAAAGAGGCAGCAACTGGAGTGATGAAGACAAGGGATGGCAGCGCTCCTGGCGCCCACCAGAAGCCGGGATGAGGTGGGCAGGCACCTGGCCCAGAGCCTTCGCCGGGAGCACAGCCCTACACACACCTCACTTTTTGGACTTCCAGCTTCCAGAACTATGAGAGAATAAATTTGTTGTTTTAAGGCACCCAGTTTCTGGCACTCTGTTAGAGCGGCCCTTTGAAACAAATACATGGAGGCAGAGAGAGGGTTAACTGGGGCCAGCAGCCAGAAAAGTGGAGTGCAGAGAGAATAAGCAGAAACGTCTGAATTAAGAGAGATCATGATTTGAATCCCCCAGCAATACGGATGCAACCAGAGATGATCATACTGAGTGAGAGAGACACACACATCACGAAATCACTTACATGTGGGATTTAAAATATGACACAAATGAACGCACCTACAAAACAGAAACAGACTCATGGACAAGGAGAACGGACATGTGGTTGCCACGGGGGAGGGGTCTGTAAGAGAGGCGGACTGGGAGGTGGGGGTCACTAGATGTCAACTATTATTATCACATGCGGAGGAGAAACAACAAGGTTCTGCTGCACAGCACGCAGACCTACATTCAGTGTCCTATGAACGGGCGGAGCAGATGGGAGTCAGTGTCCATACAGCAAAAGGACGTGGAAAACGCATCTGTCAAGACTACAAACTATGGGAGTTCCCTTTGTGGCTCAGCGGAGATGAATCTGACTAGGAACCATGAGGTTGCGGGTTCGATCCCTGGCCTCGCTCAGTGGGTTAAAGACCTGGCGTTACCGTGAGCTGTGGTGTAGGTCGCTGACATGGTTCAGACCTGATGTGGCTGGGCCTGGGCCTGGGCCTGGGCCTGGGGCTAGGGCTGGGGTTGGGGCTGCCGGCTGCAGCTCCGATTCAACCCCTAGCCTGGGAATCTCCATATGCCAAGGGTGTGGCCCTAAAAAGCCAAAAAAAAAAAAAAAAGACTACAAACTATGGCTCTCCTTTAAATTCAAACACACCGTTGAATACAACAGAATGGACTACTTTTTTTTTTTTTAATTTGTATTTTTAGGAATGCACCTGTAGCATACCAAAGTTCCAAGAGGTAGAATCAGAGCTGCAGCTGCCAACCTACGCCACAGCCATAGCACTACGGGATCCCAGCCATGTCTGCAAGCTGCACTGCAGATCATGGATCCTTAACCCACTGAGGGAGGCCAGGAATCGAACTCGTGTCCTCATGAATACTGCTTGGATTCATTACAGCTGAGCCACAAGGGAACTCTGGCATGGATTACTTTTATTAAACTTTACTGTATTTTACAAATTGCAGACAAGAAGCATTATCGAAGCCTGGCGACTGTTTCCTTATACTGGTAAGACAACTTCTATGAGAAAACTCATTGTCTGGTAATAAGGACATCATTTTAAACTTTACGACAAATTCCTCGGATGTGAGTTCAATCTTCCTCGGTGCTCCTCAGAATTTCTTCTTTAGAATAATACGCACTACAGCTCTTAAACGTATAATGAACCCAGCGGTCAATTTAATTTTCTTTTGAGAAAAAGGAAAGGACTGAATCTTACCCCATGTTGCACCACCGTTTCAGGGAAGCGTCTCAACAGCAGAAGCAACATCTCTGATCGCTCCAAAGTGTTGAAGCATTGTTCGGTCACCTTTAGTAACATTTCACACTGAACCCGGCCAGGAAGAGTTTCAAATAAACCTGTATGTGACACATTTCACCTTTAAAAGTTTCTTTCCGAAAGAAAACATGGCAGCAAAAGTGGAAATATATCGTGTACAGAACGAGATATACTAAGCGAAGAATCACTATCGCTGCAGTTCACCTACACCCTGGAAGGCTTTTGGGTCAGAAAGGATTGGGCGTGTTTGCTGAGTGATCATAAAACAAATTACTAGAAGTTTCTCTCCTATACTGTTAGGATCTGCCTAATCTATAGATGCTTTTCGATTACTGTACAACTTATTAAAAATACCTTCAGTTCCCCAGGCAAACTGATAAATCCACATCCTTTAAAGAATCGTAAAGGGTTCTATGCAAATGCTTAAGGGACCCAAGTGACATCTTTTCTACGAGCCTGAGTTGCCAAGAACAAAACATACACAAGAGTACCAATAACACAGCTGTGACTTTTTTTTGGGGGGGGGGGGCTACTATACAGAACGTGTTATTCCAGAAATGGTAATTTATACATCATTTTCACTTCATTCTTACTTCTTAAAAACTGTGTTTGTTTATCCTGCGAATCGTTTCTTAATGCTGACGTAATAATGCTGATTTCTCTCCACACCACCGGCTGATCTGGGAAATTCACAAACCTATTTTTAAAATGAATGCATTACATTAAAATGTCAGATTCTATACAGTATCCAAAAAAGAAGGTAAAACATTAGCATTGGAGAAAAACACATTTTACTTTATTCCAAGTGCATACAAACACATAGCAAAACAAACCAAAATAGAGATATAAAAATAGAAACTAAGAGAGGTTCCCATTGTGGCTCAGCAGTAATGAGCCCAACTGGTACCCATGAAGATGTGGGTTCGATCCCTGGTCTCACTCAGTGGGTTAAGGATCTGGCGTGGCCGTGAGCTGTGGTGTAGGTTGCAGACATGGCTTGGATTCCACTTTGTTGTGGCTGTGGTGTAGGCCAGCGGCTGTAGCTTCAATTCAACCCTAGCCCAGGAACTTCTATATACCGCAGGTGTGGCCCGAAAAAAGCAAATAAATAAATAAATAAATAAAACTAAAAGGGATGAGGATACTCGCAAAAGTCTTTAGAATTTTTTTTTTTTTTTTTTTGTCTTTTTGTCATTTTAGGGCCGCACCCACGGCATGTGGAGGTTCCCAGGCTAGGGGTCTAACAGGAGCTGCAGCTGCCGGCCTTCGCCACAGCCACAGCAACGCGGGATCCGAGCCGCGTCTGCGACCTACACCACAGCTCACGACAATGCCAGATCCTTAACCCACTGAGCGAGGCCAGGGATTGAACCCACAACCTCATGGCTCCTAGTCGGGTCCATTTCCGCTGAGCCACGATGGGAACTCCTGGAATTTTTTTTTAATAAATGGAAAGACATAATATGTAAAGCACTCCTAAATGGTACCAATTAAAAAAAAACAAACACCCAAAAGAAAAATGGGCAAAGGCAAATCACAGAGGTAATACAAACAGCCACAAAGCATTTGAAAAGATACTCAGCCTTATTTCTGATGCAACAAACACAAATTTGTAAAAATAGCAAGATACCGTTTTCTCTTCTCATACTGGCAAGAACATCCGACAAAAAAAGACTGATGATATCCAACGTTCTCAAAGGTGTGGGAAAATTCACACTCTTATTCCACTCTGTCAGTGGAGATGGGAGCTGGAATAGCATTTTTTGGAGAGTGTACCAAAATTTAAAATCTACCTTTGGACCAGGAAAATCTAAGAATATAGTTTTACAGAAAAAAAAAAATGTGAATATAAAACGCCTTACTGACGTGCTGAATAGCACCTCAAGTAGCTGGAAATTATCTAAATGTCCAACCAGTCAGAGTGGTTAAAAAAGTGCTATGCAGCATCTCCCGCTGTGGCACAGTGGGTTAAGTATCAACTGTAACCAGTGAGATAACTGGGGGAGGGCTGGGTTGGATCTCTGGCCCTGCAGAGTGGGTTAAATGATCTGGTGTTGCCACAGCTGAGGCACAGGTTGCAGCTGTGGCTTGGATTTAATCCCAGGAGCAGCAGCTGTGGCTTGGATTTAATTACAGGGCCAGGAACTTCAGTATGCCACGGTGAAGCCACAAAATTTAAAAAAATAAAAAAGAAAGAAAAAGAAATGTTATTTAGACATGAAAAATAATGACATAAATCCTTACATGCCTGCATGTGGGCCAAGAAAGAAAGCTGCAGGAAAGTGGGAATAGTTTGAACTCACTGCCGTAACCGTCCCATTTACTGATGCATATTGTATGTCTACACACACACACATACACACACACACACAATGCATGTTGTATGTCTACACATACACACGCACACACACACACACACTCTTTAACTCCGGTTAAGGTTAGAATGGACTCCCACCTATTATTCTCCACACTCCAGTACTGTCTGAGCTTCTACGAAGGGCATGTATTATTTCCAAAATAAAATAAACTGGATAGAAGAGTTCTAAAACGAATAAAACCTAATAAGACGCCTCTGCAGAAAACATGGCAGCAATGATTGCAAGGCCTGGATTTGTGACTGCGCAAGCTTTAGGCACCATATATGCAGGTGAACCTGAAGATCTTGCCCCAGGAAGATCTTGTTCCAGGGACAGGAACAAAACCTCCCGAGAGACCCAGCGGCGTCCCCACTCACATGTCGTAGAGCAGCCTCCCGGCGGTGGCCGTCCGCTCTGCGTTCCGCTCGATTGTGTACATTTCGTACTGCAACACAGGGCAGAGCCAGGGGTCAGACCCTCCGCCCGGGCCAAGCCTGCTCCCCCCCTTCTGCCCTCACCCGGACCCCTGGAGGTCCCAGGGTCAGGCATCACCTGGGGACACTGCCACGGGGCTCAGGAGTGGGCCCGCGGCTCACTCCCAGCCCGGGTTTCCAGATGGGCGCAGGAACGGCTCAGAGATAGCAGGCGGCCACTACGATCAAGATTACTTGAATGCACTTGGCGTCTAACGCCGTGGAAGCTTAGGCGCTTCGCGTTCCCCCGATACACGTGTGCACCGTGATGGCTGCAGATGTGGCGGCGTGCGTCCCCTTCCACAGCTACAGCCCAGAGTTATCGCTGGGGCTCACTACCCGGTGCAGGAGCGCTAACCCGTGGGAACCGCAAGCACCGCCCCGCCCCCATCCCGCCCCAACCACGCCGTGGCCATCGGGACCCAGGGGCCGGCCGGCAGCTTTCCCCCCGCCGCACCAGGCGCGGTCCCGGCCGCAGGGGGCGTAACGCTCCTCTCGCCCCCGCCAGCTCGACCTGGGGCAGGGTCCCGGGGTCCCGGGGCGGAGGGCGGCGGGAAGGGCGCTGCCACCTGAGCGCGCGCCCCTGCCTCACCTGGATGTTGAAGTCGGTGGGGTAGAGGCTGCGGGCCGTGATTAGCCAAGCCTTGGCGGCCCACAGGTCCTGCTGCACCAGCTCCCGGGCTCGCTGCACCAGGAACTCGCAGTCGCCTTGGGCCGACATGACCCCGGCGGCGTCGAGCGCCCGGAGGCGGCCGGACCTTCCGACTCGCAGACACTACTGCCAGGGCCGCCGCTGCCGCCGCCGCCGCCGGGAACGCTACTGCGCATGTGTGGAGCCGCGCGCACGCCCGGACGCGGATCCAGAAGCACTTCCGGGTTTTGTAAGCAGCCGCCTCGGGTCGGCTCTCGGCCTCCGCCCCGCCCCTTCCTCTTTTGAGGAGTTTGGATTGCTGGTCCAGATCTTTCCAGGTCGCCTCCAAGACGTGGAGAATCGGATTATCAGTCTGGCTGGCTGGGGTGTGACTCTGGTACCTCCAGGGAGCATGCGCGGAGCCTAGTGCGGCGGCTCCGGGAGGCGGGTGATCGGGCCCGGGTCGGAGTGGCCGGGGCTGTGCCGGAGCCCTGGAGCCAGGCCTGGGGTGGCGGGGAGAAGCTGGAGGGCGGAGGCCAACGGGCAGTCACCGCCGGGTCGGATGTACAGAAAAACCCGCGCCGCTTTGGGTCCGGTGGAAACGCCCGGCGTTTGGGCTGGTGCGACCCCGTCCCACTGTCGTTGCGCTTTTATTCCCTGGTTTTTTCAACAAATATTGATCGAGCGATCGCGGTGTTAGTCCTTGGCGAGTCCTTTGCTGCGTGCTGGGGAACTCCTGAGTTGATTATCCTGTTCCAGCCAGAACTGACATCTTTAGGGATGGGCGACCTACAGAAAACAGCTGTTTTAATTATCTCCTCCAATCGGAATCGGTGTCCTTTTCACCAAATAAAATGATCTCCCTGCTCTCGTGAAGGGAGGCCGCACTTAGGAGCCGATGGTTTATTTGCCTAATAGGAAGAATGTGCCAAAATGCGGGTTCTAGACATTTCGTTGGAATTTCTAATCCAAGGTCTACATAAAAAATTTTAGCAAGTTCTGGTACCACTGGTATCTTCTAGTTGAATCCAGGATTAGAGATCCAAAGCTGATTTGTTTGTAAAAGGAAAGAAGGAAAGGGAAAGAAGAGAAAAAATTACTATATACTTCTACACATGTATATACATATACATGGAAAAATTGTACATATGTTAAATAAATAAATATGAATGTATACATTACACGATATATATATACATTGTGGGCCAAAAATGTCTGCTATCAAGCCATCATCCACTGCAGCTCGACCCCCTCAGCTCTGGGTGTTGCCTCAGGTAGGGAGTTCAGGATGGAGAAAAACAGCATCCAGTGTTTCTGTATATCTGTATAGTCATTCAACTAAGGTTTCTGCTCACCTGGCCTAGATTTTCTCTGATATTTATTTATTTATTTTTTATTTATTTATTTTGGTCACACCTGTGACATGCAGAAATTTCCAGGCTAGGGATGGAACACACAACACAGCAATTACAATGCTCCAATGCTAGATCCTTTAACCTCTAGGCTACCAGGGAATGCCCAGACTTTCTCTGATTTTTTAATTTTTATTTTTTGTCTTTTTAGGGCCACTCCCTCAGCATATGGAAGTTCCCAGGTTAGGGGTCCAATTGGAGCTGGAGCTGCTGGCCTATGCCACAGCCATAGCTATATGGGACCCAAGCCACATCTGTGACCTACGCCACAGCTCACAGCAACACTGGATCCTTAAAGCACTGAGTGAGGCCAGGGTTCAAACCTGCATCCTGGTGGATACTAGTCAGGTTCATTTCCACTGAGCCACAGTGGGAACTCTCTCTGACTTTTAGATAAAGCCATACATTGGTGGAGGCTGTCCATCTATTTTGTTCTTGGGAATTTTATGATCAACTAGAAACTGTCACAGACCCTGAGAGGCAATATGTTCGGATGACCACTCTGCCCTGTGCTTTATTATGTTAATTGTGCCTACTTTGTCCCTGCTCATCCCTGCTGGTCAGGTGCCCCCACCTGACCTCTACTACACAGGGATCCCATTATTCCGCACTGAAATCAGGACACCAAATTCAATAGCAGTATCTCCCACCAGCCTCTCTGGCTTATAGAGGACAGTCAGCTGATTTTTATGGATGCTGGTGTTCCCTTCACTAAGGCAGTCTGGGCCTCTTGGGTTGCACGGTAGGGGTTGGCTGGGCTGGGTGCACATTATGAATTAAAACCCACATTCCCATCTCCCTAAGCCATCAAACTCCTCTAATGTATGCTAGGAAATTTCCCGCATCTCAACTTGGGCCATCGAGGAACCAGGTTTCAATCAGCTATACAAGCAAACTCTTAGCGCCATTTGGTAGCCTAACAGCCATTTCAGGACCCAAGAAAAAGAGAGATTTGCAGCTATGGTAACAGATCCGATTGCATCCAAAATGTCTGTGATGAATAAAGATGTTATATGCAGCCCCCAACAAGGCCTATTGGAGCAAAACATGTCCATTTGACAGGCAGTTCCTTGGCTGCTACTGGACATGTTGAATCTAGAATTCTTGGCAAGTGATCCGTTTGGTCCTCCCTAATTTTATAATTCATCCTATTTGGTCAGTGTCTTTATTGTCCAAAGATCTTGTGGCTGTGAGTTGGTAGAATCCTGCAACTTCTTTGGGATATACTTTTTCTCCTCCTGAATTAGGTTTTGTGACTCACTTGTTAGGTTGTACAGGAATTTCTTTTCCTTAAAAAAAAGTGTTTTACCTCCTACAGCTCAATAGCAAAAAAACGAACAACCCCATCCAAAAATGGACAGAAGATCTAAACAGACAGTTCTCCAAAGAAGACATACAGATGGCCAAGAAACACAAGAAAAGATGTTCAGCCTCACTCGTTATTAGAGAAATGCAAATCAAAACCACTATGAGGTACCACCTTACACCAACCAGAATGGCCATCATCAAAAAGTCTACAAACAATAAGTGCTGGAGAGGGTGTGGAGAAAAAGGAACCCTATTTCAGTGTTGGTAGGAATGTAAATTGGTGCAGCCACTGTGGAAAACAGTATGGAGAATCCTCAGAAAACTAAAAATAGAATTACCATTTGATCCAGCAATCCCCCTCCTGAGCATCTATCCAGAGAAAACCGTGACTCGAAAAGGCACGTGTAACTCCAATGTTCATTGCAGCACTCTATGCAATAGCCAAGACATGGAAACAACCTAAATGTCCAGAAGAACAGATAAAGAAGATGGTGTACATATACACAGTGGAATATTACACAGCCATTAAAAGGAAGGAAATAATGGCATTTGCAGGAACATGGATGGCCCTAGAAATTATCTAGGTGAAGTACTAAGTGAAGTCAGTCGGACAATGAGACACCAACATCAAATGCTATCACTTACATGTGGAATCTAAAAAAAGGTCACAGTGAACTTCTTTGTGGAACAGATACTGACTCAGAGACTTTGAAAAACTCATGGTTTCCAAATGAGAACGGTTGGGAGGTGGGGGATGCACTGAGGGTTTGGGATGGACACGCTATGAAATTAAATATAAAAAAGTGACTTTTGCAGATGAGAGGATTTTAAAGATCTTGTGATAAGGAGATCATCCTGGACCATCCAGTGGGCAGTAAACCCAAGGTCAGATGTCCTTATAAGAGACAGAAGAGGAGGAAACAGACAGAGAAGCCCATGTGAAGGAAGAGGCAGAGACTGGAAGGAAGTAGCCAAAAGGAAAGCCTGTAGCCAGCAGGGTGGAGGGGCCTGGAAGCGTTCTCACCTGGAGCCCCCAGATGGAGAACGGCCCTACCACACCTTGATTTTGGACTTCTGGCCCTAGGACTATGGGAGGACACCTTTCTGCTATTTGAAGCCACCAGGTTTATGGTCATTTGTAACAGCAGTCTCAGGACTAACACAAGGTCCTTTCCTGCTCTGGGAATGGCCTGCGATTAACCATTTCTGGAGGAGCCCTGGCTCCTTTGAGTGTAGAATGGTATTTAGAAATCAAGATCTGAGTGCTAGGTGTGCTCACCTTAACTGGGAGTCACCTGTTCCTGGAGCTAAGGCACATATAAATTCACTCACACATTCATAACTATATACACGTATACTTTTTTTATTTTGGTCTTTTTAGGGCCACCCTGGTGGCACATGGAAGTTTTCAGGACAGGGAGTGAACTGGAGCTGCAGCTGCCAGCCTACACCGCAGACACAACACCACCAGATCTGAGCTGCATCCTCGACCTACAGCACGGCTTGCGGCAATGCCGGATCCTTAACCCACGGAGTGAGGCCAGGGATTGAAACCGCGTCCTCACAGAGACCACGTTGGGTCCTTAACCCACTGAGCCACAGCAGGAACTCCTCAATAAATATCTATTGTAAAAACCGAGGAATTCATCCTGGTATCTCCAGTTTCAGTTCACGACCACAGGTTCCCTCCACTCTCTCTCCCCAGCCGGCCCTCTCTTCCCTGACAGTGAGCAACCCCGCTTCCCATTATCTCCAGCACCTCGTTTGGTTAGTTGAATCTCCTGCTTTTGTGTGGACGGTCTCCCACCACCGCTGTCCCCGGTGGCAGATGCCCTTCTGTTCTTCTCTGATGCCAAGTGCCTGCCACGGTCATTGTGTGCCAGGCTGACCGCCCCCCCCGCTGATGTCCCCTCACCACGTGCCTTCTTCTTCTTCTTCTTCTTCTTTTTCTTTTTTTTGTCTTTCTGCCTTATCTATGGCTGCACCTGCGGCATATAGAGGTTCCCAGGCTAGGGGTCTAACAGGAGCTGTAGCCCCCGGCCTTCGCCACAGCCACAGCAACGCGGGATCCGAGCCGCGTTTGCAACCTACACCACAGCTCACGGCCACGCCAGATCCTTAACCCACTGAGCGAGGCCAGGGATCAAACCCGCAACCTCATGGTTCTTAGTCGGATTCGTTAACCACTGAGCCATGAAGGGAGCTCCTGTGTTTTTTTTTTTTAACTTAAAAAAAAATTTTTTTTTTTTCTGAAGCTAGCCGATCCAGATAACAGGGCAGCTTATTTATCTGTTGTTTGCTTGAGTCTGAGGCTCACTCTCTTCCAATTGCTAACTGAGATCGGTGACATGTTCCCAGCTAGTCTATTGATTCGCTAAAAGAGACATCATCCATCTGTACCGGGGAAACACAGAGGGGTGGGGGGAAGAGAAAATAAGATCTCTGATCTTTTTTACACTCTCAAAGTCTAGTGAAAAATGGTTAACATTTCCAATTGCATCAGGTTCAGTTGGCTTGAAAGTAGCCCCAAATCAAACCCAACGAAGAGCAATCTATCTCTGTTTAAATTTCCACTTCGCAGACGCTGGTGGAGCCTGCATGCCTGACTGTGGTTGATTTGTTTCAGGGGCTTCACGATGTGTCCTGCTAGCATCACAGCCCTGAATGCTGCCAACATTAGACATTTTGGCTAATGTGTTATGTTAGCGGCATTCACTTGTCCAGAGGTTGGTTTCCTTAAGGGAGTTACTTCTGGAGAATTAATTTCTTTTTCTTAAATTTTTTTTTTCTTTTTGTCTTTTTAGGGCCACATCAGCAGCATATGGAAGTTCCCAGGTTAGTGGCTGAATCAGAGCTGCAGCTGCCGGCCTGCACCACAGCCACAGCAACACCAAACCCAAGCTGTGCCTGGAAACTGCACCCCAGTTCACGGCAATGCCGGTTCCTTAACCCGGGATTGATCCCGTGTCATGGATTCTAGCCAGGTCCATTACTGCTGAGCCACAGCAGGAACTCCTATTTCTCATTTTACGCATGGCTGTTGAAAACAGACTCAGTTTAGCAGGGTTTATCCCATGAGGTCGTACTCTTTCCTCTTTGGAGCTTTTGCCAGTAGGAGTTTTATTCCTTTGAGTTAGTGATTTTGGCCCCAGGAAGCTTTTTCCCACTCTGACTGGTTTCTGAGCAAGCTTGCCCGGGCCTCCTTAGATTCCAGCTGTAGAGGTTTTTGGCCCATTCAAAATATTTCCTATGACTGTGAAAAGCGAACCAAAATGTGTAACACTCTGGCTTTAGGTTTATATTTTTTCTAGTTCTTTTGTTGGGATTTAACTCTGTCCTTATGTCCCCTGATGTTATTTTAAGGGGACATTTTTCAGGGAGATTAATTATATCCTTGGCGCATCTGCTTTCCCATTTGAAAATTTTCTTTCTCCGATGGGATTGGAAAATAACAGAACACAGTTCATACAGCTGCCTTAGTTACCAAGAAAACAAACGGAAGAAATAACTGGCTTCTCTCTTTTTTTTCTGAACTACTTTCCAAATATAGTACTCTCCATCCTAAAATCTATATATCTGTTTGGCATTACTACTTGAGTGGTTACTGAATTAAAATTTTTTTTTTCTTTTTAGGGCCGCTCCCACGACATATGGAAGTTCCCAGGCTAGGAACCGAATCAGAGC
Source organism: Catagonus wagneri (assembly GCA_004024745.2). NCBI lineage: Eukaryota > Metazoa > Chordata > Mammalia > Artiodactyla > Tayassuidae > Catagonus > Catagonus wagneri. The sequence goes on along the minus strand of PVHT021183523.1, from coordinate 2,505,849 downwards.
TACAGCTACAGGCCTTCACCACAGCCACAGCAACGAGGGATCCGAGCTATGCCTGTGACCTACACCACAGCTCACGGCCATGCCAGATCCTCGACCGACTGAGAGAGGCCAGGGATCGAACCTGCATCCTCATGGATATTAGTCGGGTTCGTTTCTACTGTGCCACAGGGGTAAGTCCTGAATTAATTTTTTTAGCGGTGTATTATGTGACCTGCTTACAGTCTGAGAACAAAACAGTTTCTGTTTTTTTCTTCAAGTTTTGTTTTAAAAATTACACAGGTAATACATTTATACATATCCAGTTTAAAAACGTAAAATTTTCCACTCCTGGGCATCTATCCAGAGAAAACCATGACTCAAAAAGACACATGTACTCCAGTGTTCATTGCAGCACTCTATTCAATAGCCAAGACATGGAAAGAATCTGAATGTCCATCGACATAGGAATGGATAAAGAAGATGTGGTACATATATACACAATGGAATATTACTCAGCCATTAAAAGGAAAGAAATAGCATTTGCAGCAACGTGGATGGACCTAGAGATTATCATGCTAAGTGAAGTTAATCAGACCATGAGCCGCCAACATCAAATGTTATCACTTACATGTGGGATCTTAAAAAAAGGACACCATGAACTTCTTTGCAGAACAGATACTGACCCACAGACTTTGAAAAATCTTAGGGTTTCCAAATGAGACAGGTTGGGGGGAGTGGGGGGCTGCACTGGGGGTTTGGGAAGGAAATGCTATAAAATTTGGTTGTGATGATTGTTGTACACCTATAACTGTAATAAAATTCATTGAGTAGCAAAAAATAAAAGCGTAAAATTTTACAGATGTCTGCGGGGTAAAAAGTGTAGGTCTTGATTTCCAGGATACTTACCTTGACTGTTATTAACATGTCAAAATGAATATGATTCTGTATATTGGCTCTGAGTGAATTTGAGGACAGCAACGTATTCAGATTAGTAAAAAGCATATGTTAAATATATGTTAAAAATAAAAAATTGAAACTCTTTAAAATGTATATAAGCCATATGTGCTTCTTGTTTGAAATTCAGAAAAAAAAAAAAAACAGATAATTCCGCTACCCAGAATCACCACCAACAATATCTAGCTTTTAATGCTTTTCTTTCCTTTTTTTTTTCTTTTTCTTTTTTTGTCTTTTAGTGCTGCACCCACCGCATATGGAGGTTCCAAGGCTAGGGGTCAAATCAGAGCTGTAGCTGCCGGCCTACACCACAGCCACAGCCAATGCAGGATCCAAGCCACATCTGAAACCTACATCACTGCTCATGGCAACGCTGATTCCCTGATCCACTGAGCGGGGCCAGGGATCAAACTTGTGTCCTCGTGGATAACAGTCAGATTCCTTACTCCTGAGCCAGGATGGGAACTCCAGTTTTTAATGCTTTTCAAAAGAACTAGTTTTTATTTTAAGTAATACATGTTCATTAAGTAGAAAAATAATTGGCTTCAGTAATAATGATAATAAGAACAATAATATCAGCTACCTTTTTTTTTTTTTTTGTCTTTTTGCCTTTATCTACAGCCGCACCTGCGGCATGTGGAGGTTCCCAGGCTAGGGGTCTGACAGGAGCTGTAGCCGCCGGCCTTCACCACAGCCACAGCAACGCGGGATCCGAGCAGCGTCTGCGACCTACACCCCAGCTCACGGCAACGCTGGATCCTTAACCCACTGAGCGAGGCCAGGGATCGAACCCGCAACCTCATGGTTCTTAGTCGGATTCGTTAACCACTGAGCCACGAAGGGAACTCCATATCAGCTACCTTTTATTGAACATTGTCTATGTACCAGCCTCTGGTAGAGCTACATGTGGAAAAACACAACTGTTTTGGGTAATACTTGGAATATTAATTTCTGATTATTTCTTTCCTTCTGTGTATAGACATTTAAAAAAGCATGTAGGAGTTCCCTGTGGTGCAGCAGGTTAATGACTCAGCATTGTCACTGCAGTGACTCAGGTCGTTGCTGTGCAATGGGCTCAATCCCTAGTCTGGGAACTTCCACAGGTCATGGGCATGGCCAAAAATAAATAAATACAAAAAAGTATGTGGTTATAATTATAGTGTATAGTTTTGAATTCTGTTTTACATAAGAAATTTTTCTGTGCTGTTCTGTATTCTTTAATGTCACTTTCACAGTATGTCATCAGAAAGTCTTTTTAAAGTATCCTTTTACTGGCTGTCTAATATTTCATTGAATGCATGTGTATAATTCATTAACCATTTCCATGTTGTTGGACATTTATTATTTCTTCTTTTTCTTTTTCCTTTTTCTTTTTTTGTCTTTTTAAGGCTGCACCTGTGGCACAGGGATTCCCAAGCTAGGGGTCAAATCGGAACTGCAGCTTCGGCCTTCACCACAGCCACAGCAATGCCAGATCCATGCTGCGTCCGTGACCTACACCGCAGCTCATAGCAATGCTGGATCCTTAACCCACTGAGCGAGGCCAGAGTTTGAATCCAAGTCCTCAGCTAGTGTTCATTACTGCTGAACCACAACAGAATTCCCTATTTCTCCTTTTTCATATAAAGCTCTTTATATATCATTTCATAAAATGGATTATGTCTTAGAATGTCTCTATCAGAAATGTAATTATTGGCTCAAGATAATGAATAGCTTTAGAACTCTTTAATGTGTTTTTTTTAAATTAAATTATAGTTGATTGAATGTGTTTTCAGATTGCTTTACCAAAATGGTCTGCTAACCAAATTGCTGTCATCATTATGTAACAATACTGGGGTGTTTCTTGTTCTTTTCTAGTTTGACAGAACCAAAACGATCGGTGTACATAATGAGTTTTACTTTGATTATGACTGAGTTTAATCATTTACTTACATTTAACAGCATTATTTCCTTTTTGTGGATTATCTCATGATGTGGCCTTTTATTTATTTTAAAAATTTTTTTTTGTCTTTTTGCCTTATCTAGGGCCACACCCGCGGCATGTGGAGGTTCCCAGGCTAGGGGTCTAACAGGAGCTGTAGCCGCCGGCCTTCACCACAGCCACAGCAACACGGGATCCGAGCCGTGTCTGCAACCTACACCACAGCTCACGGCAACGCCGGATCCTTAACCCACTGAGCGATGCCAGGGATTGAACCCGCAACCTCATGGTTCCTAGTCGGATTCGTTTCCGCTGAGCCACGATGGGAACTCCTGTCCTCTATACTTGACGTAGCATTTTCTCTTCAAAACTCCATGTTCTTTCAATTACACAAGAGTACTATAGGCTTACTGTATAATAAAAACAACTTAGCATGCACGTAAAAATAAGCACTTCCTCCCCTTTCCTGCATCTGCTCCAGCTCACCCCTGCAGAACTGGTTTAGCAGTTATATAGTCCTTTCTCCATGATTTCAGAGTTCATCACTTACATTTTGTGATGGTGGGTAAAAAGGAAATGCGTTTGATATGAATTCTTTTCCTTTTTTTCATTTTTTGAAGGTTTTATTGAAATAGAGTTGCTTTACAGTGTTGCGGTACTTTCTGCTGTACAAAGTGATTTGGTTATATGTGTACACACATCCATTCTCTTTCAGATTCTTTTCCCATAGAGGTTATCACCGAATAGTGAGTAGAATTCTCTTTGCTATACAGCAGGTCCTTGCTGGCCAATCATTCCACGTACCCCAGTGCGCATATGCCAATCCCAAACCCCCAATCCATCCTCCCTCACCCGACCCCCCCAACCTGTCCCCTTTGGTAACCCTAAGTTTTTCAAAGTCAGTGAGTTTGTTTTTGTTCTGAAAATAAGTTAATTTGTATCCTTTTTAAGATTCCATATATAAGTGATATCATATGGTGCTGAGAAAAATGGATTAAGACGACGTGGTACATATCTACAATGGAATATTACTCAGCCGTAAAAAAGGATAAAATAATGCCTTTGCAGCAACATGGATGGACCTAGAAATTATCATACTAAGTGAAATTAGTCAGACAATGAAAGACAAACATATGATGTGAGTTCTTTATGAAGCAAAAATATTTAGCTTTGTCGTTTATATTTGCTAAACTATCCATTCCTTTTGTTAGCTTTTAATCTTTTTAATGAAATAACATTTTGTATTATAAAATGTCCATTTCCAGAATCATAGTTTTGTAATTCAGTTTGGTGAATTTGTGATAGCTGAGAGAATTTCTTGTTAGCTTTTAATTTTGTCTGTCGTTGTTGCGGGTCACATTTACTGACCCTTTCCTTTATGCTTTTCTTAAAAAATTATTTTCAGCCTGAAAAGGCCTTTGCATTTAAAGACTCAATAAATGTGAGGTTCTTTTTTCTACTGCCTTTTATTATGGTTTTTATTTTGGTGTCTATTGCAAGGTGATGATCGAAATGTAATTTGCGTTTTCAAGACATTAATTTTGGTATTATGTTGTGAGATGATGATCTAAATGCAGTTTTTACCCCCAAACTGTGTGCCTGTTGTCCCCAAACCCCGCGCTCCATAATCCTTGTCTTCCCCAATGATTTATATCCTTTATGATCATGTTTCAAATTCTGAAGTATAGGAGTTCCCGTCGTGGCTCAGTGGTTAATGAATTAGACTAGGAGCCATGAGGTTGTGGGTTTGATCCCTGGCCTTGCTCAGTGGGTTAAGGATCCCGCGTTGCCGTGAGCTGTGGTGTAGGTTGCAGACGCGGCTCGGATCCTGAGCTGTGGTGTAGGCCGGCAGCTACAGCTCCTGTTAGACCCCTAGCCTGGGAACCTCCATATGCCGCGGGTGCGGCCCTAGATAAAGCAAAAAGACAAAAATAATAATAAATAATAATAATAATAATAATAAATTCTGAAGTATAAGAGGACATCTTCCTGGTGTTTCTTGTTCTATGGATTTGTGTGTCATTTAAAATTATTTTTTTGAAGTGTTACATAAATTGGTGTTATGCTTCAATAGATTAGGTTTCCTTTTACACAAAACACAGAATATGGGCATTTGTGGGAAAAATCCACCCCCCCCTCGAACTTGCCTAAGTTAAAAAAAGTACTACATTAATCTCCAAAATTTACAAACAGCTCCTACAGCTCAACACCAAAGAAACAAACAACCCCATCCAAAAATTGGCAGAGGATCTAGGCAGACAATTCTCCAAAGAAGACATGCAGATGGCAAATAAACACATGAAAAGATGTTCAACATCGCTCCTCATTAGAGAAATGCAAATCAAAACCACCATGAGGTACCACCTTACACCAGCCAGAAT
>PVHT021183523.1:2469398-2500514 GCA_004024745.2 Catagonus wagneri | reverse complement strand
AAAGTCTACAAACAATAAGTGCTGGAGAGGGTGTGGAGAAAAAGGAACCCTATTACACTGTTGGTGGGAATGCAAATTGGTGCAGCCACTGTGGAAAACAGTATGGAGATTCCTCAGAAAACTCAAAATAGAATTACCATTTGATCCAGCAATCCCACTCCTGGGCATCTATCCAGCAGAAACCATGACTCGAAAAGACGCATGTACTCCAGTGTTCATTGCAGGACTCTATACAATAGTCAGGTCATGGAAACAACCTAAATGCCCATCGACAGAGGAGTGGATAGGGAAGATATGGTACAGACACACAATGGAATGTTACTCAGCCATTAAAAGGAACGAATTACCAACATTTATAGCAACATGGATGGACCTAGAAATGATCATGCCAAGTGAAACCAGTCAGACAATTAGACAGCAACACCCAATGCTACCGCTTACATGTGGAAACTAAAAGGACAAAATGAACCTCTTTGCAGAACAGACAATGACTCACAGACTTTGGAAAACCTTGGTTTTTCAAATAAGACAATCTGGGGGGTGGGGGGATACACTGTGGGTTTGGGATACAAAATCTGTAAAATTGACTTGTGATGATTTATGTACACTTATAATTGAAATAAAATCCATTAAGAAAAAATAAATAACAAATAACAAATAAATAAATAAATAAATAAAGTACTACATATCATGTTTAACATGTTCAACACGGATTCTTGTATAAGATTTTCCATTTTCTTGTTCTCAGTTTTTTTTAACTTAATGAATTTTATTTCAATTATAGGTGTACATAAATCATCACAAGTCAATTTGATAGATTTTGTGTCCCAAACCCACAGTGCATCCCCCCACCCCCCATTCTTGTTCTCAGTTTAGAGTCTGAGTTCTGCCCTGGTGTTAACCTTTCAGTGATGGGGAGAGGAGGGGCAGGGTGAGAAGAGGGGTGCAAAGCAGGTAATGCTAACCCCATTTCATGGATGGAGAAACTGAGGACTTGCCTGGAGTCTGTTTCGCGTGCCTGACTGAGTGCTGTGATTAAAGAAGGCACACTGGGTTCAAGGATCTGGCGTTGCAAAAGCTGCAGCATAGGTCACCACACAGCTCAGGTCTGCCGGTGGGGAACTCCACGTGCCGTGGGGTTGCTTTAAAAAAAATTCTTTATTTCCTCTAGGTTTTCTTCCTTCCTTCCTTTCTCTCTTTCATTCTTTCTTTCTTTGCTTTTTAGGGCTGCACCCACGATATACGGAGTTCCCAGGCTAAGGGATCGAATTGAAGCTACAACTGCTCGCCTACACCACAGCCGCAGCAACGCCAGATCTGAGCCGCATCTGCAACCCACACATGGCTCAAGGGAATGCTGGATCCTTAACCCACTGAGCGAAGCCAGGGATTGAACCCACATCCTCATGGATACTAGTCAGGTTCGTTTTCACTGAGCCGCAAGGGGAACTCCCCTCTTATTTTCATAAATGTTTCTTTTTAAGTATGAGAGGCAGGTCCTCTTGTTTCCTAGTTAAGAACTGCATTTTTTTTTCCTTTTAAAGATTGGTAAATGCCTACATTTTTCCATCTAAATGTTTTATTTTTTTTCAGTTATTCATGCATTCTTTTATTTTTTTATAATGATTTTTATTTTTTCCCATTATAGCTGGTTTACAGTGTTCCGTCAGTTTTCTACTGCACAGCAAGGTGACCCAGCTACATATACATGTATACATCTTTTTTCTCACATTCTCACACTTCAGTGATAATGATTAGACATAGTTCTCAGTGCTATACAGCAGGATCCCATCACTGCGGTCTAAAGGTTTTAAAAGAATGTGGTGGGATGGAGGGTTTAAATATAGTCAGCTGAGCTATAGGGTAGGAACTGGGACCACCCTTTGGTAAAGTTATTTGGCAATATTTTCAAGAGCCATAAAACTGTTCATCAATTTGAGCCAATAATTTCTTTCTTTTTTCTTTTTTTTTTTTTTTTTTGCCTTATCTAGGGCCGCACCCGCGGCATATGGAGGTTCCCAGGCTAGGGGTCTAACGGGAGCTGTAGCCGCCGGCCTTCGCCACAGCCACAGCAACGCGGGATCCGAGCCGCGTCTGCAACCTACACCACAGCTCACGGCAACGCCGGATCCTTAACCCACTGAGCAAGGCCAGGTATCGAACCCGCAATCTCATGGTTCCTAGTCGGATTCGTTAACCACTGAGCCATGACGAGAACTCCTTGAGCCAATAATTTCATTTCGGAGGCATCATTTATCCAATCTAAGACATGGATTCATCTCAAATACAGAAAGACCTTTACGGGAAAGTAGAAAGAAACGTTTCTGCCTACTGGAGCTCCCAGTAACACAGTATGGCTCAGTAACTGGTCGGTGACGAATCTGACTAGTGTCCACGAGGACCAGGGTTCCATCCCTGGCCTCGCTCAGTGGGTGAAGCATCCGGTGTTGCCATGAGCCATGGTGTAGATGGCAGATGCGGCTCGGATCTAGTATTGCTGTGGCTGGGGCGGAGACCAGCAGTTTAGAGTTGCGATTTGACCCCTAGTCTGGGAACTTCCATAGGACGTGTGTGTGTGTCCCTTAAACAAAGAAATGAACAACAACAACAACAACAACAAAGTTTTCTGCATAGTATTTCACAATCCTGTGACATGATTAGGAAGTTTTAAGTAAGAGCGTGGAATTGTCCGCAGCGGTCGAAGGTTAAAGTTTAAGGTTTGCCACCAGGACAACACGGAGACATTAGCTAAAGCCTTCTGCGCTCTGCATTCATAGCTCTTTTGAGAGGTGAAACGTTTTAAAAAAAATCAGACGCAGTCATCGCTAGTGTTTCAATGTGGTCCTGCGGTCAGCATCTTGGTAAGACCATATATTAAGGAATGAAACGGATTTGCTTGGCAAGATTGGACAGCGGAGTAAGGGATGAATTCCAGTGTGCTGTATCTGTCCCTTGCATCCGGAAAGCTCTAGAACGATGGTTCTGAACCAGGGTGGCTTTGTCACCAAGGGACCCGTTACAGCGTCCTAACTGGGGGTGGGGCTGGGGTGTGCTACTGCCATCTAGTGGTAAAGGCCAGGAATGCGGCTCCAATCCTGCGCTGACCAACCCTGACCCGAACCGTCTACAGTGCCAAGGCTCAGGATCCAGCTCTAAAGAAAGCAATCTGTCTGGTTACAATATCACAATCATTAATTCACAAGCGAAAGGAGATTAAAAATAGGCGGATTCTACGTCTTCACTACACATGGGATAAAATCACAAAGGTACCATATTTGAACTACGAAAGAAAGGGAGGGAGTCTGATATACGGAATAAAGTTCTAGTGCCTATGAAGACATAAGTCTACGCACCCCACTAAATTATTTTAAGACTATAAGAAGAAATTAGGACAACCATGAAATAGTGTAAATAAGTTAGCAGCATTCCTCCCTCTCAAAGAAACCCACTTGAAAATATCTTATCATAAGAGACATTATTATTATTATTTTAATGGCTGCACTCACTGCATATGGAAGTTCTTGGGCCAGGGTTGAATCCAAGCTGCAGCTGTGACCTACGCTGCAGCTGCCACAATGCCAGATCCTTTAAGCCACTGTGCCAGGCTGGGGATTGAACCTGTGCCTCTGCGGTGAGGCACTATAGTTGGATTCTTAACCCACTGCGCCAGGACAGGAACTCCCATAAGATTATATATATATATATATATATTTTTTTTTTTTTTTCCCCTTTTAGGGCGGCACCTGCAGCATATGGAAGTTCCCAAGCCAGGGGTCAAATTGGAGCTGCAGCTGCAGGCCTATGCCACGGCCACAGCAACACTGGATCCAAGCTGTGTCTGTGATCTATGCCACAGTTCACAGCAACACTGGATCCTTAACCTACTGAGTGAGGCCAGGGATTGAACCTGCACGCTCATGGACACTTTGTTGGGTTCTTAATCCACTGAGCCACCATGGGAACACACTTCTAGTTTTTATTATTATTATTATTATTATTATTATTATTATTATTATTTTGTCTTTTAAGGGCCACATCTGAGGCATATGGAGGTTCCCAGGCTAGGGGTTGGATAAGAGCTGTAGCCGCCGGCCTTCACCACAGCCACAGCAATGAGGGATCCGAGCCGTGTCTGTGACCTACACCACAGCTCATGGCAATGCCGGATCCTTAACACACTGAGAGAGGCCAGGGATTGAACCCGCTTCCTCATGGATGCTAGTCGGGTTCGTTAACCACTGAGCCACGATGGGAACTCCCATTTCTAGTTTTTAATATTAAGAACCACATTGTTAAAAACATTCTTGTTTCTACACATGTGTACGTGAGTTTTTTTAACACACACACTGGTGTGGAACTGCTGGATAGTGCAGCATACTTTAAGATAATGCCAAATACTTTTCCAAAGCATGTAAAGAAATTCTCATGACTCTACAGTCTTGCCAATTGTTTATATTTCCTGACCTGTTAGTTATTGGTCTTCTCTTTCTTTTTCTTTTTTTAATTGAATTTTCTTCCTATTCCATTTTACCTCTTTCCCTGGTTTGGAAGTTACATACTTTACATCTTTTATTTTAGTGATTACCCTTAGTATTTTACATAAGGTTTTTTTCCTCTTTTTTTCTCATTTTATTTTTTTTGAAACAGTTGATTTACAGTGTTGTGCCATATTCTGCTATACAGCATAGTGACCCAGTCGTACCTATATATACACACTTTTTCTTGTCTTTTTTTTTTGTTTTTTAGGGCCGCACCCGCGGCATATGGAGGTTCCCAGGCTAGGGGTCGAATTGGAGCTCCAACTGCCAGCCTACACCACAGCCACAGCAACACCAGATCCAACCCACATCTGTAACCTATACCACAGCTCATGGCAACGCCGGATCCTTAACCCACTGAGCAAGGCCAGGGATCGAACCCGCAACCTCATGGTTCCTAGTTGGATTTGTTAACCGCTGCGCCACGACTGGAACTCCAGTATACACACTTTTTCTCATACTGCCTTCCATCATGGTCTGTCTCAAGAGATTGGGTACAATTCCCTGTGGTGTACACTAGGACCTCATTGCTTATCCATTTTAAATATAATTATGTACCTATTTAATATAATGTTAATTAGCATTTTTCCTTCCCAAGGTCATAAATGAGCTTCAGAACAGTTGCTTGTGATCACTCATTCCCAGTTTATATGCAATTGTTGTCCAGCCTTTCATCTTTTTAAAAAACCCATTTAGGGAGTTCCCGTTGTGGCTCAGCTTTAATGAACCCACTAGTATTCATGAGAATGCGAGTTCCATCCCTGACCTTCTTCAGAGGGTTGGGGAATCTGGCATTACTTTGAGCTGTGGTGTAGACTGTACATGTGGCTTGGATCTGGTGTTGCTGTGGCTGTGGTGTAGGCCTGCAGCTGCGGCTCTGATTTGACCCCTATCCTGGGAACTTCCATATGTTGTGTGGCCCTAAAAAGACAAACAAACAAACAAACAAACAAACAAACAACAAGCCAAGAAACCATTTAGACATTATTTCATGCAGATAATGTTTTCTTTAAGCGCACACACACACACACACACACACACACCAGTTTCTTTGTTCTTGGTTTATTCTTTTTTTTTCTTTCTTTCTCAGCTGTATACGGAAGTTTCTGGGCCAGGGACTAACTCTAAGCTGCATCTGTGACCTAACCCACGGCTGCATGAATGCCAGGTCCTTAACCCGCTGTGCCAGGCCAGGGATTAATGCCACAGAGACAGGTCAGATCATTATTAAACTTCTCTACAGTGGGAACTCCTCATTCATTCCTTTTTGTATCTCACACTTTGGTCCTGAAGCAGGATTTTTGGTTTGTTTGTTTGTTTTTTGTCTTTTAGGGCTTCACCCGTGGCAGGTGGAGGTTCCCAGGCTAGGGGCCCAACGAAAGATCGGAGCCCTGTCACAGCTCACGGCAACGCCAGATCCTTAACCCACTGAGCAGAACTGGGGATTGAACCCGCATCCTCATGGATACTAGTTGGGTTTGTTACCACTGAGCCACGAAGGGAACACCCATGCACGGCCTATCTTTCCCCAACCTTTCACTTTTAACCTATCTGTATCTTTATATTGAAAGTTGCTTCCTGTAGACGGCATGTAACTGAGTCTTGCCTTCTTTCAAATGATTCTAGTCTAACAATTTGTCTTTTATTGATGCTTTTCAAGTTGATCATATTGGATGAACTTTACACAGGAAGGGTCTGAAGATTCTCAGACTGAAAAAACTGCCAGATTATTGATATAACAATTTATTAATTAGCAGAATCAAAAATCACTAAATTAATCTGTCATACAAAAGTTCTAAATGTAGCACAACTAGCTAAAAACATTTTACGGTTACCTAGATTCCACCAAATACATTTATTGAGTTTTGGCTACTTGCTAAAATCTGTATGAGGTGTCAGCCTGGCTGAAACAAAGAAAATGCTCCTTTGGCTTGAATGAGCCCACCTTTTCTTTCTCATTTTTGTTCTGAAAAGATCAGTGGAGGGGTTCCCACTGTGGCACAATGGGTTAAGAATCCGACTGCAGCTGCCTGGGTTGCTGCAGAGTCATGAGTTTGATTCCTGGCCCAAGAACTTCCATATGCCAAAAAAAAATCAGAGGAGATGGGAATGGCACAGGCAGTTTCTCAACAGTTCAGAAACTACTTAGAGAATTCCTTGGTTTTTCTAATGGCTGGTGTAATATTTGCCCCCGATTCTGCATGTGATTTTTTTTTTTGTCTTTTTGCCTTTTCTAGGGCCGTACCCGCGGCATATGGAGGTTCCCAGGCTAGGGGTCTAACAGGAGCTGTAGCCGCCGGCCTACGCCACAGCCACAGCAACACGGGATCCGAGCCACGTCTGCGACCTACACCACAGCTCATGGCAACGCCGGATCCTTAACCCACTGAGCAAGGCCAGGGATCGAACCCACAACCTCATGGTTCCTAATCGGATTCATTAACTGCTGCGCCATGACAGGAACCCCTCCCGAAGCATTTTAAAGCAAACCATAGATACCAGATCATTAAACCCATAAATACTTCAGTATGTAGGTAAATCCTTTAAAAAATTACATCTATTAATCCTTTGTTAGTCCCACACCTTCCTTATTAGATTAGGAATCTAATAGCGATTCGCCTAAAGCCATATAAATAGTAGCAAAACCATAGAACATTAATGCTCCTAATACTTAATCCTATATTTTCCTCATAAAACGTTGCCTCTACAGATTACTACTTTTCAGCTGAAAAGAAAAAAAACATGCAATTAGATTATCTACCAGTATCTTGCACTGTTATCATCTTGGGAGATATTAAAAATCAAAATTCATGACCTCCGATCCCAGAGAATTTAATTCCTTAGGTCGAGTTGGAGCCAGTGGTTTGCTGGAGCCAACTTGTACTGTTCTTGAGAGCCAACTATTAAACGTTAAGGAATTTTATGAGCCACTTGTAAAAACCATTAAACATAAAAAAAAAAAAGCCGTTAAATTAGGAGTTCCCATTGTGGAGCAGAGGGTAAGGAACCTGACAGTATCCACGAGGATGCAGGTTCGGTCCCTGGTCCCACTCAGTGGGTTAAGGATCCCCTGTTGCCCTGTGAGCTGTGGTGTAGGTCGCAGACAAAGCTCGGATCTGGTGTGGCTGTGGCGAAGGCTGGCAGCTACAGCTCCGATTTGACCCCTAGCTCGGGAACTTCCATATGCCATGGGTGTGGTCCCCAAAACAAAAACAGACAAAAATGCTAAATCATTATATAAGCCGACAGTCAAATGTATTATGTTAAAAAAAAGAGGTAACAGATATTCAAAACTCACCTCTTCTTGGGCTTTACTGCACTTTGCTATGACCTACGCTTTTGAGGCCATGACCACCGTGTCTGGTGGAACTCCTGTGTCACTGTGGGCTGCTGGGTGTCAATGCCCGACTGCTCATTCAGTGGTTGCTTGAAATCAGCCACATGGGAGCATTTACTCGTGGAAACTGGCAAATACACACCAGTCTTGGTTTATGGTTTCATTGACTTCCAGACTTAAGAAAGTAATGGGGAAAATGTTAATAAGGCAGATTGAACTTACAAATGTATCATATTTAGGAGTTCCTGTTGTGGCTCCGTGGTAACAAACCCAACTAGCATCCATGAGGACATGGGTTTGATCCCTGGCCTCACTCAGTGGGTTGAGTGAGCTGTGGTATAGGCTGGCCACTGAGGCTCCAATTCCACCCCTAGCCTGGGAACTTCCATGTGCTTCAGGCTGGGCCCTAGAAAAGGCGACAAACAAACAAACAAACAAAATGTATCATATTGGAGTTCCCACTGTGGCCCAGTGGGTTAAGAACCTGACTGCAGTGGCTTGGGTCTGTGGAAGCAAGGGTTTGATTCCCAGCCCAGTGCACTCTTGCCTTAAGCTGCAGCATAGGTAGCAGCTGTGGCTCGGATTCAGTCCCTGGCCTGGGAACTTCCATATGCTGTGGGTACAGCCATAAAAATTAAAAAAAAAAAATGCATCATGTCCGCATCCATTGTATACAAAGTATGAGAAAATATTCTTCCAATATTCAAAAAACTATCACAATTCAGCGAAGAAGTCTCTCACGTCGTTAATATTTGGCTTTCACTTTTATTTGACTCATTAACATAAACGAAAACATCAACCAGCATTCATGTCGGATTTCTACTTATCTATCAGTGGCAGCCACAGGTTGGCTGTAGATAAAAGAGTTTGGCAAAATGTTTAAAAAACATTCTATAGGAGTTCCCGTCGTGGTGCAGTGGTTAACGAATCCGACTAGGAACCATGAGGTTGTGGGTTCGATCCCTGGCCTCACTCAGTGGGTTAAGGATCCGGCGTTGCCGTGAGCTGTGGTGTAGGTCGCAGACGCGGCTCGGATCCTGCGCTGCTGTGGTTGTGGCGAAGGCCGGCAGCTACAGCTCCTGTTAGACCCCTAGCCTGGGAACCTCCTTATGCCGCAGGTGCGGCCCTAGATAAGGCAAAAAGACAAAAAAAAATAAAAATAATAAAAATAAAAATAAAAAACATTCTATAGGGACCAATTCGCTTTATAAAGTTTATAGTAAAACATTGTCTTATTATTAATTGTAAATTATGTACTTCACATCCATTTTTTTTGTTTTGGCCGCACCATTGATGTGTGGAAGTTCCAGGCCAGGGATTGAACCCTTGGTGACAGCAGTGACCTGAGCCACGGCAGTAATAACACCAGATCCTTAACCCGCCGAGCCACAGAACTCCTATACTTTCTTTTTTTTTTTTTTTTTTTGCTTTTTAGGAGGTTCCCAGGCTAGGGATCGAAATGGAGCTACAGCTGCCAGCCTACACCACAGCTCACGGCAACAATGACTCCCTGACCCACTGAGCGAGGCCACGGATCGAACCTGCATCCTCATGGCTCCTAGTCAGATGCATTTCTGCTGCGCCACGATGGGAGCTCCTAAACATTCTTTTTTATGTTATTTTCCATCGTGGGCTATCCCAAGAGATTAGCTATCGTTCCCTTTGCTGTACTTAGTCCTCCATTCCTTTTTATTCTGAGTAGTATTCTATTGTATGGCTCCAACACAATTTCTGTGCTCATTCAAGCCTGAAGGACATTTGGGCTGGATTTTCGCCCGGTACAAATAACATTGCTGTGAACATTTGCGTGTAAATCTTCGGATTTATTTGTTTGTTTATTTTTGTCTTTTTAGGGCCGCATCCGAGGCATATGGAAATTCCCAGGCTAGGGGTGGAATCACAGCTGCACAGCCCCAGCAAAGCAGGATCCGAGCCGTGTCTGCGACCTACACCACAACTCACGGCAACGCCAGATCCTTAACCCACTGAGTGATCAGACCGTGTCCTCATGGGATTAGACCCGTGTCCTCATGGATACTAGTCGAGTTCATTACCGCTGAGCTGCAACAGAACTCCCAAATCTTTGCATTTATTTATTTTTCTTTTAGATAAATATCTAGGAGTGAGTGGCCGGATTGCACGGTTGATAGGTATGTAGCTTTTTTTTTTCTTTTTTTAGAGCCGCACCCAAGGCATACGGAGGTTCCCAGACTAGGGGTCAAATTGGAGCTACAGCTGCTGGCCTATACCAGAGCCAGTGCAACGCGGGATCCAAGCCGTGTCCACGACCTACACCACAGCTCAAGGCAACGCCGGATCCTTAACCCACTAAGCGAGGCCAGGGATCGAACCCGCAACCTCATGGTTCCTAGTCGGATTCGTTAACCACTGAGCCACGACGGAAACTCCTAGTTCTTATACCTAGAAATTCAAGGCCACATCAGAGCTTCTGCAAGGAGATAGCCACAGGGAACCCTGACCAGGAAACCTTCTCCTGTGTCCTAGTGATGGCTTTTTAATCGCTTCAGAATCGGGTGTTGTTTTCCCGTTTTTCTCAGAGTGGGTTGCCGGGAGGGGCTGGCGGAGCGGAAGAGCCTGGCAAGCTTTACGGAGATTCCCCGGGAAGAGTTGGCCCTGCAGCCTCTTCCTGCCCTGGGAAGGAAAGAGGCACACGTGCAAACTTGCAAAAGCCAGTGGAAGCGTGCCCAGTTCCCCGTGATGACATTCAGCTGCAGTGTGACATTGTGAAGTTGTTTGTTTTCCCATTTTATTACTTTGAAAAAAAAAAAAAGAGCCTTACTACCCCACCCCCATCCCCCACCCCCGCTTTTCCTGGACATTGTTCCCGAACACAAAGCCAAAGTTATGTAAATACCTTCAAAAGCCCTTTCTCAGCGAGAGAACCGTGCATCTCCTTGGCCCCATCAAGATGAAAGCTCTATCTGGAGGGAAAAACTGATTATAGGTCCTGGGGACTGGTCGTCTTCCAAGATGCTGGTTAAAAAAAGGGGGAAAAAATTAGGAACCACAAGTATCTGCTCTGTGAGAAGGAAAGGAAACAAAAAGCCTTCTTTATTTTATTAGGTAAACACTGTTAGTGTGACTCTAGTTGTTGGCTTCAAAAATTGAAAATACAGGAGTTCCCGTTGCAGCGCAGTAGAAATGAATCCCACTACGAAGTATGAGGTTGCGGGTTCGATCCCTGGCCTCGCTCAGTGGGTTAAGGATCTGGCGATGCCGTGAGCTGTGGTGTAGGTCACAGACGCAGTTGGGATCCTGCATTGCTGTACCTGTGGTGTAGGCTGGTGGCTGTAGTTTTGATTCCACCCCTAGTTCCACCCCTAGCCTGGGAATCTCCACATACTTCGGGTGCGGCCATAAAAAGCAAAAAAAAAATTGAAAATACATGAATGACATTTATTGCCTCAGCGAAAACACAATACATGGCATCATGTGACTGAAGAATGCAAAAAGTGATGGAAAAAGCAGATCCATTAATTAAAATCTTCTTTAGGGAGTTCCCGTTGTGACTCTGTGGGTTATGAACCTGACTAAGATCCACGAGGATGCAGGTTTGATCCCTGGCTTCGTTCAATGGGTTAAGGATCCAGCGATGCCGTGAGCTGTGGTGTAGGTCGCAAACACAGCTCAGATCCCGCGTCGCTGCGGTTGTGGTGTAGGCCGGCAGCTGCAGCTCCGATTCAACCCCGAGCCTGGGAACCTCCAGATGCTGGGGGTATGGCCCTAAAAAGAAAAGCAAATCTTGTTTAACTTTCCATTGTAATACTTGGCCACACTTCCTAAAAATTCTGACCGTTTTTATATTTAGACTGGCAGAAGAATGCACTGGCCTAGCGGGGAGGGGGGGTGGTGGTCCCTGGACTGGGGGTCAGGTGAGCTGGCACCCAATTCTGGATTTACCTTGTTCTCTCAGGGGGACACTGGACAGATCACTAGTCCCCAACTTGTCCACTACAAAGACCCTATTTCATGATTTTTGCCCTGCTTGCAAGATGTTTTCAATGATTTTGTTGTTATCTAAACTCTTACCTGAGGCTAAGACACAGAACCCAGAGGTGTGTCCATGGGGAAAGGAAGCTGATCTGGGTGTGAATCCTGGACCCAAGGCTTACTAGCGACATGATCTTGGGGAAGGTATATGCTTTCCAAGCCTACGTCCTCATGGGATTTTCCAAGTACGTAAATGTATATCTGGCTTACAGCAGTGCCTGAAACATGGCAAAAGCCAAAATCTTAATAATAGTGATGACACTAATACTATTATTCTTTTTAAAATTTTTATTTATTTTTTAAATTACTTAATGAATTTAAATATTAATTATTTTTTTGTCTTTTTTTTTGTCAGTTTAGGGCCTCACCCTCGGCATATGGAGGTTCCCAGGCTAGGGGTCTAACAGGAGCTGTAGCTGCCGGCCTTCGCCACAGTCACAGCAACGCGGGATCCGAGCCGCGTCTACAACGTACACCACAGCTCACGGCAACGCCGGATCCTTAACCCACTGAGCAAGGCCAGGGATCGAACCCGCAACCTTATGGTTCCTAGTCGGATTCGTTTCCGATGCGCCAAGACGGGAACTCCCAATATTAATTTTTTAAAGCTGTACCCATGGCATATGGGAGTTCCCGGGCCAGAGACTGAATCTGAGCCACATCTTCAACCTACAGCTATAGCTGTGGCAACGTGGGATCCTTCAGTCCACTGTGTCAAGCCCGGATCGACTGCAGTTGGATGCTTAACGCACTGCTCTGCAGTGGGAACTCCCCATTATTATGTTATTATTATTATTATTTTTTCTTCTTTTGGCCAGGCATGCGGAAGTTCCTGGGCCAGAGATGGATCTTCTGCGATACCAGAAACCTGAGCTGCAGCATCTATTCACCCGGGACCCTTAACCCACTTTGTCACCAGGAAAGTCCTAATAATACTGTTATTATTATTTCAACTAACCAAATAGAAGGGCCGGCCCTTCTGAGAGTTGGCTAGAGTCCCACCCGCAATGCCCACAAGGACGGGGCTGACTTCGGCCCGAGTGAGGTTGCTGTGCCTTTAAGGGGGTGTGGCTTGGGCAGCAAGCATTTGGATGCAGACACGGTCCTGTTTCCTTTAGCCGATTTTGCTTGGGTTGTCAAGGTTGGAGCAGGATTCAGTTAGGGAATAGTACTGCAGGTAGAGGAACTGAAACTGGGGGAAATAAAAAAAGCAAAGAAACAGAGAAACAAACAAAACACCGAGAAGGAATCAGGGCCCGGGTTAGGAAGCCAGGCTTCAAAGCAAAGGCCGTTCTCAGAGGAGGACAGAGAGGATGCAGCTGGTGGGGAGCAGATGCTCACAGTACAAACAGAGCCCAGGGTCAGAGGCACCCCCTGCCCCACGGTTAGGCTATGGATCCAAACAGTTTAGGACAAACTCAGGACTTGAATACGGCTTGTTCTTTCGATCCAAGGTCTTGAGAGCCTCTAACACAAATGACTTTTTCCATTTGCGTAGTCAGTCACATTTTTCTGTGTCATCTCTGATCCACCCAGATTTTAACCAACCCTTCGCCGTTATCAAAGAGGATAAAACACATTTACCTTATGGCTTGAATTACTGATAGGGTTGTGATGCTAAAAAAACAATCAGCGGGAGTTCCCTTCGTGGCTCAGTGGTTAACGAATCCGACTAAGAACCATGAGGTTGCGGGTTCGATCCCTGGCCTTGCTCAGTGGGTTAAGGAGCCGGTGTTGCCGTGAGCTGTGGTGTAGGTCGCAGATACGGCTCGGATCCTGCGTTGCTGTGGCCGTGGTGTAGGCTGCGGGCTGTAGCTCCTGTTAGATCCCTAGCCTGGGAACCTCCACATGCCTTGGCTGCCACCCTGGAAGAGACAGAAAAACAAAAAAACAAAACAAAACAAAACAAAATCAGGGAAGTTCTCTTGTGCATTGGGTTAAGGATCCAGTGTTTTTACTGCAGTGGCTTGCATTGCTCAGATCGGGTCGCTGCTGTGATGTGGGTTTGATCCCTGCCCTGGGAACTTCTACGTGCCGTGAGCAAGGCAAAAAAAAAAAAAAAAACCCAACCGATTAGGATGAGTAAACACCTAGGCCCTTGCTCCTAGGCCAAGACTGATGGCATGCTGGATCATCTGTGCACAGTGACAGTCACCAGCCACATTCTAGGAAGTCAAGTCCTACAATGTCATCAGCAGCAAATCGGCTTGGGCCCCTTGTGAAATGTCAGCGTAACCGCACAGATCCCACTTGATTCTAGAAAGAAAAACATGGAAACCTTTTGCCTTTAGTTGGCTGATGTGGTCTCATTGAGGATAAATACATAGCTTTTCCATTGGGTCTTTGAAAGGATGCTAACGGCCCATCTACAACTCAAGCAGATTCTTGACAAACCCAATCGATGCTCCAGAATTTCATGCACGTACGCATCCTCCAGCTCTTTTTTTTTTTTTTTGCCATTTTTGTCATTTTAGGGCTGCACGCCCTAGGACCCCTAGGAGGGTCCCAGGCTAGGGGTCTAATCGGAGCTGTTAGCCGCCGGCCTACACCACAGCCACAGCAATGCCAGATCCTTAACTCACTGAGCAAGGCCAGGGATCGAACCCGCAACCTCATGGTTCTTAGTCAGATTCGTTAACCACTGCGCCACGACGGGAACTCTATCATCCTCCAGCTCTTGAAGCTCCCTGGCCACTAAGACACCTGGGTTCCCGTCTTTCTCATCTTGCCTTCCGGGATCCTTTACAGAACCTCTTTTCTGTTTTTTAAAATTAAAGCGTACTTGATTTACCACGTTGTGCTAATTTCCGCTGTATTGCAAAGTGACCCAGTAATACATACATATATTCTTTTTCATATTCCTTTCCATTATGGCTTATCCCAGGAGATTAGATAGAGCTCCCTCTGCTGTACAGCAGGACCTCATTGCTGACCCATTCTAAATGTAATAGTTTGCATCTATTAACCCCAAGCCCCCAACCATCCCACACGCTCCCACTCCCTCTTGGCAACTGCAAGTCTGCCCTCTAAGTTTGTGAGTCTGTTTCTGTTCTGTAGAAAAGTCCATTTGTGCCACACTTTAGAATCTACATATAAGTGATATCATATGATATTTGTCTTTGTCTTTCTGACTTACTTCACTGAGTATGAGAATCTCTAGGTCCATCCATGTGGCTGCAGGTGGCATTATTTTGTTCCTTTTTTAGGGCTGAGTAGTATTCCATTGTATAGATGTACATCTTAATCCATTCATCTGTTGGTGGACATTTAGGTGGTTTCCATGTCTTGGCTATTGTGAATAGTGCTGCAGTGAACATAGGGGTGCATGTATCTTTTTGAACTGCAGTTTTGTCTGGATATATTCCCAGGAATGGGATTTCTGGATCATACGGTAACTGTGTTTTCAGTTTTCTGAGGAACCTCTATATTGTTTTCCACAGTGGCTGCGTTTACTTTCCCACCGAGTGTAGGAGGAAAACCTCTTCTCTTGTCCTGTTAATTCTAATGTCCCACTGGATTGTGCCCACAGCCAGCTTTCTTTCACTTTATGTGCATTCATCCCCATTTCAATGATCGTCTTTCCTTTTTTTGGCCATGTTCTTGGCATGTGGTAGTTCCAGGCCAGGGATCGAACCTGAGCCACAACAGTAACCCAAGCTGCTGCAGTGACAATGCCAGATCCTTAACCTGCCGAGCCACAAGGGAACTCCCCAGAATGTTTGCACTTCATACATGGAGGACTCTTTATCCCATCTGCATCCCTGGCTTGACCCCCCTGAGTTTCAGATCTTTATTATTTTTTTTTTTTTGTGTATTTTTTTTTTTAAGGCTACACCTTAACGAATCCATGAGGTTGTGTGTTCGATCCCTGGCCTTGCTCAGTGAGTTAAGGATCCGGCGTTACCATGAGCTGTGGTGTAGGTCACAGACGCGGCTCGGATCCCACGTTGCTGTGCCTGTGGTATAGGCCGGCAGCTACAGCTCCTGTTAGACCCCTAGCCTGGGAACCTCCATATGCCACAAGTGTGGCCCTAGAAAAGGCAAACAGACAAAAATGCTAATAATGCTTGGAAAGAAATAGTAATAATTTAAAGTAATCTGTCCATCAGTGTTAAAAAATTAAAGCTGGAGTGAAAGTTAATAGGACCCCCTGTCTGTTTATCTCCGATGCTTAATTGTCTAAGGGAAATGTTTGCAAGCCAGTATTTCTGGTTTCCAAGAAGACAGGGGTGGACGAGCTAGAGCCACCCAAGGGTAAGTTAGTGCAACTGCTGTAGAAATAAAAGGCCAGTCTTGAACTGATCTGTGCCGAGATCTTGGATTTGATGTCAGGCGGGTGCAGACCAGATGAGAATTATTTCGGATGCTGCCCAACTCCTGTTTTTCTGTAGTTCCCTCTATAATGCTTTTCCTTCCTCCCAGGCTGGGGGCTCAGAAGCAGAATGGCAGAGCTGCCTCCCGCCCCGGGCCCCCCGCTCAGGGGTCTTGGTGTGCTGGATGCTTCTATGTGAGGTCTCAGTGACGCAGTTGACAGCGTTCACCTGCAGAACGGCTGCAGCCGCCTGCCACTTGGAAAAGGGCACTTGGTGGGGGGGTGCGGAGAGGAGACCACATTTTCTCCTGCTTGTCTCACTCCTGGACTGGCTCAGAGACACAGGCTGGAAGAACAGAGAGTATAAGACTGAAAAGATTACCAACCGGAGTTCCTGCCGTAGCTCAGGGGATTAATAAATAACCCAATGTCGTGTCTGTGAGCAGGTGGGTTTGCTCCCTGGCCGCGCTCAGTGCATTCAGGGTCCCACGTTGCCACAAGCTGCATGGGACTCAGATCCCGTGTTGCTGTGGCTGTGGTGTATATCCCCTAGCTGCAGCTAGGGATTTAACCCCTAGCCTGGGAACTTCCCTATGCTGCGGGTACAGCCATAAAAGGAAAAGAGAGAAAAAAATATTGCCGACCAACTCATTGATTTTGGTGTGTGTATTTAAAGACGTTAATGCAGAACGTTTGGAATGCGTCCCTTATTCAGTCCAAAAGAATTTTTTTTTGGCATACCCGAGGCATTTGGAAGTTCCTGAGTCAGGGATCAGATCCACAGACGTAACCTCAGCCACTGCAGTGACAACTCCGGATCCTTAACCCACTGAGCCACGGGGGAACTCCCAAGTTAACAAATTTTAATTGAGCCCCACTTGGTTTGAGTCACAGGACCTAAGGAATGAGGTCTTCAAGGCATGTGATTCTTGGTTGAGAAAAACAAAGTTGCCTTTTTGGGTCACACGTTCTTTATTTTTCTCATCTGATTTACTGACGTGTTTATTGATTTTCCTTTTTTGGGCCGTGCTTTCAACAAGCATTAGGGGTGGAACCTGAGCCACAGCGGGGGCAAACGCCGGACCCTTAACCTCTGTGTCACCTACTTTCCTCATTTTACACGAAAACCTATTTGGAAATACATTGTGTATTTTGGACAGTTCTCTTTCTCGTCTTTCTTTCTCCCTTTCTTTCTTCCTCCCTCCCCTCCTTTCTTTCTTTCTCGGACCGCACCCACCGCATAGGGAGGTTCCCAGGTCAGGGGTCCAATCGGAGCTGCACCTGCTGGGCTACAGCCACAGCCACAGCCACACCAGATCTGAACCACATCTGCGACCTACACCACAGCTCACGGAAACGCCAGAGCCCCAACGCACTGAGCCAGGCCAGGAATCGAACCCAAGTCCTCATGGATGCTGGTCAGCTTTGCTACCACTGAGCCACAGAGGGAAATCTGTGCATTTTTTAGAAATTACTGAAGCAGACGCTGTGGATTATAATTAGATCCAGGCTTGGTGACTCACCTCTCCAGGCAGGCTCCACGCTCGAGCCCAACAGACCTCTTCTACCTGGTGCAGCGCTCTGACTCCCCAGCGCATGTGCTCTGATCTCAGAAATCAGATAGCCCTGATTCTCAGAGCTATTTCAGGTAGGAGTCAACACACTTGAGTAGCTTCCGGACTGCCTCTGAGAAAGTAAAGCACCAGTTGAATTTTCATGAATGAGCTTCACAACTGCTCCCTCGGCCCCTGGACGGCTCTGGGTCAAGGTTCTTCAGGGATCCTGGTGGCATTGAGAAGCCTGGCCTTGGCCTGCCCGAAAAATTTTTTTTTTTTTTTTTGCCTTTTGTCATTTTATGGCTGCACCCGTGCCATGTGGAGGTTCCCAGGCTAGGGGTCTAACAGGAGCTGTAGCCGCCGGCCTTCGCCACAGCCACAGCAACGCGGGATCTGAGCCGCGTCTGCGACCTACACCACAGCTCACGGCAACGCCGGATCCTTAACCCACTAAGCAAGGCCAGGGATCGAACCTGCAACCTCATGGTTCCTAGTTGGATTTGTTAACCACTGAGCCATGACGGGAACTCCTCAACTCTATTTTCTCATTATTGTACCGGTTATTGTGAAAATGTACCTGGAGGCACCAAGCCCTTAGCTAAGGGCTTTAAGAGTCTTAATATAGGAGTTCCCGTCGTGGTTCAGTGGTAACGAACCTGACTAGTAACCATGAGGATGAGGGTTCCAGCCCTGGCCTCACCCACCAGGCTGGGGATCCGGCGTTGCTGTGAGCTGTGGTGTAGATCCCAGACGAGGTCTGGCACTGATGTGGCTGTGGCTCAGGCCGGTGGCTGCAGCTCCCATCTGATTCCTAGCCTGAGAACTTCCATATGCTGTCAGTTCAGCTCTAAAAAGACCAAAAAAAAAAAAAAAACCCCAAAAACCTCTTAATATATATTGATGTGATATGTTTTAATACCTACATTGTTGTGCTGATCTGATAACGGAAAAAGTTTGGAACACTTCTTTTGGCACATTGACAGGTGTGTCACAAACCCGGATGGAAATGTGATTCATCCTGATGTGACCTCTTTTCCTTCTGGATACAGACAGTTGCAACCACCTTCCTAGAATCCAAGTTCATCGACCTGCGGGCGCAGCCACCCCTACGCAAGGCTGTCGTCCATCCTCCAAACCAGACTCCCCGCTTGAACCCTGTTAATAGAGAAATTCCCAAGACATCCCTGAACAGAGCGATGGGCAATATCTCAGCAGGGCAAAGAAAATCAGTTGCTTTAACAACCCACCCATCACTACGTGGAGGTGGGGGGAATGCCCTGGTGACAACTGCAAGGCTCTGAAGGGGTAACCTGGTTCCCCAAAAAGCGCTAGATTGCTCAGGCTCTAACCTGAACGCAATTCATCACCTACCCCGCCTCCTCCCAGCAGCCCCTCTGTCTGCACAGCATATGATTTCCCTGTGTCCCGGGGATACTGTGTGCAGGAGACTTGACCGATGACTGGTACCTTTGTACATGTGGATGGTAGGTTAGCTATGTTAACTACCGCTTTGGTTACCTTGCAACATTTGGGGGTGGAGGCGGTACCCTGACACTAGTTTTCATTCATTTGATAAACACCTGCTTCTCCCTTCTTTCCGAAACCCCAGGTGAGTTGCTACGGGGACTCATATCACAAGGTGAATAAGGCCGGGGTGGGGTGGGGGGACAGAGCCACTGAAATCCCGGGGGAGGGCGGCGCCTGGTTGGAGAAGGGATAGATAACCCCGGGTGGGCTGGAAGCAAGCCTTGCTGGCAGAATGCTGGCTTCTGTGATGCTTCCTGCAGGTAAGCAGGTACTTGCTTCGTGGACTACCGCCCTGTTCCCAGATACCAATGGTGCTCCGGGATCTCCTAGATAAAGATTTTTTTTCTTTTTTTGGCCGCTGCGTCATATGGAATTCCCTGGCCAGGGATCAGATCCCAGCGGCAGTTGCAACCTAAGCCGCAGTTGCGACCACGCTGGATCCTTAACCCACCGTGCCCGGCCGGGGATCGAACCCACGTCCCAGAGCTCCCAAGACGCCGCCTATCTCCTTGCACCACAGCGGGAACTCCAGGATGGGGACTTGGAGCCTTCCGCTCTGGCCGATTAGCCAGGCAGCAAGCAGGAGCACTGCACCAGGAGCCGGAGGTCTGGTTTCTAGCGCTGGTCCTGCTTTGGCTCAACCGCTGATCCCCTGCAAACTGCAGGGTAGGTGGGGAGACGGTCTTTTCCAGCCAAACCCTGAAGAGTCCTGAATCTGCTTCATTATAATGAGAATTGGGGTTAAAAATACTCCTAATCTCCCTCTTCCACAGAAGAGTGCAGGGGGATTTACAAGTCAATGACACCTGTGGCCCCGAGGGCGTGTGTGCATGCGTGTGTGTGTGTGTGTGTGTGTGTGTTTAAGTGAGAGAGAGAGAGAGAGGGCGAGCGCCGTGCGCCTGTGTGAGGGGCCTCGATTACTCAACACCCCGCTCGCCTGCTTTCCATCCTCCCCCCTCCGCTCCGACTTCCCGCCTCGGCCTCCCAGTGGCCGTCAGGGGTCCCTGCAGACATCGCTTCCCCCACGGCAGTGGGCTCTCCACGAGCTCCCGGGCTTCCTGACCTTTGCCAGGAACGGAGCTAGAGAGGGAAAGAGTGCTAACCTCCCCGATCCGCAAAGACAGCGACCACAAGATTGATTCTCCCAAGTGCGATCTGCAAAGTTTTGGTAAGTCCACCCGGGGAGGGGAGGGCAGCCCACGGAAGGCAGGGGGGACGGGGCGGGTGGGAGCGAGGAGGCTGCGCGAGGCGGGGGAGGGGGGGGACTCTGCCCCGAAAGAGGAAGGACCACACTCGTCGAGTAGCCACGGATCGCCCTCTGTGGGGCCCCCTGCCGCCGCCGCGTCCTCGCCCCTCCCTCAACTTCTCCAGGTCACAGGCGCGCGCGGAGCCGCCACCTGTGGGGTGGTCTCCCGGTGTGACTGTCGCCGTGGGGGCGGCCCCGGAGGGGGCGCCAGCTCCCGGCCGAGGGACCCACTGCGGGGGCGCGGCCGGCGCGGCTCTCCCCCCCACCCCCGCGGCTCGCGGCGCCCCCACCCGGCGCGCAGGGCTTGGCCGCGGTCCCGCGCGCTCCCCGCCCCCGGGTCCCCGGAGGCTCCGCGGCCGCCGGAGCCGGAGGTGGAGCCGAGCCCGCGGCGCCGCGCAGGAGGAGCGGCCGGCGGCGGGAGCAGCGGGAGCTGGCGGGCAGCACCTCGCGGTGAGTGGGGCCGGGGCGGGCCGGGCGTGGGCGCCGCGGGGCTGGTCCGGGCGGCATCCTCGAACCTCCGACCCCGGCTGGCTCGCGGAGGGCGGGGCCGCGGGGAGGGGTCGCGCCGCAGCGGGGGAGGGGTTGGACAGAAGAAGAGGTGGCTCGGATCGTGGGGTGCGGTGCCCACAGATGGGCCCGCGGGTTTACGGAGGGGTCTTCCCCGGAGGAGCCCGTGCGCGGTCGCGCCGGGGTCACTCGGCTTCACCCGGCTTCACCAGCCTCTGGTGGGTGGTCTTTAGCTGTTCAATTACTTTCTCGAACACCCACAGAAAAGTAGCCTTTGCACGTGCCCGCGTGACTGCTGTGCTGCTCCTGCACATAATCATCTTTGCTGGGGATGAAGAAGCGCGCGCGGGGGGTGGGGGTTGGTGGGCAGCGTGCCCTCTGCCTCGGACCCAGGCCAGAGTCATCGCGGTCCAGGATGCTGGGAAGAAATGCTCTGTGCAGTCGGTGGAGGAGCCACTCTAGGGCACCATCTGAGGGTTGGGGGGTGAAGGGCGGAGGAAGGCTGAACAAAGATGCAGCGAAGTTGTTGTTCCCGCGGCGCTTTCTGCACCTGCACAACCGACCGTGACTTTGAAGTTATCTTTTCATCGATGAGCAAAGGGACGAGCCAGGAGAAGGTCTAACAGCTTGGTGCATGCCCAAACAGCGAGCCTTGGGACACACTAATGCATGATACAGTGGGTTATTTCGCAAACTCCACTTTTATTCTGATTTCAAAGGCTCCGAGTGCTTTTTGCTTAAATGTCATTAGGTAAGTCTAGATGATAATTAGATGTTCTGTTGCGTCTTTTTTAGTAGAAATTTGAAATTCAGTTCTGCCGGATTTCTTGGATTTTTTTTTTGAACGTTTTCATCCATGCAAGTCGTAATTATTATAGCCTTACTTGTAACAATGAACATTAATAAGCGTGGCAGGGTGCTGTCATGTTGTTTATTGGAAGGATCTTGCAAACTCGGAAACAGAAGCTTAAGGCAAAAGCACCTCAATCTTAGAAACTGACTTGAACACGTGTAACAGGTGCATAATGGGACACAGGGTGGCCCTGGTGTTCCCAGGGAAGGTTAATTCCTGGAAAGCAAGAGACGGGTCATAGGTGTTGTAGGAACACGGTAAATACGTGGTGGTTCCTTCCATCCTGTATATATTCTAAAGTGTACCACGTTAAAATGCTTTAATTCTGTTCATCTTTGTGTTCTACGCCTCCCACGGCTGTTTTGCGAACTGGACTCATGGGGCTCGAAGCGACATCTCAAACTTTCAGACTCATCGAGTGATCCCAAAGTGAAGGGAGCATTTGCTCTGCCGGGCCAGACACCTGGGCTCCAAGCAGCCTCCCATTTAGGAACTGTGTGACCTTGGCCAAGTCACAGCCTTTGTTTCGACTTTGTAAAATCCCAGTATTAATCCTTATGAAAATGTTAGGAAAAATGAGATAACACTTAGAAATTTATCCCAGTGCCCAGAATACAATAGATGTTCTTGAAATGTTTCTCTGTCTCTCTTTCTCTCTCTCTCCTATTTTTTTTGGTTTTTAGGGCCGCACCTGCGGCATATGGAAGTTCCCAGGCTAGGGGTCAAATCAGAGCTGCGGGTGCCGGCCTGCATCACAGCCACAGCAAGACAGGATCTGCACCTCATCTGTGACCTACACCGCGGCTCCCGGCAATGCCAGATCCTTAACCGCTGAGCCAGGTCAGGGGTCAAACCCGCATCCTGGTGGATACTCGTCATGCTCGTTTCTACTGTGCCACGACGGGAACTCCTCGAAATGTTGTCTCTTGTTTTCCTTGACTTTCAGGAACCCCCGGGTCTGGCATGCTTCAGTGTGATTGCTGTTTCTAACTTAAAATTCCTCCCTCTGTGCAGGGTTGCTTCCCATTCCATGCATTCAGGCGTCCGTTGTGGAAGGAAAGGCCTCAGATGCTGCCCCGTCTGGGTGTCTGGAAATGAGCAGCTGCCACGCTGGGGGTGAGGCGGGCCATACTTCAGGTTTTTCCTGTTGCTGAGCTTCCGTCACTGGGTCATATGACGATGAGTGTACTTCCCAGCCTTCATGTCCTTCTAGCTCTGTGTAACGTTGTCACACTGGAAAGGATCACGCTCTCCCTGGCTGTCTCTCCAGGCCAGCTCAGGCCAGGGCAGAGCCTGGGGCTTCGAAAATACTTGCGAATTCGCAAGACAGAATGTGATGAAGTTTTATTCTTTGGGTCACTTTTCTTTTGTTGTTGTTCCTGATGAAAGGACCTTGGGGATTCTAAATGATGGTCCTATATATAGGTTAGGGCCGACAGAGGTCATTAAAGGCGGTAACTCAGGCAGATGTTATTACCTCTCCATTTTGCCCTGGTGATGAAGCGGTCTTATAAAACCTACAAAGCCAAGTTGGCTTTGGCGGCTTCACCACTAGGGGCCTCCTCTGCCTAGTCTATCACCCAGGCTGTCATTTATTACCATTACCATTAGGTGTCGAAGGAACTTAACTTCCTGGCTTCTGGACGTGGAGTACTTTATTAGAAAAGGGTCCGCCCGGCGTAAAAAGCGTTACCCACAGGCCGAAAAATCCAGGCCAGTGGTCTTTTTTTTACTTTAAAATTGTTTAAGGGGAGTTCCCGTCGTGGCACAGCAGAAATGAATCCAACTAGGACCCATGAGGTTGCGGGTTCGATCCTTGGCCTCACTCAGTGGGTTAAGGATCCGGCGTTGCTGTGAGCTGGGGTGTAGGTCGCAGAATGTGTTTTGGATCCTGTGTGACTGTGGCTGTGGTGTAGGCCAGCACCTGAAGCTCCAGTTGGACCCCTAGCCTGGGAATCTCCCTATGCTGTGGGTGTGGCCCTAAAAACAAACAAACAAACAAAAATTGTTTAAAATTATAGTTGACTTGGGTACTATTTTAGAAAAACTTTAAAGTGAAAGGTTTAAAGGGGATTTAAAAATTGGGCTTTGTGCTTTGCATATCCTTATAGTCAAATATATGATTTTAAAAATCTTTCTGGGAGTTCCCATTGTGGCTCAGTGGGTTAAGAACCCAACATAGTGTCTGTGAGGATTCGGGTTCCATCCCTGGCCTCCCTCGCTCAGTGAGTTAAGGGATCTGGCATCGCCACGAGCTGTGGTGTAGGTCACAGAGGCGGGTCAGACCTAGCATGGCTGTGGCTGTGGTATAGGCCGGCGGCTACAGCTCTGATTTGACCCCTAGCCTGGGAACTTCCATATGCCACGGTGTGGACTTAAAAAAAAAAAGAGGACTTTCCAAAAATTCAAATATATGATTTTGGTCTATTATTTTCAAGGGCTTTGGGGCATATTTTTGGTTAGAGCTTATTTTTATTTATCTTTTAGTATGTTCAGTATTGCATCATTTCCTAAATAGGTACTTGGAGCACTAATAAGTCGTTTCTCAAGGAATTTTATCTGGCCAGTAGAAGCTGCTGGTACCTTTTCTTTTCTGAAAAGGGCCCACATTAAATTCCACACGTGAAAAAAAAATACGTTTTATTACATTCCAATACGTATCATTGAAAGGCGTTTTTCTGGTGGGAGTTTTTGAAAAGCCCTCTTATTTCTAAATTTTAACTTGAATGAAGTGAATCAGGCTTGAGACTCTAGAACATCTTGAAGGTGTGTCAGTGTTTTTATTTGTCGGATGTAATTTGCTATTTAGTAGGAAAAATACCGACCACGTATGTAAGCAAACACGATCGCTTGAAAATACTGCCGTGTTGTTTATGAATGGAAAAGAGAATATTGTGTTTGCAGGTTTTCAGTGAAATTTAAGTACAGTGGTAAAAGGGACACCAGGAATCTGGAAAGGCCAACTTCGAACAGTTAGAGACGAGCTCAGGCCGTTGCAGGCCCTAAATCTTAACCGAGGGCTTTCTTCGGAATTCAGAAGGTACATCGCAGCTCTGACCTGATTTTCATCTGGCAGGACTTTCAAATAAGACAAGCTGATCTTTGCTACTTTTCTGCCAAGGCCTAGGTCAGTAGGGAGAGAGAACTTCTGCAAGAAGGTGGTAGAGAATTTTTATTAGCGCTTCCTCCTGATTAAGCTAACTTTCTGGGGTTTACCTATTTTTTTTTTTCCTTTTTAGGGCCGCACTCATGGCATATGGAGGTTCCCAGCCTAGGGATCGAATGGGAGCTGTAGCAGTCAGCTGGCCTGTGCCGCAGCCACAGCAGCTCTGGATCCAAGCTGCGTCTGTGACTTTCACCAACAGCTCACGGCAACGCTGGATCCTTAACCCACTGATCAAGGTCAGGGATCGAACCCACGTCCTCATGGACGCTAGTTGGGTTTGTTCATCACTGAGCCATGACGGGAACTGCAGGGATTCCTTTTAGGGCTCTCCGCATGTCAGAAAGTTACACAGATCCCTTTTGTGCAAATGTTCCTGAGTGCAAGTCTGTGTGCCTGATGCACAGGAAGGCCAAACAAACCGAAGTGTCAGAGTTTGAAGCAGAGAAAGGTTTAATGCAGGGCCACGCAAGCGGATGGGTGGGTTGTGCCCCCCCCAACAGCCCCAAGCTCTTTGAAGGGTTTCAGGAAAGCCTGTTTACTTATTTATTTATAAACCCTGGGTCACAACTATAATGAGAGCCACAGTAGTGACAAGGCAGGTCCCTTAACCCACTGAGCCACCAGGGAACTCCAGCAAAGCACTTTTAAAAGGCCAGGTGAGGAAGGGGCGTGAGTGATTGTTGCAGATTTCTTGGTGCTGGAATGGTTTGTTCTGGTAGCTATCCAGGAAGGTCAGGTCACGTTTCTGTAAACCTCCAACAAGGCAGATGTTCTCTGTTCTGCAACTTTATAACTCTATATGAACCCAGTCTTGAAGGTCAGAGCCCCCAAGAATAGTTTCTCCTGTATATTTCAGGCTATAGGCAACATTCTTTTACAAAGCTGACTGAGCACTGGCAGTAGAACGGATCTCATATGGAGTCAGATTTGTTCTCTGCTGTTACACGAGAAGGCTCTTCTAGAACTGGGAGAGTGCTGCTTTTACTGGGGACCCGGTGTCTTCCTGTCTTTCCCCAGAAGGAAGCCAGAGTTTAGCCGCAATGATAGGGAAAGCGCTGCATGCAGAGTGATGCATTTTATTTTATTTTATTTATTTTTTATTTTATTATTATTATTATTTTTTGTCTTTTGTCCTTTTAGGGCTGCACCCGCGACGTATGGAGGTTCCCAGGCTAGGGGTCTAACAGGAGCTGTAGCCGCCGGCCTTTGCCACAGCCACAGCAACGCGGGATCCGAGCCGCGTCTGCGACCTACACCACAGCTCACGGCAATGCCAGATCCTTAACCCACTGAGCGAGGCCAGGTATCAAACCCGCAACCTCATGGTTCCTAGTCCGATTCGTTTCTGCTGCGCCACAACGGGAACTCCGAGTGATGCATTTTAGTTTGACAAGAGCCCTCTCCTTTTTTTTTTTTTTTTTTTTTGGCCACGTTCAAAGCACGTTCCTGGGCCAGGGACTGAACTTGAGCCATGGCAGGGACAGCACAGGATCCTTCACCTGCTGCGCCACCCGTGAACCCCACGAACCCCCGAGTTGACCAAGGTTATGACTGCCCGAGGTGGGAGGAATTGAGTGTTTACACCTGGGAGTCTTTTTTAAGGTGTCTACCCTGGGTCAGTGCCCACCAGACGCGTGGGAACGGCACCTCTAGGGTTAGCCGCAGAGATAATTCTTGCGGTTCTTAGGTGGTGAGAAACAGAACATTTGGGGTCATGTCTGGTACTCTTTCATTTTCACCCGCAGGGGTATTTGTGTGGGTGAAGGAAAAGGGAGGCAGGAAGCAGAGAGGAGGTACATAGGAGTTGTCCATTTACACTGGACACTGGGACCCCGTTTTCTGTTCCCAAGGCATGAGGGCACTTGTTAATAGGTGCTGTTCGCTGGTGATTTGGGGATACCCTCAGCTCCTCTGTCGATAATATTAGCAAAATGATGGCCTTTGACTGAGGTCCTGGCTACTCTCAAACGTGGTTTTAGGAGTTCCCTGGTGGCACAGTGGGTTGAGGATCTGACCTTGTCACTGCTGTGGCTTGGGTCGTCTCTATGGTGTGGGCTCCGTCCCTGGTCCTGGAACATCCGCGTGCTGTGGGTGCGACTGTAAAAAAAAAAAGTGACTTTTTAACTTCTGTCTCCTGTCCTTGGGGGACTCGCTCCGGCTAACGTGTCAGCTGACGTCTGCGAACGGGGACGCCTCTAGCCCTCGAGGTGCACCTTTGAAGTAGAGCAACCGTTCCCGGGTGCCGGGCACCGGAAGCAGGGCGGACGTCAGCCCGCCCACCTCCTGCCGGGCACCTTGTGGGGCACGGTCTACACCGCTGGATGTGAGGCTCGCCTCTGTACAGGTGGTTAGAGCAATGCCGGGCACACGATCGGGGAGACATGTTTCGCCGCTGGTGGAGGCGATGGTTACCGATGGCGTTGCTTTCGGGTACCGCTCTGTTAGGCACCGTAATCGGGAGCAGAGGATGCCGGCGATCTTAGTGCTTCTACCAGTGATTGCAAAATGCGATGAGTTTCTCGTTGCATTTCCCTTTCAGTTCTTCCCTTCAGGTGACCAAAAAAAAAAAAAAAAAGGCTCCCACAGGGCACTTAGCCCCGTGGCGGCTGCTCTGCCACGTGCGGGCGGAGAATTACTCATTCAGGCAACACAGCGACCCTAGGGCGCATGCGTCAGTATCACCTGCGTTTTACGAACGAGAAAACCTGCGGTGTAGGGAGCTGAGTTACGTACTGAGGGTCAGCTCCTGGGTGGTGGACTTGGCCTTGAGTCCCTGTCTTTTTGGCCCCAGACCTTCTGTGCTCTCTTCCCCAGCATAAATAATCATTGAATTGGTAGACCGGAAAACGTCTTTGAGTTCCAAGGGTCAACCAAATGTGGAAATCATTGATTTTCCTTAGATCATTGTATTTGTATTCTTTTCTAGGCAGGAGGGAATGAGACGACAAATGAATTTTTATCACTTAAGTCTGCCTCAGCGTTTTTGATGTATAGATTTTTATAAGGGGCTTTTTTTTTCCAGTAGCTCAAAATACAGTACAGTGTGGTACAACTTATTTCCGCCCAACTAAGTTTAACTTCTTATCAGGGCACTTTGCAGGCATGTTAAAAGCGGAAGAAAATAAAGCATGTGGGTTGCAGCCCATTAAGGTGTGAAGGCTAGAATCATCTGTTCGTGCATTCATTTAGCAAATATTTCTTATTCGCTTCTATTCAGAGAGTCTGTTAGATACACGGGGATTATAAAGATATCAAAGACCGCAGGGGAGGGGGCTGGGCGTTGCTGGGTTTGAATCAAAGCTGACTAGGGCCGGGGGGGCGGTCTGGCGTCATCACTGAGCATCTCTGAGGCTTAGTTTCCTTGCGTGCGTAGTAGGAATAACAGCACTTAGTAGGCTGTTGGAGGAGTTACACGTGACCCTCCTGCACTGTCGGTGGGAATGTAAATTGGTGCAACCACTAAGGAGAACAGTATGGATGTTCCTCAGAAAACTAAAAATAGAACTATCATACAATCCAGCCATCCCACTCCTGGGCCTCTATCCAGAGGAGCCGGAATTCGAAAAGAAACACGCATCCCAATGTTTGCTGCAGCGCTATTCACAGTGGCCAAGACATGGAAGCAACTCCAATGTCCATCAACAGGGGACTGGATAAAGAAGATGTGATTTTTTTTTTTTTTTTGTCTTTTGGCCTTATCTAGGACCGCACCCGTGGCATATGGAGGTTCCCAGGCTAGGGGTCTAACAGGAGCTGTAGCCAGTGGCCTACACCACAGCCACAGCAACACGGGATCCAAGCCGCGTCTGCAACCTACACCACAGCTCACGGCAATGCCGGATCCTTAACCCACTGAGCGAGGCCAGGGATCGAACCCGCAACCTCATGGTTCCTAGTCAGATTCGTTAACCGCTGAGCCACGACGGGACCTCCAAGATGTGACTGATATGTATATATATATAGACATGCTCCTGTGTAGGAAATAAATAACAGTTAACCAGCAAGGACCTGCTGGAGAGCCCAGGGAATGCTACTCAATAGCCTGGGAAAAGAATCTGGAAAAGAATGCGTGTGTGTATATGTATAACTGAATCACTTTGCTGTCCACCTGAAAGGAACACACCATTGTAAGTCAGTTCTACTCCAATAAAATTTAAAAAAAAGTGGAAGAATTAAACGAGATGAGTGGGGAAGGCACTGGGCCACCAGAGGCAGTGGGTACCGACCCGCAGCAGGGCCCTTCCTCGTCAGTCTTACCCGTCTCTTCTCACCCACC
The DNA here is from genome assembly GCA_004024745.2 of Catagonus wagneri. Lineage (NCBI taxonomy): Eukaryota > Metazoa > Chordata > Mammalia > Artiodactyla > Tayassuidae > Catagonus > Catagonus wagneri. The sequence continues at coordinate 2,471,185 of PVHT021183523.1, read as the reverse complement.
GCACCCCCCCCACCCCTTTTGCAGGGCGTGGTAGAGATGCTTCAAATCCAAAGTAGAATGAATCAGAATATTCCTTTCTGGGGAGTTCTCATTGTGGCTCAGTGGGTTACGAACTCGACTAGTATCCATGAGGATGCGGGTTTGATCCCTGGCCTCGCTCAGTGGGTTAAGGATCCGGCATTGCCGTGAGCTGTGGTGTAGGTTGCAGACGCGGCTCGGATCCCGCGTGGCTGTGGCTGTGGTGTAGGCCGGCGGCTATAGCTCTGATTCGACCCCTAGCCTGGGAACTTCCATGTGCTGCAGGTCTGGCCCTAAAATGAATAAAGAAGAAGAAAAAAAAAACTCAAAAAACAAAAATGAAATTTTCCTTTTGGGTTCTCCCCTGTGCGGGCTGGCACAAACCTGGTGGGTGATGCTCCAGCTGGTACCGTGTAAGGGGCCTGACATCCTGGTCGTTACCCCAGGAAGAGGCTGACTTCCAGGAAGCAAGCGTGGCTTAGAGCCCAGGATGGGTGCTTGGAGAGGGGGGGTCCAGGGGGTGTGGGTGAGGCTCTTGGAGGGTGAAAGCCCAGAATTCAGGTCTCATGGAAATTGGAACAAGCCAGAAACGAAGCTGGAGGCGGGCTGGGCTGGAAAGGGTTTGGGAACTGGGTGGGGAGCCGGGCAAGAACACTAGCAGCTTGTGTTGCTAGGGGCGGGGGTGTCTCTCGACTCGGATGTGGGGCTGGCAGGCCCTTGGTCCCCTCCTCCTATCCCCACACCTTCTTTTGCTGCAGGGGCCTGGTGTAGATATCAACTCCGTGGCCTCCGACTACAGGGTTTTTCCAAAAGCGGTGCAGCCTCTCCCAGCAAACAGCTAAATCAAAATGAGTGACTCTTGCCAGTTTCCACTCTGGATCTTCCTGGGATCACAGGGAAAGAAGCCTTTATTGATGGCAGTTGGAGACTTGGTTAAAAATACACCCAGGTCTGTTCGCGGTGAGGCGGGGAGCCAGGTCCAAGGGCCCCGTGAGGCTCTGGCTGGCATTTCTGCAACCCCGGCTGTGCCGTGAGACCAGGGGGTGGTGTCAGGGAGTTGCTCCCAGTGGTTTTATGATAATGGGCCGCCTTGTTCGGGGTCTGGTAGATGCCCAGTGTGGCAGTGTGGGGAATGTGGCCTTTACAAAATCCTTACAGTCTGGGCAGCACTACCTCAGCCAGGGAGCTGGGGGGTGGCCCTGACTCATTTATTATGTGTCAGCACAGGAGCATAAACGAGCCCTTCTCTTGTCCAGGTACAAGAGAAGCTTGATTCAGGGTTTTTTTTTTTGGGGGGGGGCGGGGAGGACACACAAAAAAAGCAAGACATTTAAAAAAGGGATTGAATAGGGCCACAGTTTGTTTAAAGCAAGTTGCGGTCATTTTCAAAAACCCCATTTTATAGGGAATACAGGGAACATTCCTTAACATAATAAAGGCCATATATGAAAATCCCACGGCCAGCATAATACTCAATGGAGAAAAGCTGAAAGCCTTCCCACTAAAGTCTGGAACAAGACAAGGATGTCTACTCTCGCCACTGTTATTCAACATAGTATTAGAAGTCCTACGGAGTTCCCGTCGTGGCGCAGTGGTTAACGAATCCGACTAGGAACCATGAGGTTGCGGGTTCGATCCCTGCCCTTGCTCAGTGGGTTAACGATCCGGCGTTGCCGTGAGCTGTGGTGTAGGTTGCAGACGCGGCTCGGATCCTGCGTTGCTGTGGCTGCGGCGAAGGCCGGTGGCCACAGCTCCGATTAAACCCCTAG
>PVHT021183523.1:2412556-2455148 GCA_004024745.2 Catagonus wagneri | reverse complement strand
AAAAAAAAAAAAAAAAAAGAGGTGAGTCTGGTGGAAAGGAAATCGGCTTCATTTTGGATGCTGGCAACTAGGGGGAGGACAGGTGGGCTTCTGTCCAAAAGGCGGGCTCCCCGCACTGACAACCAGCGGGCGAGGCGGAGCGAAGGGGCCACGTGCCCAACAGCACAGTCAGCTCTGACAGTCACCGCGCAACATGGGTCATGCGGTTTTCTGATCAACTTCATCATCTGAATTGTCTTAAGTACCGTTAACCTTCAGTTCCGGGGTCACCCGGTCCCCACGTCTTTGAGGTCAGTTCTCTGAATTCTGGCATCTGACGCCCTGGCCACAGTCCGGGCATCATTTCGTTGACATCCTCCACCTGGTGGGGTCGTCAGTGTCTGCAAGACAGGTTCACCGGACATGGCTCCGAATGTCATCCACAGCCCTTGAAAAGGCACTGCAAGCCCTTGACTTTGCTTAAGGCCTCAGCTCTTACTATTTGGTCTTGTTTGACTGTTCTCCTTTGCTTTTGCGTTTCCTCACTTCTCTGATTAAACTTTTTTTTTTTTTGGCCACCTGCGGCACGTGGAGTTCCTGGGCCAGGGATCAGATCCTACCCGCAGTTTTGACCCAAGCTGCAGCTGTGGCGGGGCTGGATCCTTAACCCACTGTGCCAGGCCAGGGATCGAACCTGCATCCCAGGGCTCCCGAGATACTGCTGATCCCAGCAGTGGCACAAGGGGAACTCCTGAACTTACTCCTTTTTTTTTTTGTCTTTTTAGGGCCACACTCGTGGCATGTGGAGGTTCCCAGGCTCGGGGTCCAATCGGAGCTGCAGCTGCTGGCCTACACCACAGTCACAGCAATGCGGGATCCAAGCTGCGTCTGCAGCCTACACCAGCAGCTCACGGGCAACACCGGATCCGTAACCCACTGAGCAAGGCCAGGGGTCAAACCTGCGTCCTCACGGATGCCAGTCAGGTTCTTAACCGCTGAGCCACGACGGGAACTCCCTGAACTTATTCTTTGACTGAATTTTTTTTCTACAGACAGAGGCAGGTGGAGGACACCGGAGATGGCGGGAAGGACCCCAGGGTCCTGCTCCGTTTTCCCGGGAATGAACTCGGAACAGCTCCTGCCTCTGAGAATTGGAGCCCCGCAGGCGGACAGCAGGGAGATAGCTGTCTGGTGTCCTGGGTTAATGACCCAGGGGAAGTTCGCCTGCTGCTGGGCCGACCCAGGGTTCAGCTGGGGTGTCGGGGCCTCTGATTCCAAGGCCCCGAGTCTGGTCATCTAGCCAACACGCCCCAAGGTTGAGGAGGACCCAAGAAGGCACAGAGATCAGGGTTAGCCTTCCTCTTGGTGGTTGATAACAAGCACAGTGGTTAAGCACCTGGGGTCTGAAGCCTAATGTATTTGGGTTGGACGATGCCGTGGAGTAGCTACGGAATTTGGGCATTACTGCCTGAACCTCCGTGGTTTTGTCTGTGAAATGGAGCAATAGCAACCACATATATCATGCTGGCAGCTGTTGTCTCGGTGCTATAGGGCCGTTAACACATGTAATCGTCGCAACAACGCTACAAGGTAGGTGCCCCCTGAATTCCCACTGGACAGACGCAGAGACCGGGGCCCAGAGAGGTTCAGCAAGTTGCTCAAGGTCACACAGCCGCTAAGGGTTAGAGCCAGGGGCAGCCTGGTGCTCCTGATCGCTTCCCTCTGCTGCCTCTCTGTGGGAGCTTGATGATCGTGAGGATCAAGTGGAATAAGCACTCAAGCCCTAGTAGCTGTCATCGTTAATTGTGACAAAGCTGACGTTGCCTTAATAACAGCGACAAGAAAACCTATGTGATCAGTATCTCCTTTGCCTGTTGAGCCTCTAGAAGCTGGATCATAATAGAGAGAGGTGCTTAGGCGATGACAGAAGTCATGCAGGGAGAATTCGGGAGGCTTCTTCAAACATCCCTGTGTGTGGCCAGCGTGGGCACAGCCAGGGCTGTTGACTGAGGCTCCTTTTCTAGCTGGTGGGGTTGGGTGACTTTCTCCCAACTGCTGATGGCTCCGGGGGGCTGACAGCAGGTCTGGAATATTTCCTCTCAACTGTCATCCAGACGATTGAGTGGGTCGGATGCGCCCAGGGAATGGGCATTGCTGCAGAGGTCATTGCTGGCACTCGCCGCTTTGAGAAAATCCTGCAGCCACTGTAAATTATTCTTTGAGCAGCTTCCTCCCACTCCGTTGAGTTCAGAGCCTTGTTATCAAGTGCAGGCTTATTTCCAGATCGTGGATTGCTGTGGAGTTTAAATAGTACCCAGTGTCATGCTTGTTCTTTCCTTTCCTTTTATTTTTGATTAAAAAAAATTTTTTTCCGGTCTTTTTAAGGCCACACGCACAGCAGATGGAGGTTCTCAGGCTAGGGGTCTAACAGGAGCTGTAGCCGCCGGCCTTCGCCACAGCCACAGCAACGCGGGATCCGAGCCGCATCTGCAGCCTGTACCACAGCTCATGGCAACACTGGATCCTTAACCCACGGGGCGAGGGCAGGGTTCGAACCCACATCCTCTTGGTTACGAGTCGGGTTCATTACTGCTGAGCCACAATGGGAGCTCCTCATTTCCTTTTAAACTCGTGTCATGATAAATATATGCATATATAACATGTGTACCTGTTAACTTATAATAAGTGAATAATTCTCCAGTAAGGGTCTAGAACATTCCCTCTGAAGCCCCTCATGTGTGCTTCCTGGTCGTATTTCCTTCCTTCCTCCCGACCCACCTAGAGGGTAACTACTCTTCCAAATATTGTATTAGCGTTTTTCTTGTTTTCTTAGAGTTTTCCCATGAACCCTCCGCATAATTTGTTTTCGTGATGGGCAATTGAATCAGAAAATCTGATTTAAGGCCTCCACATACACTAGGTAGCAGTTACAAAAATAAGATGTGAGGAAGATCCAAATGGGCATTTTTATTTATTTATTTTTCTTTCTTTCTTTTTTTTTGGTCTTTTTAAGGCCACATCTGCGACATAGGGAGGTTCCCAGGCTAGAGAGTCAATAGGAGCTACAGCTGCTGGCCTACACCACAGCCACAGCAATGCGGGATCCGAGCCGCGTCTGCGACCTACACCGCAGCTCATGGCAACGCTGGATCCTTAACCCACCGAGCAAGGCCAGGGATCGAACCCGCATCCTCATGGATGCTCGTAGGGTTTGCTAACCGCTGAGCCACGACGGGGCCTCCAAAATGGGCATCTTTAAAGGCAGTATCTGAGCACCAGGCTCCCAGCTCTGCAAGAATCCTCCTTACGCTGAGGGTACGAGAAGCGCGGGTGTATTCGGAGAAGCCTGTGCTGTGAGTCCGCACGATCCTCCCGGCTCCCGAAGGCAGCGTGGTGGGGGGTGCGGTCCCTTCGCTCCGATGCCTGTGTCCTCTCACCTGGGTGCATCGTGGGCCGGTTCTGACTCTGTGAGATGCTTTGGGGGCACGGGGTGGGGAGCAGCCGGGACAGGGTCCCCCACCACACATTGGTTGGGGCGATGGTGCCTGCTTCCCCTGGACCACGTGTGGCCTCTGCGGGGAGGGAGCGCCGGGCCTGGAACTTGACCCCCGCCCAAGAGGTACAACCAGCAGAGTGGGGAGGGAGTTGGTGGAGTGAGTTTCAGGGGCTGGGCCTCCCCCATACCAGCAGGGTTTGAGGAGGAGTCTTCTGAGAACCCAGAAAATTACCCACGAGATACAGAGACAGAGCCAGATCTGAGTGTCTGCTGAGGAGACACCGGTAAGGAGAGTCCTGGTGAGGGAAGCTGACCTGCCTGTGAGTGAAGGAACGGTGGTAACACACAGTAGAAGTTTATTTCTCTCTTACAGAGAATCAGTCGGGATGGGCCGGGGGCTCCACACAGCTGTAGGGGTCCCGCTTCCCGTGACTGTGGTCCTCCCGCTTGTGGTCAGAGAGGCTGCTGTAGCCCCGGCCGTCACATCCCAGTTCAGGTAGACAGAGGAAGGGAAAGGCAGCGGCAGAGTCTGCCCCCTCCCTTTTAAGAATGCTTTCACGGTACCTCACCCAACATTTCCGCTTATGTCTCGTTAGCCAGAGTTGAGTCACAGGGTCACACCCAGCTCCAGGCTCAGAGACAGAAGCTTGTTGCTGGGTAGTCATGGGCCCAGTGTAAGAAGTTGGATTCCTTTTTTTTTTTTAAATTGAAATATTGCTGGATTTACAATGTTGTGTTCATTTCTGCTGAAGCAAAGTGATTCAGATTATATATATATATATATACATTCTTTAAAAAATATTCCTTTTCATTATGGTTTATCATAGGACATTAAATATAGTTCCCTGTGCTATACAGTAGGACCTTGTTTACCTACCCGGGAGATCCATCTGCTAACCCCAGCCTCCCAGCCCATCCTTCCCCTAAACCTCTCTCCCTTGGCCACCGCAAGTCTGTTTTGCCATGTCTGTGCGTCTGTTTCTGTTTCATAGATAGGTTCCTTTGGTTGTATTTTAGATTCCACATGGAAGTGATCTCATGTGATATCTTTCTCTTTCTGACTCACTTCACTTGGTATGAGAATGTCTAGGTCCATCCACGTTGCCACAAATGCCATTATTTCATTCTTTTTTATGGCTGAGTAGTATTCCATTGTATATCTATTCCACATCTTAATCCATTCCTCTGTGGAGGGACATTTACGTGGTTTCCAGGCTTTGGCTATTGTGAATAGTGCTGCTGTGAACACAGGGGTGCGTGTATCTTTTTCAGTGAAGGTTTTGTCCTCATAGATGCCCAGGAGTGGGATTGCTGGGTCACATGGCAGTTCTATGTATAGTTTTCTGAGGAATCTCCATACTTGTTTTCTGTAGTCTGGGAAATTGGGATTCTTTTTGTCCAGAGGGAGGTTCTAATGGGTATTGGGAGGCAGCCAGAAGCCCGTGTGACTTCATTTTCATGGCACTAGCAGCAAGTGGCTTTTCTCCAAAAGTTCCAGCCCCGGAGGGGAGGTAACCAAGGCTAGCAAGTGGGGGTGGAGTTGGGACGAAAGCAGAGGCCAATGCCTCTTACTTTTTTTGGGCCTTCCTTAAAAGGTCAGTGATGGACTGACCAGCCATTTTATTTTCTGACTCACAGTCGTGTTTTGTGATTTAAAGTGTCTTAGGACTTTCTCACCCACAAGTGGTCTGAGAATTATGGGACCTTCCAGAGTTTCCCGAGGAAACGGGGGAAAAACGTTCCACTCGAATATTTCATGTATTTTACCTGAATGACGTCTTTATCTTACGTAACCTACCATGCCGTTTCATACCTAAAAAAATTAATGAATCATCCTCCTTTAAAAATCACCTAATACCCAAGTCGTTGTTTAAATTTTCCTGTTTTTGTAACGAAGCAGGGTGTTAGATATTAACTGGCCTTACTGTGGCGTTTTGCAGTTTATACAAATACTGGATCATTATATTGTCCACCTGAAAGTAATTATATTATGTCAGTGATACCTCGGTTAAAAAAAAAAAAAGGAATGCAAATGAGGTCCGGCTGTACAGCACAGGGCGCTATATCCAGTCACTTGGGACGGATCGTTTTGGAAGATAATAGGAGAAAAAGAATGTATCTATATACGTATGACTGGGTCCCTTTGCTGTACAGCAGAAACTGACAGAACATTGTAAACCAACTTTTCTCTTGAGTGAAAGAAAATACAAAAATAATTTTAAAAAGAACGCATACTCTAACCTAGTAAGTCCGCTTATAAGCGTGCCCCCCGTGGAGATCATCAGACTAGGATCAGAAGCTGTGTGTAAAGTGTGTTCATTGAAGCTAGATTTATAGAGAAGAAATCTTTGAGCATCAATCCATGAAAAATGGTTAAAATATTATGGTACCTCCAGGAGTTCCCGTCGTGGCTCAGTGGTTAACGAATCCGACTAGGAACCATAAGGTTGCGGGTTTGATCCCTGGCCTTGCTCAGTGGGTTATGGATCCGGCGTTGCCGTGGCTGTGGCATAGGCCGGAGGCCACAGCTCTGATTGGACCCCTAGCCTGGGAACCTCCATATGCCGCAGGTGCGGCCCTGAAAAGACCAAAAAAAAAAAAAGACATTATGGTACCTCCAGACCCAGGGTTTTAATTAACCATTAGAAAGGGGTATGATGTAGACGATTAACGGTGTGCCAAGATGGTTAAGATCCATGGACGAGTGAAACTTCTTTTCCTTGATTATCTCACCAAGCTGCTTTTCTGTTTGCTTGATCTTGTTGGCAAAGGTCAGCGGGTGGCCTAAGATTAGCCCCAGTGTTCCCCTGTCAGCCTGAAGACCTGGGCCTCTAGGCACAAAGTTCCTGGTGCCCTGCTCCCCTCCCCCTCCCCCCGGTGACCCGAAGATGAAAACTCCGTTTTAGGACTTTGAAGGTGGTTAGTGATGAGCCGTGTCGGCGTACAACTTCAGTGTCACACAGCTGCTGCCTCCCAGATCACAACGTCTGAGACACTGGAGACGGACTCGGTGGGTGTCCCGGCCTGATTTATTCTTACCGATGGAAGGCATCAGTCTTCGAGATGGGAGGTGACGGACTCTGTTTGACGCTAAGGTGAATTTCACATGGACCACTGGAAAAGTGTGGGCCTCGGCTGTGACCTTGTAGCAGGGTCGTATTTCAAGTTGTAGGCTGCAAATCGACCATGGCGCTTTATAAGATTGTGCATTTCGAATATTTGGATAGGAGTTCTCTGCTGGCTCGGCAGGTTGAGCATCTGGCGTTTGTCACTGCTGTGCCTCTGGTTACAGCTGCGGCACGGGTGCCATCTCTGGCTTGGGAAATTCCATATGCCGTGGGCGCAGCAAAAAAATAAAAAAGCAGAAGAAAAGAAAAAATAGAATGTATGGATAGGATTTTATTTTTTCTTTTCAGGGATTGACTCTGAGCCACAGCTGCAACCTAAGCTGGATCCTTTAACCTACTGTGCGCGAGGGAATCAAGCCACTGCAGTCGGATTCTTAACTCACTGTGCCATGGCGGGAACTCTGATGCAACTGTAATTTTTTTTTTTTCCTTATTTTGGCCACCCCAAGGCGTACGGAGTTCCTGGGCCAGAGATCAGATCTGAGCTGCCGTTGTGAGCTAAGCTATAGCCGCAGTAATGCAGGATCCTTAACCCCCTGTGCCGGGCTGGGGACTGGACCTGTGTCCCGGCGCTGCCAAGATGATGCCGATCCTGTGGGGCCATACCGGAGCTCCTACACGGTCTGTTTTTGAAAAGAATAAAGAGCAAACAATGAACTCTTTATCATCAACGTTACAAATAGATAAATTAGGAAATTATTTACATTCTAAAAAAAAATCCCCATGGGAGTTTCCATCGTGGCACAGCGGAAACATATCCGACTAGGAACGGTGAGGTTGTGGGTTCCATCCTTGGCCTCAGTCAGTGGGTTAAGGATCCGGCGTTGCCGTGAGCTGTGGTGTAGTTCGCAGATGCCGCTCAGATCTGGCATTGCTATGGCTGTGGCGCAGGCTGGCACCTGTAGCTCTGATTCGACCCTTAGCTTGGGAACCTCCGTGTGCCACGGGTGCGGCCCTAAAAAGCAAAATAAACAAAGAAAAAAATAAAAACTCCAGGGAGCTCCCTCGTGGTGCAAGGGGTTAAGGATCTGGCGTCATCACTGCAGCGGCTCAGGTTGCTGCTGTGACCCGTGAACTTCCACATGCTTCGGGCACAGCCAGAAATAGTAGTAGTAGTAATAATAATAATAATAATAATAATAATAATAAAAGTAAAAAATAAAAAAACCCATGGAACTTTCCTTCATAGGATGCGGTGACGTAAGGTAAAACACAGGCAGCAATTCATAGAGCAAAGTAGTTTATTTGGAAATGACGTAATTTTTAAAGATTCACATATGTAACTTTTTTGCAGTTGACTTCGTGCCAAAAGTGGAGTCTGTGAATACTTCTTTTAGCGTATATTGTAAACTCTCAAACCTTGATGTTATTATTTAGTCTTTTAACACGTGCTCAGGGAGCCCCCGCTGAGTGTCCTGCATTGAGCTGGTGTCGGGGGAAAGTCACCTGAAGACACAGCTGCTTTTTCTTCTAATGTCAGGTTTGGGGAAATTCAATATCCGAGTGAAAGGTCAGTTGCTGGAGAGTCAGAATTTGTGTTCACCTTTTGGTTTTCCCCAGATGGACTTTGAGCACAATAATTAATTTTGGTACCTGTTTGATGAAAGTCGACGAATAGAGTTAACTGCCATAAATGCTTAATTGATCTTAAACTGGTGTATTTTGTTGTAGAAATACCATTTAAAACTTTAGCTTCTGTATTTCAGGAAGTTAAATACACAGTTTTTGAGCAGATTTTTCTCGTTAACAGCCATCAGACACATTTGGAGAAATACAATTAACCCCTGTTAGTTTTCTTTGAAAACATGCCATTTTTAGCACATCGGTTTCTAGAAAAAGGGAAGACCTGATTAAACCTAGATCGATCCTTTGTAGCATTAGCTTACATCACTTCGTTTTCGTAACTTGGAAGATTTAGAGCGGATTCTAAGAAAGCGTTTGGCAAATGACACCTTTTTGGAAATGTTCTTGTTTTCTGGGTGCTATCAACAACCATTATGGAGATAAAAACCCTAATGCCATGCATAATTGAAACACCCAAAGACAGAGTTGCAGCATGGCTTGACAATGTGGCTGTTATCTGATTCAACATCTTAATTTATTTTCTAAATTCTTAACCATGGCAACGGTTTAAAAGAAGTTCTTAATGTAAAATTATAGAGGAGGCTGACAAGTAACTCTCTGCTCTTTGTTGATCAAAAATTAAAGCCGAAGCAAGAACTTTTCTTTTTTCATTGCGGTAAAATACTCGTAGCATAAACTTCCCACCTTAGCCATTTTTCAGTGTACAGTTAAGTGAGAGGAAGTGCATTCTCACTGTTGTACAGCTGAGACAGGCTGGGACCTGGGACCCCGTGGCTGCAGTGACTGCAGCACTTGCACCTGGGCAGATGTCTCCTCTAGTGACAAGATGCAAAAAGAACTATAAGGGACTGAAAGTAACTACGTGCACGCACAGTTGGGATACATTTTGGACGAAAGGAGATAAAGACCAAAGCATCCAGCTGCCACTTCTTTTTTTTTTTTTTTTTGTCTTTTTGCCTTTATCTAGGGCCGCACCTGTGGCATATGGAGGTTCCCAGGGTAGGGGTCTAACAGGAGCTGTAGCCGCCGGCCTTCGCCACAGCCACAGCCACGCGGGATCCGAGCCGCGTCTGCGACCTACACCACAGCTCACGGCAACGCCGGATCCTTAACCCACTGAGCAAGGCCAGGGATCGAACCTGCCACCTCATGGTTATTAGTTGGATTCGTTAACCACTGAGCCACGACGGGAACTCCCAGCTGCCACTTCTGAAGAGCTGGGAGCAGAAACAGGATCTTATGCATGCCTGTTGCACACAACACCACCAAAGGGGTGGGCAGATCACCTAAGCCGCCCTCTGGCCTGAGCCCTGGACCCAGCCCTACCCTTGCCCCATATAAGGAACCAGCTTGCCCACCCCCCCATCAGTGAGCAAGTGAGTGAGTGAGTGATCAAGGAACCTGCAACTTCTTTTCACTCCCCACCTGCAGCAACAGGGGCCCCACAAAGCCTTGCCTGAATTTCTTGCCTGGCCTCTTATCAATTTCTATTGATTAAGTATAAGGAAGGCCAGAACTCAGGTAACACAGCCATCAGCACCCTCCATCCCCATCAGTCTTCAGGAGCTGATTGTTATTAGTTATTTCGAGGGGCTGTGCTCTAGCTAGCCCGATAGGATTTCATGATGGGAAGGTGGCACCAGAGGTTCTCAAGTCTAAGTAGTAAGGGGGTGTGTCACAAAACACTCATCTTAAGAGGACTCATGAGCACACGCGCCCCACCCCCCGTGCACCTTTTTTCTTTTTTGGTCACTCTGCAGCATATGGAATTCCTGGCTAGGACACAACCTGAGCTGCAATGGTGACCTATGCCAGATCCTTTAACCCACTGTGCCGGGCTGGGGATCAAGCCGGTGTCCTGGCTCTGCAGAAATGCCGCCAGTCCTGTCGTGCCACAGAGGGAACTCCAGAGGCCCTTTCTTTAAGGGCCCTTCCACTTACCCACACCCCCTTGTCCCAGTGGGGATCTCAGTCAAGCAAGTTCTGCTTGTGCTGCTCGCTGCACCACAGGCCAATAAATCAAAAGACGAGTTGCTGGGACAAGGAATAGCAGCCTTATTCAGAAAGCCAGCAGACACGGAGTTCCCGTCGTGGCTCAGTGGTTAATGAATCCGACTAGGAACCTTGAGGTTGTGGGTTCGATCCCTGGCCTTGCTCGGTGGGTTAAGGATGCAGCGTTGCCGTGAGCTGTGGTGTAGGTTGCAGACGCGGCTTGGATCCCGCGTTGCTGTGGCTGTGGCGAAGGCCGGCGGCTACAGCTCCTGTTAGACCCCTAGCCTGGAAACCTCCACATGCCGCGGATGCGGCCCTAAAACCACAAAAGGCAAAAAAAAAAATAAAAAGAAAGATAAGTTTGGGAGTTCCCGGCGTGGCTCAGTAGTAACGAACCCGACCTCGTATCCGTGAGGACGCAGGTTCGATCACTGGCCTCGCTTAGTGGGTTAAGGAGCTGGTGTTACTGTGATCTGTGGTGTAGGTCACAGATGTGGAGCCTGGCAGCTATAGCTCTGATTCCACGCCTAGCCTGGGAACTTCCATCTGCTGAGGGTATGGCCCTAAAGAGCCAAAAAAAAAAAAAAGGGATAAATTTATTGAGATAAGAGATGCTACTAGCGCAGTGGGAAGACTTCCTGAAGATCTGGGAGAGCTGATGATGAGCTCGTGGTCCTGTCTGTTCTTATAGCTCAGGGAGAGAGGTGGGGTCGGAGGTGACACACCTGTTGACCTGCTGATCGGTTGGGAAAGAAAGCAGAGTCTCCAGATGCACTTGCTGGTTGGTTGGGGGCGTGTAAGGCCCCTCCGGGGGCAGAGTGAGGAGTGGGCCACACACCCTTCCTAGTAGGGGCAGGAAGGAGCGGGCCAGGCTGCCCAAGGTGGGCAGGGGGCGTTCCGATGAGATGGGCGGGGTGGCGACAAGGACGCCCAAGGAAGACAGCAGTCAGCACGGAGCGGTGACCTGTTTCTTCCCGGCTGTGGGTCCCCCTTTCGCTTTTGGGCTTTTTGCTCATCCCCTGTTTCGGATGAAGTCTGTCCAGAGTAGCAGTCACGCCAACGAATTGCAACTGCAGCCCGGACCTCGTACACGCTCATTCGAGTCATCCCGTGTAAGCAGTTTTTCTATTATTAGCAACTTGGCTGCGTGTCGTCCCCCGTGCAAATTCTGTTCGAGCTGCCTCTCCAGAGGCTGAGCCAGGAGCCGCGCCAGGAACCTGGCATCGGTGCCCAGCAGTTGTCTGGTCTCTGCCTTCGCAAGCCGTCATCCGGTTGGCTCAGATTTGGGGACCAAGGAAGGGAGGGTGAAGGCTCGTAGAGAGATTTTGGTGTCGCATTTCTCAAGGAGCGCACTTTCTGCTTTTTCTGTCACCGAAGCCACTGAGGTTTGGGGTTGCAGATTGGGGATCTCTGACCTTGGGCACCATCAGAAAGAAGGGAGTTCCTGTTTTGGCCTAGTGGGTCAAGAACCTGACATACTGAGCCCAGTGGAAATGAATCCGAAAGGTATCCACTAGGATGTGGATTTGATCCATGGCCTTGATCAGTGGGTTGGAAATCCAGACTTGCCATAAGCTGTGGTGAAGGCCAGCAGCTGCAGCTCTGATTGGACCCCTAGCCTGGAAACTTCCATGTGCTGTGGGTGCAGCACTAAAAATCAAAAAAAAAAAAAAAGACCCGATATAGTCTCCATAATGATTTGGGTTCGATCCCTGGGTTAAGGATCCCATGTTGCCATGAGCTGTGGCGTCGGTCGCAGATGCGTCTCGGATCCTGCATTGCTGTGGCTGTGGCGGAGACCTCAGCTGCAGCTCCAATTCGACCCCGAGCCTGGGAGTTTCCATATGCCACAGGTGTGGCCCTAAAAAGAAAAAAAAAAGAGAGAGAAAGCTTTGGAAGAGTTTACCTAGGAGCACTGCGGTCTGGGGGCTCCCCTTTACCCCCGGGGACCTAACCCTGAGGGCCCCCCTCTGCACGTGGTATGGCAGGGTCACCCAGACTTCTCAAGCCAAGAACTCATCGACGCCCCCTCCAGGGGGGACCGTCTTTGCCCCGCAAAGGTTGTGGCATCAGCCCCTCCCCCTCACTGCTGCCAAGTGTCCCCAGGAGGAACCCAGAGTCTCCCAGGTCCAGGGTGTTGGGGATTGCCCTTCCCTGGGGGGCGGTGTCAAGGGACGGGAAGGGCAGCCTTGTCACATTCTAGGTATGTGCCCACGACCCCTGCAGCTGGTTCCTGCGGGGCTGGGCAGCAGGGGAGAAAAACAGCATTAGATGGAAGCGAAAGGAACAGAAGCCTCCTGGTTAGTTTCGTTGAGGTCGTGGGCTGCCTGGAGTTCCCCTAGACCTTGATCGAGTCTGGCCAGGGCTCGGATAGCAGAGCTTCTCTCCAGCCTCCTGGGCTGTCCGGTCTGTTTCTGATTCCTTCGGGGACAGCGGACTCACCGCTTTACAAGGTGATCCCTTCTGAATCTGGATGGCTCCATTTGAAAATTTCCCTTATGTCTTCTAAGGTTTCTGCCCATTGGTCTTAAATTCCACCGCTTAGAGACAAGGAAAGCGATTGGATAAGAAAGCGTATGGTCTGCAGGTGGATCCTGTCTGAAATACGCACCCAGTCGTGGAACAAGCAAGCAGGCACACACGTGGGTGATACCCGAGTGAGCCGAGACAGCTTCTTGATTCTGGTGTCGCTTTGTGGGCTTTGGTTTCATTTTCTTTTCTTTTCTTTTCTTTCCTTTTCTTTTCTTTTCTTTTCTTTTCTTTTCTTTTCTTTTCTTTTCTTTTCTTTTCTTTTCTTTTCTTTTCTTTTCTTCCTGCAGTGTATGGAAGTTCCCAGGCTAGGGGCTGAATCAGAGCTACAGCTGCTGGCCTACACCGCAGCCACAGCCGCTTGGGGTCCAAGCTGCATCTGCGACTTACGCGGTAGCTTGCGGCAACTGGCTGGGTCCTTAACCCGCTGAGCAGGGCCGGGGATCGAACCCGTGTCCTTACGGACACTCTGTCAGGTTCTTAACCCACTGAGTGAGCCTAGGGATCGAGCCTGCATCCTCATGGATACTAGCTGGGTTCTTAACCCAGTGAACCGCAACGGGAACACCTATTTTGTGTTATTTACCTCCCTTGGCTTAAGGCGCCCAGAGCTTCAAGTGTATTTACTCATCTTCCAAAGGCATTGCTTTCCTTCCTGGCAGCAGTGGTTCATTTCGATCACATAGGGTTGAATCTGGTAGATCCTATTTAGGTGGTTTATGCTGTTATGGAAATATAGGTGGGATATTTTGTCGGAAGATAGCAAATTTGGGTTAATTGCCTTGGGGAAATCTATTCGGCTTAAAAATTAAAGGGACCCGTTAACACTTTCCCCTTAACAATTGTGCCAGTGACATGACATCTGGAAACTCCTAAGTCCTTTGGCTGAAGGACAGTTTCATTTACTCCTCTTTTTTTTTAATTTCACCTTTTTGCCAGGCCCAGGCCACAGGGGAGTGAAGTCCCCCTGGGTCTAGGAAAGAGTTAATTTCTCTTTCTGCAGTGCGGTAAGGCACATCTAAGAACATTCCAGAGTCTTGGGTAGAAATGGCAAGAAAAACTGGAGAAATGAATTAACGAGCCACCTTTTATGCGACAGACAGCCGTCTGCCTCTTTGTGGAATGAAGAGCACTTTATCCTCCACTGCGTAGGTCGCGGGCAGAAACGTGGAGCCAGCTCTGCACCACGGAGGGTGCCTGGGTGCCTGGATGCGCGCATGTGCGTGCTCAGAGCAGAAAGGAGTCTGTGCACATAAACGAGGTTTGACCTAAATTCACGGAACCCTGAAAGAGAAGAATTTAGAATAAAGCTGTCTGGAGAGTTCCTGTCGTGGCTCAGTGGTTAACGAATCCGACTAGGAACCATGAGATTGCAGGTTCGATCCCTGGCCTTGCTCAGTGGGTTAAGGATCCAGCGTTGCCGTGAGCTGTGGTGTAGGTTGCAGACGCGGCTCGGATCCCGCGTTGCTGTGGCTGTGGCGAAGGCCGGCGGCTACAGCTCCTGTTAGACCCCTAGCCTGGGAACCTCCATATGCCGCGGGTGCGGCTCTACATAAAGGCAAAAAGACAAAAAAAAAAAAAAAAAAAGAATAAAGCTGTCTGATCTTCAGCTCATACTGTTGAGTCCGGCTGGGACCCGGGAGCCTTGCACCTGGAAAAACATCTCTTGGCGCAACAAAGAAACTTAGAGTTTCTATAGGCTAAAAATAACTGCAGAGCATGTGTGCAGTTGGGGCAATTTATGGGCAAGGAGATACCAAAAAACTGAACACCCAAATGCTGCTTCTCAAGAGCTGGAAGCAAAAGCAGGGTACCCGGCATGCCAAAGCACCACCAAGGGGGGGTCGGCAGGTCACCTAAGCCACTCCTCTGGCTCCACTCCTGGACTCATCCTTTGTCCCATATAAGAAACCCTCACCCCCACCAGGGAGAGAGCAAGCAAGGGAACCTATTGTTTGTTGTCTCTGCTGAGGCACGGCCCCCCAATAAAGTCTTATTATTTTATAACTTAATTTTATTTCAATTATGGGTGTACAAAAATCATCACAAATCAAGTTGATAGCATTTGTGTCCCAAACCCACAGTGCATCCCCCCACCCCCCAGATCGTCTTATTTGAAAAACCAAGGTTTTCCAAAGTCTGTGAGTCATTGTCTGTTCTGCAAAGAGTTCATTGTGTCTTTTTAGTTTCCACATGTATGCGGTAGCTAGCATCAGATATTGCTGTCTAATTGTCTGACTGGTTTCACTTCGCATGATACTTTCTAGGTCCATCCATGTTGCTGTAAATGTTATTTCGTTCCTTTTAATGGCTGAGTAATATTCCATTGTGTGTATGTACCATATCTTCCCTATCCACTCCTCTGTCGATGGGCATTTAGGTTGTTTCCATGACCTGGCTATTGCATAGAGTGCTGCAATGAGCACTGGAGTACACGTGTCTTTTCGAGCCCCAATAAAGTCTTGCTAGAAGTTTTTGCCTTGCTTCTTATCAATTTCTATTGATTAAAGAGGCTGAGAACTCAGGGCCGGTAACACCATCACGCCACTGAGTTTAATTAAGCCTTTCTGAAATTTCATTCTTACTGGAGTCCTGGTCATTCCTACTACACACACAGAGACTGTGCCATAGTCTAAACTTCACTCTTATTCACTTTGTTTTTTTCTTTTGGGAGCCGCCCATGCAGCATATGGAGGTTCCCAGGCTAGGGTTTGGATCCGAGCTACAGCTGCCAGCCTACGCCACAGCCACAGCGACGCCAGATCTGAGCCACATCTGCCACCTACACCACAGCTTGCATGGCTCCGGATCCTTGAGCTCACTGAGCGAGGCCAGGGATTGAACCCTCGTCCTCACGGATACCGGTTGGGATCGTTTCCGCTGAGCCACGATGGGAATTCCCACTCCTTATTTTTAGGGCTGACTAGTAGATATGGTAATTGTTTGCCCAATCAAATAGCTGAAATACGACCGTAAAAAGTGAGACTGCTTGTGTTGACATAATGGAGAAATGTGATTCCTGTGTTGCAGTCGCTGTGGTGTTTGACACGGACGGATTCTCTTTAATCCTCCCAACAGCGTAACAGGTGGGCACCCACCCCCACTCTCACCCATCCTACAGATGAGGGAACTGAGGTCCTAGGGGCTCACCAGCTCGCCCAGGCCTTGCCTCTGGTTGGGGGTCGGGGGGTGGCTGGAGGCCTGGCACTTTGTCCTGATGGCACTTTGTCCTGATGGCACTTTGTCCTGGGTGTGGCTCTTTTTTGGGTGATGTTAAGAATATTGATTTCATCAAAGAATTGTTTAAAATGGTGTTTGAGTCATAACATCAGTGTAGAATCAAGTTTAGAAAATTAAGATAGGCTGATTTTTTTTTTGCTTTTTAGGGCCGCACCCGCAGCATATGGAGGTTCCCAGGGTAGGGGTCGAATTGGAGCTACAGCTGCCGGCCTACACCACAGCCACAGCAATGCGGGATCCGGGCCACGTCTGTGACCTACACCACAGCTCACGGCAACGCCGGATCCTTAACCCACTGAGCGAGGCCGGGGATCGAACCCACCACCTCATGGTTCCTCATCGGATTCGTGTCCGCTGTGCCATGATGGGAACTCCAAAGAGACGATTCTTGACTGGTTTCAGAATCACCCAGCCCCGTGAGCCCATGGTGGGCCCAGGGAGACCCGTTTTAGACCTGGGACCTCCAGAACTGGAACAGAATAAACCAGTGTGGTTTTAAGCCACCAGAGGTGGTGGCAGTTCCTTACCGCAGTCACAGGAAGTGGATCCCAGCAGATGAGCTGGCCTTGCTTCCCAGGTCAGCGGGGCTCGGGGCGGGATGGGGACTGCAACCTGAGAAGCCAGGGAGGTTTCCTGCAGAAGCACAAATACACCCAACAACCAGGACATCCTAGGGTTTTAGAAATGCGGATGTTTGAAACCCCCTCCTACGAAAAGGTGATGACATAGGTGATAAAAATAGAATACATTCCTTCTATGGCTAGAAAAAAGGTTCTCCGCCGCCGTTAATGATAGAAGCTTTGGGAGTTCCTGTTGTGGTTCAGTGGTTAATGAATCCGACTAGGAACCATGAGGTTGCGGGTTCAATCCCTGGCCTTGCTCCAGTGGGTTAAGGATCCGGCGTTGCCCTGAGCTGTGTGGTGTAGGTCGCAGATGCGGCTCGGACCCTGCGTTGCTGTGGCTGTGGCGAAGGCCGGCGGCTACAGCTCCTGTTAGACCCCTAGCCTGGGAACCTCCATATGCCATGGGTGTGGCCCTAGATAAGGCCAAAAGACAAAAAAAAAAAAAAAGACGCTTTGGTGAAGAGGGGCACTCCTGGTCTGAATTCTATTTCCAACCCTCTATTTTTATTTTCCTTTGGATTTGGGGCTGGGCCAGTTTACAGATGATAATGTTAGCCACCTGAATTTTCTAGGGCGTCTCTAGAATTTTCCGGTGTACCGTACTATTAAATGGGGAAGGTGTATCATTATGCTTGATTATGAGCTTCGCTAAGGGAACTCTTTTTTCCAAAATGAAAGTCACGTAACCTGGCGGGAGCTAAGCGTAACCTCAGTGCCGTGAACTAGAACATGAACCTGTGAATCCGCCTTCCTCCCCCTGCCCGCATCTTCTCTTTTTAGCCCAGTGGCACTGCCTCGCTAGTGGTTAGTGTTATATTTCCCATTTCCTTTTTTGACTCTTGCTAACCCGAGCACCAGTACCGTCAGCCGTTTTTGAGGTTTGGGATAAACATGTCTGCTTTTTCCCAGTAGTCCCCGGAATGTGGATGGCTTGAAAGTGATGTGACGTTTCCACTGATGGGATGCTAATTCCTAGCGCTAGTGTATAAAGCTGACATAGAGTGTTTAATGGTCGTATGTAATGTTTAATGTAAATACAGTGTTTAATGCAGACATACAGTGTTTAATGCTGATGTGTAGTGTTTAATGCTAATATGTAGTGTTTAATGCTAATGCAGTGTTTAATGCTAATATGTAGTGTTTAATGCTGATATAGTGTTTAATGCTAATATGTAGGGCTGGTCGGATTTTTTTTTGTTATTAGCACACTTGTCTTTTATGAGCATGTTAAAATATACATATATTGTTTTCAGTTCTTAAGCGTTATACCCGAAATCCTCCCAGATATAAGAAAATAAGGGAAATAAGAATTTTTTTCGTCTTTTTGCTTTTTTCTAGGGCCACGCTCACGGCATATGGAGGTTCCCAGGCTAGGGGTCTAACAGGAGCTGTAGCTGCCGGCCTTCGCCACAGCCACAGCAACACGGGATCCGAGCCGCGTCTGCGACCTACACCACAGCTCACGGCAACGCCGGATCCTTAACCCACTGAGCGAGGCCAGGGATCGAACTTGCAACCTCATGGATTCGTTAACCACTGAGCCACGAGGGGAACTCCGAAAATAAGAACTGCCCTGAAATTTTGATATCAATCCACTGGGTTTTCTGGTGAGAGCCTGGAATGCCACGTCTCTTTGAATAGGAGAAGGTTGCCCAGGACTTCAGCTTGAGGGTAACCTCAGAGAATTAGCTTGGGTACCTGGAGGATGCTGGCTTTCAGGTGGAGACCCTGCAAAGGACAGGCTTGAGACTGACACTGAGACAGGCTTGCGTCTCTACACCTGGTGCCCAGGGCTGAGGTGGGTGGCAGGTAGTGGAAGCCAGTGACATCCCAACAGTTGCTCTGAAAAGACCTAGGAGGTGGTTGCCCCTGACCTTGTGCTGGTTTCCTGGCCAGGTTCTGATGACCACTCTGCTTCCGGTGTCTCAGATCCTGCACCCGGTCCCCGTGGTGTTACTTCCCAAGGCAGAGGAGGAGCTGGTGCTCCGATCACGCCCAGCATGGGGGCTCGGTTGGTCTCAGTCTCTCTGAGTAAGGCCTCTGCCTCCACTGGTTTCTGGATGTGCGAGGCCAGTGCCCCACCACGACTCTGGGCTGGGGTGTGTCCCCGGGGCCATGAGGCTCCTGTGCGGGCAGCCGGCCAGCTAGAATCTGGTGGCCACACGCTCTTGTCCACACGCTTCTCTGGTAAACGCCTGTGGGCCCTGGAGCAGGGAAGCGAGGGGGAGGCGGTGTTGGGTATTTGTGGCCACACCTGCCTTTGATCTTGGCTGTCACTTAGTAGCTGCTTGACCTTGGACCTGTAACCTTGCTGCGCCTCAGTTTTCTCATCTGTAAATTGGGGAGACTGCCTATGTTTTTTTGGGTACCTGAGCTCACAAGAAATTTTAGCTATTGGTATTACTGTAATTAGCTGCAGGCATCATGAGACATTGTAAACAGCTCATTCCTGCATTTATTCATCTATATGATGTATTTTTTTTTAATGGCTGCACCTGCGGCCTATTGAAGTTCCCAAGCTGGGTGTCCACCTCGTGCCCCTGCAGTGACCTAAGCCACTGCAGTCGGTCAGATTCTTAGCCCACTGCACCACAGTGGGAACTCTAAGAATTTTTTTTAATTTTATTTTTATTTATTTATTGAACTATGACTGGCTTCAACACGATTACGGTGTTGTGTTAGTTCCTGGTATACAGTAAAGTGATTCAGTTTTATATATATATGTGTGTGTATATATATAAAAGTATATATATATATATATATATATATTTATACACACTCTTTTGCAGCTTCTTTTCCATTATAGGTTATGACAGGATATTGAATAGAGTTCCCTGTGCTATTCAGTAGGTCTTTGTTGTTTGTCTCTTTTATGTACAGTAGTTTGTTATATGAGAATGTTGACCAAGCTCCTCTCTGTGCCACAGGCCCTGCTGTGGGGATTTCTGGGCAAGAACTGTCCCTGTGTAGTCTCATGACCTGATTCCTTTTGCTATTTTCATGTTCTTTCTCTCATCGAATTACAGAAAAAGAGATGAATAAATACTTATTTTTTGGAGTTCCCTTCGTAGCTCAGTGGTTAACAAATCTGACTAAGAACCATGAGGTTGTGGGTTCGATCCCTGGCCTCGCTCAGTGGGTTAAGGATCCGGCGTTGCCGTGAGCTGTGGTGTAGGTTGCAGACGCGTCTTGGATCCCGCGTTGCTGTGGCGAAGGCCAGCGGCTACAGCTCCTGTTAGACCCCTAGCCTGGGAACCTCCATATGCCGCAGGTGCAGCTCTAGATAAGGCAAAAAGACCAAAAAAAACATGTTTTTTTTTTGGCCTTTTGAGGGCTGCACTCTCGGCATATGGAGGTCCCCAGGCTAGGGGTCCAATTGGAGCTGCAGCTGCCGGCCTACACCACAGCCACAGGCACTCAAGATCCAAAGTGTGTCTTCGACCTACACCACAGCTCACGGCAACTCTGGATCCTTAACCCACTGAACGAGGCCAGGGATCAAACCCACATCCTCTTGGATACTGCTTGTGTTTGTTAACCGCTGAGCCACGTCGGGAACTCCTAAGTACTTACTTTAAACCATTTGAAACGTAAGCAGAAGAGCGTACACTGGCCTTAAGCCAGAGTTGGTCAGTCAGCTTTAAATCGCAGATAGACAGACTTCAGTGCAAAGTTGATTTTGTGCTTGAGCTGAGGACTTAACCTGGTGCTGGAACCAGCGTGTTAAGACACTGACTACAGAGAGGGATGGGATGGACGGGGAGTTTGGGGTGAGTAGATGCAAAGTATTCCATTTAGAATGGATAAGCATGTGAGGTTCTGCTGTACAGCACAGCCTCTTAGGATAGAGCACGATGGAAGAAAATACCAGAAAAAAAGAGTGTCTATATACGTATGACTGGGCCGCTTTGCTGTACAGCAGAAATTGACACAACACTCTAAATCTGCTATACTCTAATAAAAAAAAAATCAAAAAAATAAAAAGACATGGACTCTAGCAACGTGCTTTCAGTTTTTGTGTTGGTGGCCGCGGGGAATTTGTTTTTTAGGGCCATTAATTTTTCTTTCTAAATTAATATGCTGAGGGAGACATTTCATGATCCATAAAAATATTGACTTTATGTAAAAGAAACAGCCGAAAGCCAATTAGCATGTATGAATTTGCATACGTAGTCTGGCTCATTAGATGTAAATGTGTTTTCAGCCTGATGCGTGGTATTTTTCAGCTGCGTGATATGGTGAGAAGAGAGAGCTGTCTTCTCAAATGGAACCTTTGAGATGACAAATGGAATCTTGTTGACTGTGCCAGCCTATGTGTTTTCGGTAAAATATTGTAGTTACTGGCTTCATAGTGAAAACAATGCTTTCCAGGCTTCTTTGATCAGAATCCTTCTCCTCCTGTTGGGTGGGGTGGGTGGAGGCGGGGGGGCTTGAGGTCTTGGCTGGGGCTTTAGGGTGTGTCTGTCCTGTCTCGGTGGAGGACCGGTTACACAGTCTGCAGGATGGTGTCTACAAGGATATAACCCAGGGTCCCCCAAGAAAGGATGCAGACCGGGCGCCCTGAAGGAGTTCCCGTCGTGGCTCAGTGGTTAACGAATCCAACTAGGAACCGTGAGGTGGCGGGTTCGATCCCTGGCCTCGCTCAGTGGGTTAAGGATCCGGCGTTGCCGTGAGCTGTGGTGAAGGTTGCAGACGCGGCTCGGATCCCGCGTTGCTGTGGCTGTGGCGAAGGCCGGCGGCTACAGCTCCTGTTAGACCCCTAGCCTGGGAGCCTCCATATGCCGTGGGTGCGGCCTTTTTGCCTTATAAGGCAAAAAGACAAAAAAAACCCCAAAAAACAAATTTAGGGAGTTCCCTGGTGATGCAGCAGGTTAAGGATCTGGTGTTGTCACTGCGGTGGCGCGGGTTCGATCCCTGGTCCAGGAACTTCCTCATGCTGTGGGCTCGGTCCCAAGAAACAAAAAACGCATTTATAATCTCAGTTCTGGAGGTTAGAAGTCTGAAATGAAGGCACGAGCAGAGCCCACCCTCCCTCTGAAGCCTGCGGGTTGTGGGAGCGGGGGCTCCTCCCTGAACCCCCAGCCTCTGGTGCCCGCCACCCCCCAGCATCCTTGCAGCCCCCTGGCTTGTAGCCACAGCATATTGAGCCTCTGCCTCTGTCCCAAGTGGTGTCTTCCCTTCGCGTCTTGTCCTCCCCTGGTTGCCTTCAAGGCCACCAGTCATATGGAACAAAGACCCTCTCGGCTCCAGAGTGACCCCACCTTGACTAAGCACACCTGCTACGGCCCTCTTTCTATAGAAGTTGATGTTCTGAAGTCCTGGGATGCGGGCTTCAATTTCTTTCTTTCTTTCCTCCCTTCCTTCCTTCTTTCACCGCACCCATGGCATACGGAGGTTCCCAGGCTTGGAGTCAAATTGGAGCTGCAGCCGCCGGCCTTCGCCACAGCCACAGCCATGCGGGATCCAAGCTGCGTCTGCGACCTACACCGCAGCTCATGGCAATGCCAATCCTTAACCCGCGGAGCGTGGACTGGGGATCGAACACACGTCCTCATGGATACTAGTCAGGTTCGCTACCACTGAACCGCCACAGGAACTCCATCAATGTCTTTCTTTGGACCAGGACGCAGCTCAACTCCTGTACCTGCTAAGTCTTCATCCCTCTGTCTGAAACTTTCTTCTCGGGAGATGAGCTGGAATCGAAGCCCCCCCCCCCCCGACCCCAGACGCTGTCTCCCTCCTGCAGCATCTGTGGGCTTGGCTTAGCCTGGCTCCCTCCCCTGTGGGCAGACGTCACCCCCAACTCTTGGTGCCCTGGGGAGGGCCACAGGCACCTCCTTGTGAAAAGCCTTAGCATCCCCAAACCAGCGCAGATTCAGGATGGAGTTGTTGCAGTAAATTCAACTCCCGGGCCAGCATTCCTGGAACAGATGGGATATGGCGTTGGGAGATGGGGGAAAAGAACGTTGTAGGCTGCTTCTTAAAATACTGTTTTTTTTTTGTCTTGGGTAAGATGTTGGCCATGTTGATAATGCTGTGTTTCTGGACGCTCTGCATGGGGCTCCCCCAGCGACCTGTTAAGTTTATTGGGGTCGTTGTCACAGTTGCATCTGGGCTGCTTCCCATCAGGCGCCACCCTCTGCAAAGTTTTGGGAAACCCTGTCTTTGTTTCTGTCTGTGCATCTAAGCACCTCGGTGAGAAGTTCACCTGTCTTTAGTGAACGTAACAGAAATTGCCCATCCATATTAATCTTAGAGGGATTATTTTGGCCAACAGGGAAGTTTTTAAAAAGTGCAGTGGTTGATGCTTCTCTTTTTTCTTTTCTTTCTTTTTTTTTGCCTTTTTTTCGTTTTTTAGGGCCACACCTGTGGCATGTAGAGGTTCCCAGGCTAGATGTCTAATCGGACCTGTAGCCGCCGGCCTCTGCCACAGCCACAGCCACGCAGGATCCGAGCCGCACCTGCGACCTACACTACAGCTCACGGCAACGCCGGATCCTTAACCTACTGAGCAAGGCCAGGGATTGAACCCTCAACCTCATGGTTCCTAGTCGGATTCGTTAACAGCTTTGCCACGATGGGAACTCCTTTTCTTTTTTTGGACAGCCCGTGGCATGTGGAATTCCTGGGTCAGGGATCAGATCAGAGCCGAAGTTGTGACCTAACGTCGCAGTTGCCATGATGCTAGATCCTTAACCCACTGCGCGGGGCCAGGGATCGAATCTGCATCCTGGTGCTTCAGAGATGCGGCCGATCCCACTGCGCCACAGTGGGAACTCTGGCGCGTCTGCTTTTTGATGGTGGCTGGAAGGCAGAGGCTTGGTGGCAGTAGAGAGTGGCTTTGTGGGCGTGGCTTTAGGTTGGGCTTTAAGTTTGGTAGAAGCAACTCCAGGTCCACTTGGGTCCTTGGAGGACAAGCTGAGTGACTTCTCAGAAGCAGAGTGTGTTGGGACCAGGGGTGGGACCCGTGGTTTGACAAGGCTGCCCCCTGCACGGGTCCCTGGCCCCAGCGCGGGCAGCTGGAATCTTCCTCCCGCAGTGGCCGTCTTACTGTTCCCGCGGAGGTGGGTGGAGCAGAAAGGAAGGGGCATGGCTGTGGTCTTGGGTAGCTCTGAGGTCTGACCCAGGCCTCTCGGCTTCATTCCTCCTGTGAACTTGGACCTGCAGCTTCTGCACCAGACACACGGGGCTGACGCCCCCCGCCCCCAACACACACACCCTTGGGGACTCTTGGGGAGGGTCACTGAAGTAAGGGATTTGAAAAGTGGCCAGCTGGGCAAGTCGGGCACGTCGGAGATGCCGCATAACGTTAGTTCATTCTCTCCTAGTTTGGAGGAGCAAGGGGAGCCGTGGCCGAGAGCGGGGTGCGTGGCCAGCTGTGGGCTTGCCTGTGGCAGCCTGGAGCAGGAAGAGCGTCTGCGTGGCGCTCCGGGCAGCCCTGAGATATGGACTCAGGATCACAGTCAGGCCCGGAAGTCTGCAGGCTCTGAGCTTTCTACTCACTGTTCTTTCTTATAGAGCCTAAGATGCGTTTGATAGTTGCACTTCTGAAAAAAAGGAATTTTTTTAAAAAATCAATTTTTATTTATTTATTTATTTATTTATTTATTTAATTAACAATGAATTTTATTTCAGTTATAGGTGTATAAAGATCAAAAGTCAATTTGATAGATTTTGTGTCCCAAACCCACAGTGCATCCCCCACCCCCCAGATTGTCTTATTTGAAAAACCAAGGTTTTCCAAAATCTGAGTCATTGTCTGTTCTTCAGAGAAGTTCATTGTGTCTCTTTAGTTTCCATATGTAAGCGGTAGCATTGGGTGTTGCTGTCATTGTCTGACTGGCTTCACTTCGTATGATAATTTCTAGGTTCATCCATGTTGCTATAAATGTTGTTATTCCGTTCCTTTTAATGTCTGAGTAATAGTCCATTGTGTGTATGTACCATATCTTCCCTATCCAATACTCTGTTGATGTGTATTTAAAAAAATCCATTTTTAAATTGAAGAAGAGTTGGTTTACAATGTTGTGCTGGTTTCAGGTATATAGCAAAGTGATTCAGTCCTTTTTAGTATATATTATATATAATATATTCTTACATGTAATATGTATGATATATGATATAATATATTCTCACATATAATACATACTATATATGATATAAATCCTTACTTATAATATGTATGATATATGATATAATATATTCTCACATTTAACATGTATTATATGATATAATATATCCTCACATATAATATGTATTACATATGATATATGTCCTCACATATGATATGTATTACATATAATATAAATATCCTCACGTATAATACGTATTACATATGATATAATATATTCTCACATATAATATGTATTATATATAATATATATCCTTACATATTATATATATTATGTATACTATAATATATTCTTATATGTAATATAATATAATCTTACATATTACATATAATATAATATATTCTTCATATATTATGTAATATATGACACATTTTTATATATAATGTAACATAACATAATATATTCTTTTAGATTCTTTTCCATTGTAGGTTATTACAAGATATTGAATATAGTTCCCTGGGCTATGCATTAGGTCTCTGTTGTTTATCTATTTTAGATTCTTTTTTCCTTGTCTTTTGTTTTGTTTTGTTTTTGCATTTTTGTCCTTTTATGGCCACACCTGTGGCATATGGAGGTTCCCAGGCTAGGGCTCGAACCTGCAACTTCATGGTTCCTAGTCGGATTCATTTCCGCTGCGCCACCACGGGAACTCCTTCTTTTTGTCTTTTTAAGGCTGCACTTGTGGCATATGGAATTTCCCAGGCGAGGGGTCAAATCAGAGCTGCAGCTGCTGGCCTACACCACAGCCACAGCCACGCCAGATCTGAGCCACATCTGTGACCTACACAACAGCTCACGGCAACGCTGGATTGTTAACCCACTGAGAGAGGCCAGGGATCGAACCGGTGTCCTTGTTGATACTGGTTGGGTTCGTTACCGCTGAGCCACAGCAGGAACCCCTGTTTATCTGTTTTACACACAGTAGTGCGTATCTGTTAATCCCGAACTCCTACTGTGTGCCCCTGCCCCCACTATCCCGTTTGGTAACCATAAGTCTGTGAAAAATATTAATTTTTAAATGTGATGACAGTGTAGATTTAGGAATTTATACTGTAAAAGCTTTCCTATAAGCTTAAGTTTTATTTGTGAGTTCCCTTTAAATCGACACCAGTGTTGGCATATATGACTTCACTCTACTCAACGCACAGGGTTTGATCTACAGTATTTTATCAAAGTGAAGCCTCTGAAAATGTATTATTGAACGTGTTAGAATCTCTTTCTTTGTCTCTTTTCTCTGCCTCCTCCCCACCTCACCTTCCTGCAGGAGGGCAGTGTTTTCTACTGCTGTAAAACGGATCGATAAACATTTCAGGATGAAACTCTCAGCTCTAAAACTTGCAGTTTCTATATTTTTTCCCCCTGCAGCACGGCTCAGATCTCATTTTGATGATTAACTTTTTATTGGGCCGGACTTAGCACCAGGACCATGAATTATCCTTGAAAGACACACTAGAACCTAAAGATGTATTGTCCTCTGAAATACGGTTTTCTATCAAAAGCGTAAATTCAGGAGAAAAAGGAAGATGTAAAGATTTCCCCAAATCTCTTGAGTCGGTGGCAGGGTTCTGGAGCGGGTGAGGCACAGGATCAGTGTCCTGGGAGGTCACAGAGATAGTCTGTCTTATGAGCGCTTGTGTCTGCTGTGCTCTTAGGAAGAATGCAGGGAGTCCTTTTATGCGACTGAATAAAAGCATGACACAGTCTGCAAAGCATTTAACAGGCCTCGTGTATAAATATAACAGGATCGCAAATGCTAATGATGAATTCAGGAACATAGCCTCAGAAACTGGCAAACAGTAATGCTAAGAAATAATTATAGGGTTTCAGCCCAGTTTAACACATTATGCAAGAAGTGTTCAATGAAGTTTTTTTTTTTCCCTTCAGCCTTGTTCTTTCTCTTTCTTTCTTTTTTCATGCATGAAAGTATAGAGTAAACACAATAAGCATGCATGGACCACTCTCTAGAATAATAAATGCGGTGCCGTGTTTGCTTCCTATTTTTTTTCTTTTTTTGGCTGCCCCGTGGCCTGTGGAGTTCCCGGGGCCGGGGATCCAATCCCAGCCACAGTTGAGACCTGAGGATCCACACAACGCCGCATGCTTAACCCACTGTGCGAAGCTGGGGATTGGGCCTTATTCCCGGAGCTCCCAAGTCCCACCCGTCCTGTTGCACCACAGAAAGAACTTCCAGATTTAAAAGAAAAAGAGATAAATAAGGGATTTCTGATCCGCGGGCTCTGTCTTTTCCTCCCTCCCCTCCTTCCCCAGAGGAAACCACTGCGGTGGATTTGGTGAGCTTGCTGTCCTGGGGTGCAAGAGTCCTTGAGACCATCTGCTTTTTCTTTGTATGGATGACCTCGCCGATTTAAGACAGGTTGTAAACTGGGTGCCGGCAGCAGCCGGTCGTTATTTCTGGACATATGGATGATAAACCCCGCTCACTCCCTACCCCTCACCACAGAGTCACGCCCTGCTAATTTTTAATTATGCATTTTGTGGAACGACAGTGACAATTCTAATTAATTTATGCCTTCTTGGCTTTTTTTTTTTTTTAACTCTTTAAATGAGAAATAGCAGATCATTTCCAGGGACCGGGGAGTAAGCTGATGTAGTTGTGATGTTTTTCCTAGAAGTATTCCTTGAGGAGGAAACAGCCAGCCTCCAAGGATGCTGTCTCGCCTCCCTTCTGGCTGGGAAGTGAAAATAAGTGATTACTCAGGTGCACCTGCCGTGGCCACGCCCCCTCACCTGGCCTTCAGTTTTGGCATAGCTGCTCCTGAAACACATGTTTTTAAGTGGAGGGCCTCAGTCCAGGGTGCTCCAGGGCTCGGTCCTGAGCCCACAACAGCCTTACATGGCTTGTTCTTTTATTTATTTATTTTTTCTTTGTAGGGCCGCACCCGCGGCATATGGAGGTTCCCAGGCTAGGGGTCTAACAGGAGCTGTAGCCGCTGGCCTACACCACGGCCACAGCAACGCGGGATCCGAGCCGCGTCTGAGACCTACGCTGCAGCTTGTGGCAACGCCAGATCCTTAACCCACTGAGCGAGGCCAGGGATCGAACTCACGTCCCCACGGACACTCTGTCGGGTTCTTAACCCCCTGAACCACAACAGGAACTCCTGAACTTCCTGTTTTTTGATCAATGACTCTTTCGATGAATCGGTCCCTACCTGGACACAGATCAATAATGGCAGTGCTGGTGGGGGTGTCATTCTTCCTGCTGCTGCCCCTCCCCACAGGCATGGCCTTGTCTTAAATCCAGCAGCTTTAAAGGAAATCATCTGTAAGTGGGTTGGTGACTGTGGTGTTCGCGGCATTATTAATTGGGATTTAAAAGTTGTTGTTGAGGGAGTTCCCGCTGTGGCACAATGGAAATGAATCCGACTAGTATCCATGAGGTTGCAGGTTCGATCCCTGGCCTCGCTCAGTGGGTTAACGATCCGGCGTTGCCGTGAGCTGTGGTATAGGTTGCAGACGTGGCTCGGATCCCGCGTTGCTGTGGCTGTGGTGTAGGCCGGCGGCTGCAGCTGATTCGACCCCTAGCCTGGGAACCTCCATATGCCGTGGGTTCGACCCTAAAAAAGGCAAAAAAAAAGTTGTCGTTGATTAGGCTTATTATATGGTCCCTTTGGATGCAGCGCTGTCTGATCTGTCAGCCAACCAAGGAATTCTTGGCTTCAGTAGCAGCACTTTCACCGGCGCAGGCGCTGTGTTCTCAGCTGCTGTTTGACCTCATGCTCCTTTTCTCCTGAGCAGCCTTCCGGTTTCTATGTCTTGGGTAGGTCACAGGGCTAGTAGTGGGCTCCTGTCGGGGACCCCTCGGGCCAGGAGACCTTCCCCAGGGCCTCCCCCACTTCCTCACACAGCCTGAGGCTTACAAGTTTCCCCTTTGGTAAGGATTTTAGCTGGAGGCCTGTCTGTGGATTTGATTTTGCTCAGCTAAGACGTGGAAGGAAGTGCGGGCCACCGCAAGGCCTGTGCTTGGTGTCACCCCCTGGGCGGGACCATCCCTTGGGGGGGGACCTTGGCCTCCAGACACCCTGGCTGGTGGCTCACAGTATTTATTATTCCCGTTAAAATGACTTCTCTGGAGTTCCTGTTGTGGCTCAGCGGAAACGAACCTGACTAGCGTCCATGAGGATGCAGGTTCGATCTCTGGCCTCGCTCAGTGGGTTAAGGATCCGGCGTTGCCGTGAGCTGTGGTGTAGGTTGCAGACGCGGCTCGGATCCTGCGTTGCTGTGGCTGTGGCGAAGGCCGGCGGCTACAGCTCCTGTTAGACCCCTAGCCTGGGAACCTCCACATGCCGCGGGTGTGGCCCTAAAAAATGACAAAAGACAAAAAAAAAAATTAGGGGAGCAGCGTAGGGATGACATGTAGTAAGAGTTTTCATTAATGAATCAACAGAGCGCCTTTAATATTGGTGTATATGTGGAGGTTAATTTGTGCACACTGTCTTTTTTTGTTGTGTGTGATATTATCGTCGTGGAGTTAAAAGCATGGACTCTGGATTCAAAGCCCAGCTTGTTTTTTTTTTTTTTTTTTAATTTGTTCCATTATAGTTGGTTTACAGTGTTCTGTCAATTTTCCACTGTACAGCAAAGTGACCCAGTGACACATACATATACACATTATTTTTCTTTTCCTGAGTTTTTATCTTCTTCCTTCATTTGGAATATATTTCTCTATCCTATCATTTTGCCTAAACGTTTGTGTTTATTTGTATGTATTCAGTAGGTAGGTTACATTTCCTGATCTTGGAGAAACACTCTTTTTTTTTGCCTTTTGCCATTTTAGGGCCGCACCCGCGGCATGTGGAGGTTCCCAGGCTAGAGGTCTAACAGGAGCTGTAGCCGCCGGCCTTCGCCACAGCCACAGCAACGCGGGATCCGAGCCGCGTCTGCAACCTATACCACAGCTCACGGCAACGCCGGATCCTTAACCCACTGAGCGAGGGCAGGGATTGAACCCACAACCTCATGGTTCCTAGTCGGATTCGTTAACCACTGCGCCACGACAGGAACTCCGCAGCTTTGTTTTTATTAGCTGTGAGACCTGGGATGTGCTACTCAACCTACCTTCATGCCTGTCACCTTCATAAACGTCAATGTCATCATCATCTAATAACATTTATTTATAACAAATTCAGTGTCTTACTTCACAGAGACACAGGATCTTTTCACTCCCTTAGGAATTGTATTTGACTAAGAGAGTAACAGACACCTTCCCCCACCGTGGTCTTACACTTTGAGGGTTCATTTTCTTTCTCTCTTTCTTTTTTGCCTTTTTACGGCTGCACCCTTGGTATGTGGAGGTTCCCAGGCTAGGGGTCGAATCAGAGCTGTGGCCGCTGGCCTCCATCACAGCCACAGCAATGCCAAATATGAGTCGTTTCTGTGACCTACACCACGGCTCATGGCAACACCAGATCCTTAACCCACTGAGCGAGGCCAGGGATTGAACCTGTGTCCTTATGGATGCTAGTCAGATTCGTTTCCACTGAGCCATGACAAGAACTCCCTAAGGGTTCATTTTCTTAATAAGAAGACTGCGCGTAGGAAGTTGCTGGTCCTGCTTTGGTGTCTTTAGGATGTCAGGGTAACCGAGCTTCTCTTGGTCTCCTTCCATCATGAGCTCAAGATGGCTGCTGCTGCGCTGGCCATCATGTCTGTCTCATCAAAGGAAGAAGGGTGGAAGGTCAGAAGGGTAGCTGCTGGTTGAATAGAGACCGTACCTAAGAACTTCTACTAATATCTCATTGGCCATCTCTGTCTTCCGGGGATGTTGGGAAAGTTAATTTTCTCCAGTCACTTTGCTCCCCTCAAAAGTGTACACATTTTCTGTTACTAAGTTAAAAGAGAAGGATGGATATTGTGTGGGCAGCCAGTGGTCTCTGCCACGGCAGGATCTCCCTGCAGGAAAACTACCTCAAGGGCTTTGGATAATTTTGTCTGTTTTTATGTCAATCGACTGCCTTCTCCTAGATTGACAGCTTCTGGGAATCCAGTCATTTCCATTTTTAGCCTGTGGAAGTTTTGGGCTTTAAGAAGTTTGTTCAAGAAAAGGCAATTACAGAAAGAGATGGGAACATCGGATGTTTTGAGCTCAATTAAGTGTCAGGACAGGTATAAGGGGAGCTTCGTTTCCTACTCTGCGGGTCGCCTCATAGGTACTCTGTGACTCCTGGTGACAGGGGCTTTGTCACGCGGCCCATAGGCTGTCCATCATATTTCTAACTATAGTCAGGTTGACAGCAAGAGGAAAACACTGTACATCTCAGCCTGGGATGCAATGAAGGAGGGTCATTAGCCTGATTCTGTATATAAGAAAGATTCAGGCAAGAGGTACACACAAAGAAAGCCCGTGGCGGTGAGTTATAATGGCTTCTTCAATGTGAAGTCAGAATCGGAGTTGGAAGCAAGCCCCTGAGCGCTCTCTAGAAAGATTGACACCCGGAAGCAGGGAGGGTTCGGCTCTAGGCTCAGAGATGCAGGAACCAATTGGTACGACTCAAGGAGTGACTTAACCCCTTCGTGCCCAAGCTCACGTTTTAAGCGTGGTGAAACACACATAGCATGAAATTGACGACCTGAACCATGTCTGAGCATACAGTTCAATGGCCTTCAGCCGGTGTAACCATCTGCAGAACTTTTTCACCCTCCCCAGCCGAACCTTGCACCCATTAAACAGCATCTCCTCATTGCCTTCCCCCACCCCCTGGCAACCGCCATTCGACTTTTTTTTTTTTTTTAAACTAGTTTTCTTGAAATACCATTGCTTTGTAATGTTGTATTAATTTCTACTGTACAGCAAAGTGATTCGGGTGTGTGAAGACACATATCCACTCCCATATAGGTTTGTCACAGAACACTACACTCTGTTTCTATGAGTTTGGTCCTTTTTTTTAAATTTTTAAATTTTAAGGCTTTTATTTTCTGTTATAGTCGATTTATAATATTCTGTCAATTTGTGCTGTAGAGCAAAGTGACCTAGGTATATATATATCCTTTTTCTCACATTATTCTTCATCATGTTCCATTACGAGTGACTAGATAGAGTTCCCTGTGCTTTACAGCGGGACCTCATTGCTTATCCACTCCAAATGCAATAGTTGGCATCTATTAACCCAAACTCCCAGTCTGTCCCATTCCCTCCCCCTCCCCTTTGGCAACCACGAGTCTGTTCTCCAAGTCCATGATTTTCTTTTCTGTGGAAAGGTTCCATTTGTGCCATGTATTAGAGTCCAGATATAAGTGATATCATATGGTATTTGTCTTTCTCTTTCTGACTTACTCCACTTAATGTCTAGTTCCATCCATGTTGCTGCAGATGGCACTATATTGTTCTTTTTAATGGCTGAGTAGTATTCCACTCTGCGTATGTACCATATCTTCCTCTTTTTTTTTTTTTTTTCACTTTTAGGGCCACACCCGAGGCCTATGGAGGTTTCCAGGCTACTAGGGGTCTTATCGGAGCTACAGCTGCCTGCCTATGACACAGCCACAGCAACGCAGGATCCAAGCCACTTATGCAAGCCATACCATAGTTTGTGGTAACATCGGATCCTTAGCCCACTGAACAAGGCCAGGGATCGAACGTGTCCTCATGGATGCTAATGGGATTCGTTAACTGCTGAGCCACGACGGGAACTCCGAGAACATAAGGTATTTAATATCTTTGTCTGGCTCATTTCCCTTAGCACACCGCCCTCAAGGTCCATCCGTGTTGGCACAAATGGCAGGATTTCCATCCTCACAGCTGAGTCATGGATGCTCTCAGCCGCTGATGGATGCCTGGGTCTTGCTTCCGTCTGGGCCGTCGTGAGTGACGCCGCAGTGACCCCAAGGATGCAGATGTCTCTTCAAGATCGTGTTTTCATTTCCTCCGGAGAAACACCCAGAAGTGGGAGTCCCAGGCCTTCCCTTGGCCGCCGCCCGCCCAGTGGCTTCCCACTCTCTCCGCCACCTCCCCACCCCCGGGGCCCCAGCTTCCCGGCAAACCACTCCGCCCTTCTCAGCTCTGTGCCTTTCTAATGGCCAAGTCCGGAGGGCGCTGGGCTCGTCTTCCGGACTCTTTTTGCAGCATCTGACCCTATTCACGGCCCTGTCTTTTATTTTTTATTTATTTTTTTGTCTTTTCAGGGCGGCGTCTGTGGCATAGGGCAGTTCCCAGGGCAGGGGGCGAATCGGAGCTGCGGCTGCTGGTCTACACCACAACCACAGCAACCTGGAACCGAGCTGCACGTGCAACCCACACCGCAGCTCACAGCAACACCAGATCCTTAACCCACTGAGCGGGGCCAGGTATCGAACCTGCAACCTCATGGATGCTATTCGGGTTCGTTGTTGCTGAGCCACGACAGGAACTCCTAATCCTGTCTTTTATCGTCCCCTTGGTTCCTGGGACATGGCTTCTCTCTGATTCCCATTTCTTCCAGAGAGTTCTTTCTCAGCATCCTGTTTCTCCTCTTCTTTTTTTTTTGTCTTTTTGCCTTTATCTAGAACCGCACCCACGGCATATGGAGGTTCCCAGGCTAGGGGTCTAACAGGAGCTGTAGCCGCCGGCCTTCACCACAGCCACAGCAACGCGGGATCCGAGCTGCGTCTGCAACCTACACCACAGCTCACGGCAACGCCGGATTCTTAACCCACTGAGCAAGGCCAGGGATCGAACCTGCAACCTCATGGTTCCTAGTCGGATTCCTTAACCACTGTGCCACGACGGGGACTCCTCTCCTCTTCTTCTAATTCCTACTCTCTGGGGGGCGGGGCACGGAGTGGACGGGACCACCCACGCGGCACACCTTTTCCCATCACCCTTGAGTCTGTACTTTTCCACGTTGCTTTCTGAACTCCAGGCCCCTCCTGACAGCTCCCTCCTGAGCTCCTTAAAGTTGGCAGGTCCCCAGCGGAGCTCATTATCTACCTGCCTTTTCCGAGAAGCTTTGGGGCCACTTGCCCTCTGCCGCCCCCACCCCAACCCCAGCATCCTTGGTCCGTCCTCTGGAGCCTCCTGACTGCTGATCTTGCTCTTCCTTGCTCCCTGCTCTGCCCAGCTCTGGGAAGTCGAGCCTAGTTACCTTCAAGGGGCGTGGCAGGGCCTCCCCCAGGGACAAGACCCCCCCCCCTTTTCCTCCACTTGAGTTCCCGCATCAGGGCATCAGCAGCCCCCTTATCCGATTTTACCAAGGCCAGGGATCTGGCTGTCACTCGGACTCCCCCTTGGTCCCTTTTCCCCTGCGACCCAGCTGAGGGCCCCTGAGCTTCACCTCCTCTGCGTCCTCATCTCTCCTTGTCACTGCTGCCTCAGCCCCGTGTCCAGTTGCTTTGTCCCAATCTTAGCCTCTTCCTGGGCACCCCCCCGCCCCGCGCCAGACGCTCCGATGCTGCTGCTCTTGGCTGCTTAGAACTTGCGCCCCCCTCTGCCCCACTTGCAGAGCAAGTCCCGGTTCCTCTGAATGGTGCACACGTGCCTCTGCCATCTCTTCTTGCCATTCTCACCTCCTGCCTCCCAAGTCACTTCTCTCCTGAACTAAAACAAAGCACTCGGGGAGTTCCCATCGTGGCGCAGTGGTTAACGATTCCAAATAGGAACCATGAGGTTGCGGGTTCGATCCCTGGCCTTGCTCAGCGGGTTAAGGATCCGGCGTTGCCGTGAGCTGTGGTGTAGGTCGCAGACGCGGCTCGGATCCCGCGTTGCTGTGGCTGTGGCGAAGGCCGACGGCTACAGCTCCTGTTAGACCCCTAGCCTGGGAATCTCCATATGCCGCGGGTGCGGCCCTACATAGGCAAAAAAAAAAAAAAGTAAAAGAAAGCGCTCGGGGCTGCTTTTCCTGTGGGTGGGTGTTGGCACACGTTGATTTCTGCCGCAAGGGCTCTCTCCGCTTTGCCTTCCTGGAAATTCTGTCATATCATTTAAGACTCAGCTCCATCCTAGCCCTCTCTGTCCCAAGGAGAGCAGCCGACCCTTGCAGGAGCCTCCTGTAGGCCAGCTGCCGTTCTTTCTGATGCTTTCCGTGAGTTAATTTTCTGAGTCCTCAAAACCACTTGTCGGATAAGAACTATTCTCCTCACTCATCATTTTTTACACTTGGGACATGGAGGCCCAGAGAGATTGCACGTCTTGATCAGGGTCGCCCAGCTGGCTAGGGGCTGGCGGCAGTTTCCTTCTAGACTTGGGGTCCAGAGTCCCTGGAGCAGCGCTGGCGACGTCAGACAGTGGTGGCCCCCTCTTCCTGGGCTGTCCCGCCCCCCAGCCGCCTTGCACACATCTCTGTTAGAGCATTCGGTACACTCTCCTCCAAGGTCACAGGGAGCCCTGGGTCACGCTTGTGTCCTCGGTGCAGGCACCCGAGCCACAGCAATTGCAGGAGAAGAAGAAATCAAAGAAGAAAAACTGGCACTGTTTGCGGATGACATGACACCTTACGCAGGAAATCCAGATGATGCCACCGAATTTGATAAAGTGGCAGAATCCAAAATTCGTATACGGAAACATCTTGCATTTCTATATACTAACAATAAACTATCAGAAAGAGAAATTAAGGAAACAACCTCATGTACCAATGCATCGAAAAGAGTAAAAGCTTTAGGAATAAACCTACCTAAGGAGCTGAAAGACCTGTACTCCAAAAACAATGACACTGATGGAAGAAACTGAAGATGACACAAACAGATGGAATGACATACCATGCTCTTGGGCTGGAGGAATCAGTATTGTCAGAATGACGGTGCTACCCAAGGCAATCTACAGATTCAGTACAATCCCTATCAAATTACCAATGGCATTTTTTTGGCAACTAGAACAAAAAATTTTAAAATTTGTATGGAAACACAAAAGACCCTGAATAGCCAAAGCAATCTTGAAAAATGGAGCTGGAGGAATCAGTGTTCCTGACTTCATATTATACTAGAAAGCTACAGTCATCAAAACAGTATGGTACTGGCACAAAAATGGAAACACAGATCAGTGGAACAGGATAGAAAGCCTAGACATGAAACCATGCACAAAAACTTGTGTATCGCTGTGGTCAATTAATCTCTGACCAAGGAGGAGTTCCCTTCGTGGCTCAGTGGTTAACGAATCCGACTAAGAACCATGAGGTTGAGGGTTCGATCCCTGGCCTTGCTCAGTGGCTTAAGGATCCGGCGTTGCCATGAGCTGTAGTGAAGTTTGCAGACGCGGCTCGGATCCCACATTGCTGTGGCTGTGGCGTAGGCCGGCAGCCACAGCTCCTGTTAGACCCCTAGCCAGGGAACCTCCATATGCCACAGGCGCGGCTCTAGATAAAAAGACAAAAAAAAAAGACAAAAAAAAATCTGTGACCAAGGAGGCAAGATGGAGAAAAGACAGTCTCTTCAATAAATGGTGCTTGGAAAGCTAGACAGCTACATGTAAAGAAAGAAACTAGAACATTCTCTTAACACCGTATGCAAAAATAAATTCAAAATGGCTTCAAGACCTAAGTGTAAGGTCAGATACTTTAAAACTCCTAGAGGAAAACATAGACTGCTCTCTGACATAAATCTCAGCAATCTTTTTGTTTGGATTCGTCTCCTAAAGTAATGGAAACAAAAGCAAAACTCAGCAAATAGGACCTAAGGAAACTTAAAAGCTTTTGCACAGCCAAGAAAACCATAAATAAAACAGAAAGACAGTTTACGGAATGGGAGAGAAATATTCGCAAAGGTGCAACTGTCAGGACTTAATTTCCAGGATATGCAAACAGCTGATACAGCTCAATATTAAACAAGAAAAACAACAACAAACCACCCTACTTAAAAAAAAATGGGCAGAAGACCTAAATAGACATCTGTCCAGAGGATATATGCAGAGGGCCAACAGGCTCATGAAAAGATGCTAAACATGGCTAATTATTAGAGAAATCAAAATCAAGACTGCAGTGATCAGCTCACACCGGTCAGAAGGGCCATCATCAAAAAGCTCACAAACAGTGAATGCTGGAGAGGGTGTGGAGAAAAAGGAACCCTCTTACATTGGTTAGTTCTTTAGTTTAAAGAACTAAAAATCGAGTTCCCATGTGATGCAGCAATCCCACTCCTGGGCATCTATCCTGAAAAGATGAAAATTTGAGTATTCCTGTGGTCTGGCCAGGCACTTGGTGCATACTCATCAGATATTTTTGTGAGGCCTTCCTGTTGTGGCTCAGTAGTAATGAACCCAGCTAGTATCCATGAGGACTCGGGTTCAATCCCTGGCCATGCTCAGTAGGTTAAGGATCTGGTGGTGTCGTGAGCTGTGGCTCGGATCTGGCTTTGCTGTGGCTGTGGCGTAGGCTAGAAGCTGCAGCTCCGATTCGACCCCTAGTCTGGGAACTTCTGTATCTTTTTGGAAGAATAACTGAAGGAATGTAAGGAAAATTAATGGAATGGTCTGTGAGTGAAAGCATGTTGGGTAGGGTGTGAAGCAGGGGTCAGCCAGCTTCAGGCAGATCTGACTTGCTGCCAGCTTCTGTGCTGCCCACAAAGCTAAGAATTTACAGATGCATTTTCTCAATCGACCTGGTGCTAGGGACCAAACGTGAACTCTAAAAGCCAGTTAGGTGGAGCCTTAGCTCTCCCAGGATTTCTGTTCTTTCTTCTTTGTAGATCTGTTATATTCATTTGGTGTTGCAGTCTTTTGAATTTGGTCAATAACAAATTTAAGAGTATGGGCGTTCTCTTGTTATGTAAATACCTACATAACAGCCTCAGTTTTGCCTCTTGGCTCGCAAAGCCTAAAATATATCCTCTGAGGCCTTTTAACGCTGGCCTCTGCTCAAAATTCGATTTAAGTGTTACTGTTATTATCGTATATTATGATGGGGCGATTAAAAAATGTAAAATGTAGGAGTTCCCGTTGTGGCTCAGTGGTTAACGAACCCAATTGGGAACCGTGAGGTTGCGGGTTCGATCCCTGGCCTCGCTCAGTGGGTTAAGGATCCGGCGTGGCTGTGAGCTGTGGTGTAGTTTGCAGACGCGGCTTGGATCTGGTGTTGCTGTGGCTGTGGTGTAGGCCGGCAGCAACAGCTCCAATTAGACCCCTAGCCTGGGAACCTCCATATGCCACGGGTGCGGCCCTAAAAAGACAAAAAAAAAAAAAAAGTGAAATGTTTGGGGGCATGCTTGTCTGATCAAGTGGGGTACAGTTTGTGGAGTTCCCGTTGTGGCTCAGTGGGTGAAGGACCCCAGGTCCTGTAGAGGATGCAGGTTTGATTCCTGGCCTGGTTCACTGGGTTAAGGATTTAGCGTTGTCGCAAGAGGCAGCTCGGATCTCTTGTGGCCGTGTTTGTGGCCCCGGCCTGAGCTGCAGCTCTGATTTGACGCCTGGCCTGGGAACTTCCAGGTGCCGCAGGTGTGGCCGTAAAAAGAAGAAAAACTGGGGTACAGTTCTTGAAGCACTGGACAGAAAGTACTAAACAAATGTTAACCCTCTCTCCCGCTTTCAGACCTAATTTATGGTAGAGAAGGGTTGGCTAGTTTGCGGACAAGTGACTGAAACAATAGGTCTCACGGTGTAGTTTAAGTTGGGGACACAATTTTTTTCTCCTTGCAGGTCCCCAAATTCCTGATGACAGTGACCAGGGACTGCAGGATATCTAACTGGCATCATTTAATCATGAGGCCAGTGGAGAAAGGCAGAAGCCACATGCAAACCTACCTGTACACTGAAAAAAAAAGGGAAAAAGGGAAAATAAAAAGAAAAGAAAGAAAAAAGAAAAAAGAAAAAAGAAAAAGAAAGAAAAAAAGACTATGCTCTTGGTCTTAGATTTTTAAAGTTTTTAAAAATTTATCTTTAGCGTGTTCTCTTTATTTTTCATTTTATTAAGAAAAAAATGATAAATAAGACTTAACAGTGCCCCCCCCCTTTTTTAGCTGTAATGGCTTTATGACAAGACGAAAGCTCATGCAGTGTAATTTGATTTTTCTCTTCCTCACATGCTGTCATTTAGAAATATTATGAACTGTTCTGCACTGAAGGAAAAGGCTTTTGACTGCAAGCGAAAAAAGAAAAAAACAATCATATGTGCATTACCTCATATGAAACCTTAGTAACTTTTGGAAACTGTTCTGACTCACACGTGTTCCTTTGTCTTTTTATTGCTGTTTCTTTTATATCTGTAACCTCGAGCCCAAGCTGCAGTGTAGCCTACAAAATAATTTTAGAAATCTAAAAGCCACGTTTGGGAGTTCCTATTGTGGCACAGCCAAAATGAATCTGACGAGTAACCATGAGGTTGTAGGTTCGATCCCTGGCCTTGCTCAGTGGGTTAAGAATTCAGCGTTGCTGTGAGCTGTGGTATAGGTAGCAGACTCGGCTTGGAGGTGGCATTGCTGTGAGCTGTGGTATAGGTAGCAGACTCAGCTTGGACGTGGCGTTGCTGTGGCTGTGGTGTGGGCCGGCAGCTGTAGGTCTGATTCGAACCCCTAGCCTGGGAACTTCCATATGCCGCGGGTGCGGGCCTATTAAAAAGACAAAAAAAAGCAAAATAAATGAATAGAAGCCAATGTTTTTATTTCATCGTGCTTCAAGTTTACCTTGCATTAAACCCTTCAGTTATCATTCTGGAGCTGATTGTACATTTTAATCAGAACATTTTAGACCTAGAAGGGGGCCCCCTTGTTTATAAGAAAGAAAGGCCAGGATTATGAAATATACTCATGGTCCTGTGACTGGACAGTGGCAGAGCCGAGGTGGGAACCAGGACAAGACCCACGTGATCGCAATTCTGAGCTGAAAATTTTCCCTTTTGTAAAGTTTTCGAGGATGAAATCATCCCCAAACTTGGGTGGGAAAACATAATAGAAGTCCAAGTTCATATGTTTTCACTTATTACGATTTAAATTATTTCCAACTCTGTAGAAACCTGAAATTAAGGCAGTGCTCAAAGAAAAAGATTAACAATGCCCTTTGGAAACAGCACTGAATTCCGCATGGAGGTTTCTAGAGACGCATTTCCTTGGGCTTTTCCACCCTCGTTCACAGTGATAGGTGATGTGAAAATACTAGACTCTTGGAGTTCCCGCTGTGGCACCACGGGATTGTCGGCATCTTGGGAGTGCTGGGACACAGGTTCAATCCCTGGCTTGGCGCAGTAGGTCACAGGATCCAGCGCTGCGGCAGCTGCAGCTTAGGTGGCACCTGCGGCTTGGATCTGATCTCTGACCTGGGAATTCCGTATGCTGCGGGGCTGGGAGGGGCTTTGGCTGTTCGGCAGATGCAATGCCCCCATGTGCCACCTTTGCACGGGCACACATACTCCTGGGGACCTCATGCATTTGTGCAGTGGATCGCTGTAGAATATAACCTGTGCATCGGCGCCTGTTGCTTTTCCTTCTTTTCATGAAGGTGCTTTTCCTTAAGACAGCTGCCTGCGGTTGCTCCGGGGCAAACTGGGACATAGCTGGGTAACGCCAGAAGGGCTCAGAAGCACATATTCAACTAGCCCATCACTTTTAGCAGTTTCCTTAACATTTAAGAAAACCCCGTACCCTTTCCCTTTCTAGAAGCTCTTGTGGACATTAACGGAAGGTTTCCAAAAAGCTGCAGTGCGGTGTGCAACACGTATAAATATAGGGCTTGTCTGCCCAGGAAAGTCACTGTGTCTGCCCGTCCTGGCTCCCATCCCAGATCAACACCAGCCTGTTCTTGCTTACAAGCAGTTGTCTCTTTTGGTTTTCTTTTTTTTTTTTCACCTTTTTTGAGAAATGAATTAAGAGAGTCGAGCGGTTTGAGCTTGGTCATTAAGGATAATTCAGTGATTTCTTTTGGAAATGCAAGACGAACCCCGCTACAAAACAAGAAGCCTCGAGCAAGGGTAGTCATTAATACTGTACTTACTGCACTTACGTGGGTAGTTGCCAAAAGCATCCTCCTTTTCTGGAACATTGTGTTCTGATTCTCGTGTGTACATCTGCTCTGTCTTTCTAGCCAAAGGAAAAGTGGAACATTGTGAAAATATCAGGTGGGTTTGGGGCCCGTTAGGGATTTTAAGATGAATTTCCTTTTGCCTGATGAACCTACTTGGGTAAGAGTGTATGGCTGCTGCTGGAAAAAGTTTAAAATGTAAAATATTTATTGAGAAACTCAGTGTGCATGTTAAACTTAGTTATCGGGTTCCAGCAGAGACAGGTGGCACACTCTGGTCCTCTAGGGAGCTGGAATTAGATGGATATCAAGTCTGGGTGATTGGCAGTGGGGCTGGTGTCAGAGCACAGGTGCATAGGCTGGCATCAAATCTGGTTGATCACAGAAAGATAAGAGCTAAAGACGTCTATGTGAATGAGATTTCACGTAAGAGAAGATATCCCCAAAGGAAAGTCATGGTTATATTGCTGAGTCAGTGGAGCAGGCATCAGGTAAGGCATGATCAAGGCTGAAGACGTCTGGACGCTGTCTTAGCTGTGGACCACCTCTTCAAATAGGAGGTCTTTAATGCAAGGACTGAGTTACAAAGGTCTCTGAAAGATCTGAAAGCCAAATGGGGGGCCTCGTGGTCACCCAGGGATAGGCAATAGCAGAAATCAGTGCCGCCCCAAGACTGGTGGAACAGAGGGATGGGGTGCGTGTTGTTACCAGAGGCCAAGAAATGATCTCGTGGAGGCTCACAGAAGCAGCTGAGGCTGTGGGGGGGAAGGCTTATCCGTTGCCACTGCTGGAGGTACCATCTGAAGTGGAGAGAGGAAAGGGAAGAAATATTCCAGGTTTTTCCTCCCACCCCTCCTCCCGTCTTCCAACTGGGTCTAGCTGGGGCCACTCAGCAGGCAGGTGAGTCTTAGGCGGTTTTGCAGGGGAGGGTAGGGGGATGGCTCTGTATGCAAACGGGCATGTGACCAGCAGTAGGACAAGGCAGGGCGGGGCTGCAGGGAGATACGCTCCAGGCAGGTTTTGCACTGACGGGAGGCCGTGCCCAGTGGATCTGCCGGAGCAGCGGAGCAGAGCAGGCCTTCTGGGGAAAGCGATGGGCTGGGAGCTGGGCCAGATCTGGGGGAGGTGGCACCTTTTCAGGCTGTGGACGAGCTTTGTTGAATTCCTACCGCCACGGGAAGGCACAGACCTCCCTGGATGAATGATGGAGAATTCCAGGACCATATGGACTAAAATAGAAATGTTCTATATAACAAGATTCCTTTCATGCTTGTGTCCCTGAGAGCTGCAGAGGCAACACTTCTCTTTTCTTCTTCATCTTTTTTTTTTTTAAAAGGCCACACCTGCAGCATATGGAAGTCCCCTGGCTAGGGGTTGAACTGGAGCTGCAGCTGCAGGCCTGTGCCCCCACCACAGCAGTGCTGGATCCAAGCTGCATCTGTGACCTGCCTACACCACAGCTCATGGCAGCGCCAGATCCTTTACCTACTGAGTGAGGCCAGGGATCGAACCTGCACCCTCATGGACACCATTTCA
Organism: Catagonus wagneri; assembly: GCA_004024745.2. Taxonomy (NCBI): domain Eukaryota; kingdom Metazoa; phylum Chordata; class Mammalia; order Artiodactyla; family Tayassuidae; genus Catagonus; species Catagonus wagneri. The sequence goes on along the minus strand of PVHT021183523.1, from coordinate 2,413,041 downwards.
GGTTCTTAACCAGCTGAGCCGTGACGGGAACTCCGAGGCAGCACTGTTCTGAGTTAGTCCGATAAACTCTCAGCCGTGAACTTGGCTATCTGTTGATCTCTGTCCCCCTCCCGGCTGCTGGACTTAGAACAATTGCCACCTTCGTCACACCTGTCGCCACTGTCACCGTCCTCCGTGTCACCAGCACGGAAACTGAACACCCTGTCGGGAGAACACGGTGTCACCTGCATTGCAGGGAAGGGATAAGGCGAGCTAAGCTCTTTGTAAAGAGCTGGTTGTCATTTATGGAACCGTTAACATACACCAGGCACCGTGCAAAGTGCTCAGAGGACAGCAGGGCTGTAAATGAGTTTGGGATGAGTAGATGCACACTACTGTATTAAAATAGGTAAACAACATAGCACAACGAACTGTTCTCAATATCTTGTAACAAACTTAGAATGGAAAAAAAAAAAAAATCTGAACAGGGAGTTCCCGTCGTGGCG
>PVHT021183523.1:2401311-2412456 GCA_004024745.2 Catagonus wagneri | reverse complement strand
TGACCCTAGATAAGGCAAAAAGACAAAAAAAAATCTGGACAAGGATATTATATTATATTTATCTATATGTTCATATTTATAACTGAATCGCTTGAAAGTAACAGAACATTGCAAATTAACTCTACTTCACTAAAACAAACAAACAAACAAAAAACTCCAATTCAAAAAATTTCAGCTGGGCCGTGGTTCTCTGACCTTAGCGTGGATCAGAATCACCTACAGGCCTTGTTAAAAATGCAGGCAGCTTCTCCGCCTCAGGACCTCCACCTCTGTCTGATTCCGTGGCGCTGGGCCGGGGGGTGGGGGACTAAGAACGAGCATTTCTCACTAGTTGCCAGATGGTCCCTGGAGGCACTTTAAGACCCACGGCTCGAATTCCTGGGCTCCTCGCGAAGCGATGGGCAGGTGTTATGTCCCTTCAAAGGCGGAGGAGCTGAGGTTAGTTCGGCGTCCCTAGTTCAAGGCCACGTGGCAGAGAAGGATCGCAAGAGGTTCCTATTTGGGTCCTCCTGGACTTGACAGCAGTCAGGCCGGGACCGTCACAGGGCTTTGGGGCTGCAGGACGAGGCGGTGGCCAACTCTCGGTGGGGCAGGCCGCTGGCCACTTGCAGAATTTGTAGTTTGATCTCACAGCCCTAGTTTGTTGGTTTGTGTTTCTTTGCCCCCCTCCCGCCCCTGCCTCCCTCTCCTTTCTTTCCCCTCATTTCCACCTTCCTCCCTTCCTTCCTTTCTGTCTTTTCCGTGGCCGCACCTGCCGCGTATGAAAAGTTCCCGGGTCAGGGATCGAACCTGAGCCACGCCTGCTACCGACACGGCAGCTGCCGCAGCGCCAGATCCTTTAACCCACGGCGGGAACTCTGTGTCATTTTTACTCTTTGGTTTTATTCTGTGGCCCCTGCTGGCGGAGGCTGACTGGGCTGGCTGAGGCCTGGGGACCCCACTCCATCACCCTCGGGAAGGGACCCGCTTGGTGACCTGCTGACCTCTGGTGCGAGGACCTCCTGAGGGCCCATGACCTGCAGTGTGGATCTTTTAGCTTCTGCCCCCTGGGGTGTGGCCTGGGGCCTTTTCTTTGGCCACAACTGAGGACCTTATTGTAAATAAAACCAGCCTTCCCTGCGGATGGAGTTGCGGCCTTCACAGAGCCGTGACTTCTCATCGCAAACCTTGGACGCGTGACCCACGGACCCGGCTTAAATTCCCGAGTCCCCCCCATCAAACGGAACCCCTCACGGGAAGACACAGGGCGTGAAGGATGCAGAGGTGAGAGACTGAGCACAGCGCCCTGCCTCCTTCTCTACTGCATCGAAATCACCTATAAATTATTAATCCAGAGTATCTTTATTGTTCCATCTGCAAACTGCAAATGTGGATCCCAGCAATGTATTTTTAAACAGCTCGGTTCTGTTGGGGGCAGATTTGAATATCTCACTCAGTTTATTATAAACGGGCTGTGCCTGTAAAGGGAAAAGCTGTTTTTATATATGGTTTCAATTTTTTTTTTTTTTTTTGCATTTTGGGGAAACCATACCCAAATTCTGAGTTGGGAGAAATGCGAGCTGTGCCCTGTTTAATGGGTCTCTGCGCCTCACACTCCCAGAAGCTTCCATCGTGTTTCCTGTGTAGAAAGAGCCAGTGAAGACCCAAAGTTGAGAAGTCCATGCCCTGGGATCTGAATTAATTAGAAAAATGGGTGAATTTACAACCACATAGAACATTAATCTGGGTAATAGAGGTTTAAAGACAGCGTTGCTTGGCTATATACGCCATCAATGCTGTTTTCTGGAAAGAAAAGGTGGGAAATCAAATTTTCCGTTACTTTTAGAACTCAGTTCCAGAAGCATTCATGTCTTAATTGCGAATCAATATTAGACAGTCTATTAGAAAAGGACTGCTTGGAGTTCCCTTCGTGTCTCAGTGGTTAACGAATCCGACTAAGAACCATGAGGTTGTGGGTTCGATCCCTGGCCTCGCTCGGTGGGATAAGGATCCGGCGTTACCGTGAGCTGTGGTGTAGGTTGCAGATGCGGCTCGGATCCCACGTGGCTGTGGCTGTGGCTGTGGCTGTGGCTACAGCTCCTGTTAGACCCCTAGCCTGGGAACCTCCATATGCCGCGGGTGTGGCTCTACATAAAAGGCAAAAAGACAAAAAAAGAAAAAAGAAAAGGACTGCTTGTGACCTTTTCTTCAAAATACAGCCTTCTTCGAACCCTCACAAATCCGTACCCCCAGAGTTCCAGCTCCCGTCTAAGATACCGCCGTGCGCTTTGTGGAATGGGTTTAACACACGGAAAACCCTCACCCCCTTTCTTTCAGGGTTTCTGAGTAGAAACAGAGTTTTCTACAGCCCCGTGTGTGTTATTTATTGCTGCGCAGCAAACCTTCCCCAAACGTGCCAGCTCAAAACAACAACAGTCATTAATTATTGACACACAAACAGGCAGTTTGGACAGAGCTCGGCGTGGGAGGCTGGTACACCGCGCACGTCATGCAGATCATGGGTTCAAAGGGGGGGTGATGGAGGGAGATGGGGATGGGGGAGGGGGAGGAGAGGGGCGGCGGTGGGGGGCGCGCGGGGTAGCCTTTTTCCGGACTCCCCTTGCAGGGCTGGGAGGTGGCACCTGCTGAAGCCTGGGTGCTGCCTGGGCCCCCCTCCCCCCGGGGATCCTCCCTGGCCGCCTGGCTCTCTCTGGGAGCTGGGTTCCAGGAGGGCTCACCCCGGTGGATCCGGGTGGCGAGCTGTGACCTAGTCTTCGGACAGCCTTGGGCGTCTCAGGGCCTGACCTGTGCTCCGAGGGTCGCCTGCATTGGAGGAGTGGGGACCACGGGCCCTGCCTGTGGACGGGGAGGGCCAGTCCCTAGCAGCAGCCTATGCGTGAACAATACTGATGGAAGACTGTGGGTGGCTTGTCCTTAGGGAGGGGCCACCCTGTGATTTTCCCAGAATCCTCCGCCCGAATGGACTCGGTCTGGAGCTGGCCGAGGCGGTCTCGTGGGGACGTAGGGACAAGAGGCCAGGCTGCGGGCCTCCGAAGCCACGGGGTGACCCCATCCGTGCAGACAGCTGGGGGTGAAGATGCCGCTCAGTGCTTGGCGGGGGTTTGAAGGAGCTTGTGCGTGTGGGCCTCGACAGCTTTCTTTCCTCTTTCCTGTCTTTGTTTTTCTTCTCTGAGTCACCGGGTGAAGGCAAGGAGCCGAGGCCAAGTGTAAGGCGGTGGCGTCCTTGTCCGCCTGCGGGACTCGCTTCTCCTCCTGGCTTTGCTTGAGGGCGGGGGTCCTGGCACCGTGTTGCGCAGTCGACAGGCCGTGAGCCGGGGCCGTGGAGCACAGGAACCCCACGTGTGCACCAGCACAGCTCACGGGGGTGGCTTGGAGCGTCAGCCGGTCCCTGTCATATTGGGTATGAACACCTAGTTGAGGCGGACATCGAATGATCACTCTCACAAAAGTGCTCTCTCAACCGTAAGCCTTCTAAAACCACAGAGGCCAATACAAGTGTAAGGAACTGATGACTTGGGGCCCCCTAGGCCGGCGTGGGTATGTTGACGTTTTATGAGAAATCTGATTTTTTTTTTTTTCTCCAAGGGTCATGTAGTATCTGCTTCAGTCATTTTTCCATTTTTTTGGACTTCGGTAAGAAATCGCCTGGCAGTGTCAGCAATTGAAAAATTGCAATGCTTTTTTTTTTTTTTTGCTTCGTGATCTACGGTTGCAATGGACGCAGTAATAATAGCACTTCTTTTGTGCAGTCTTTTCCTTTCTAAGGAGGTGAAAACCACTGACTGGAGTGGATAATGGCAGAGGGGCGTTTCATATGTGGGACCACGTGCCTTGGAAGTCACATTTTCTCTGACACCCTAGAAAAGGTCGAAGACTTTTCGGAAATGATTCATATCAGTGTGGCCGAGGTCTCGGGCATGTAACGTGGGGAAAGAACTGGCTTCTAGTTTATAATTGGTGCCCATCGACTGCCACAGAAAAGGAATGGCAGCTTTAATTTCCTTTTTCAACAGTTCACACCCTGTTTGTACAGCACCATGCATTTAGAATATATTCTCGTGACTTGCGCCTGTGTAATATTCTTTTTAGGAAGGTGTCTCCTGCAGGGCCATTGTGTTCTTTTCGAAACCCAAACTTACGTGAGGACAAAAGGGTGAGACCCAAGCTGTGCATTTATTTCCTCAGTTTACTGCTCAGCAAAGGGAGTGTGTGTGTGTGTGTGTTTAATGCTCATATATAGAGCTTGATGCTTAAATTTTTTTGTCTTTTGTCTTTTTAGGGCCACACCGGTGGCACATGGAGGTTCCCAGGCTAGGGGTCTAACAGGAGCTGTAGCCGCCGGCCTTCGCCACAGCCACAGCCACGCGGGATCCGAGCCGCGTCTGCGACCTACACCACAGCCCACGGCAATGCCGGATCCTTAACCCACCGAGCGAGGCCAGGGATCGAACCCGCAACCTCATGGTTCCTAGTCAGATTCGTTTCCACTGAGCCACGATGGGAACTCCTACACCAAAGTGTTTTGTTGGGGGAATCTGTTGTCTAGGAGGCCAGCTGGAAAAAAGCTCTTCGGTGGTTTGGAAGCCTCAGGGATGTCGCTTTCATTCTGGGCAGAACAGAGGTCACAAACCTTATCAAACTGTGCACGTGTTTGCAGTTTTTTTTTTTTAATGGTTTTAATTTTTTCCACTGGTTTCGAGTGTTCTGTCCATTTTTGCAGTTCTTAACGTGAACAGAGGCCCTGAGACTGTGACTCTCTCCGGACTGTCACGGGCAACAGTGTTGACATAACGGAGAGGGTATTTGAAAACCTTAGCTCTGATACTGGCATTTCCTAGCGTGCGTGCATCGGTGTTCAGTGCCATTTTTGGCCCTGATGGAAGCTTCTGGGCCCAGCGGGGGAGGTGGACGCACGTGGCTGCGTTGGGTAACGAGTCAGAGAAGCGACAGCCTCGCCAACCGTGGCCTGTCTCCTGTCCTGAAACCCAGTGACACCCTGTTATCTCCCAGGGCGGTCACGGGGCCATGCTGTCCCTCCCCGAGGCCGCCACCTCCCCCATTGCTGTCCCCTGGCCAGCTGGTCCTCTTTGCGTTCCCTACGGGTCAGGCTGTGGAGAAGCCCGAGTTTTCTGTGGCTGGTCTTCCCACGTGGGCCGAGGGCTGTTCATTCAGATCGAGGACACATTTGTTTTGTTTTGTTTTTTTGCTGTAGTTTCTACCTCAAGGACTCCGCTTTCTGTGTGGTGTCTTTTGAAAAATCATTTTTTTTTTTTTGGCCTCCCCGAGGCATATGAAGCTCCTGGGCCAGGGGTTAGATCCAAGCTGCAGCTGCAGCAATGTCGTATCCCTAACCCACTGTGCAGGGCTGGGAATTGAACCCACGTCCCAATGCTCCCAGGATGCTGCTGATCCCCTTGCACCACAGCGGGAGCTCCTTAATTAATGTATTTATTTTTTTTGCCTTTTTGTCATTTTAGGGGCGCACCTGTGGCATATGGAGGTTCCCAGGCTACGGGTCTAATCGGAGCTATAGCCACTGGCCTACGCCACAGCCACAGCAACGCAGGATCCGAGCCACATCTGCAACCTACACCACAGCTCACGTCAACGCTGGATCCTTAACCCACTGAGCAAGGCCAGGGATCGAACCCGCAACCTCATGGTTCCTAGTCAGATTCGTTAACCGCTGAGCCACGACGGGACCTCCTCCATGGATCTTCTTTCTATTAGGTGTCACTCCCTTAGAGGAGGTACTGTTCTTGGTGGCTTTATACACCCAATCTCATCGTCTTCCCAACCTGCAAAGTATTAAAACCCCCACGTTACAGAAAAGGGAACCGAAACTCTGAGGATCTGCCCGAATTCAGAGGCTGTGCTCTAACCATCACCATTTAGCGTGTGTTACAAATGTGCAGGTGTTTCCTGAATTCTTTTTCAGAACTTTTGTTGAGGTGTAGTTGATTTCCAACGTTGCGTTAGTTTCAGGGGTACAGCAAAGTGAGTCCGTTACGCGTATGCATGTAATCCATTCTTTTTCAGATTCTTTTCCTGTATAGGTTATTACTGAATATCGAGTAGCGTCCCCTGGGCTATAAGTAGCTATAAGTGCTTGTTACTTAGCGATTTTATATATAGTAGTGTGTATATGTTAATCCCAACCCCTAATTTATTTTTGTCTCAGCGTTTCCCCTTTGGTCACCAGCCGTAAGATTGGTTTGGAAAGCTTTGCATCTGTTTCTGTTTTGTAAAAAGTTCATTAGTATCATTTTTTTAAAAGATCTCACATATAATATCATACTACTGTAATATCATATGGTATTTGTCTTTGTCTGATGTAGTGCAATCATCTCTAGGTGCACCGGTGTTGCTACAAGTGGTATAAGTTTGTTCTTTTTTATGGCCGAATAATATTCCATTGTATTTCGTGACTTCGTACTGAGGGTCTCTTCCTGACATCATCCTGCTCAGTGAGGGGCTTGTGTGGAGTGCTGGACTCAGTGCGTGGGTCCAGATGTTGTGGGGCCTGACGCTTTTGGTGTGTTGGTTTCTCTTTAGGAAGGAGAATACGAACTTCTGCGTACAGACCTAGGTGCAAAAGTGAGTATTTGCTTAGAATGAGAAAAGGCATCGCAGCATCACAGGAGCTTTGGGAATCTAGGTCCTTTTTCCCTCTGGGCTCTCTTTGGCCAGTTGGCCAGAAAAGCTTATACTCAGAAGGCACTGCCATCGGATTGTCCCGTGGCTCCTTGGTTCGCGAACAGAAAGGCTCTGCCCTCCCCTGGGGCCAGTGTGCAGAGGGTCCTGCTGTTTACGCCTCACTGGCTGCCCAAGGTGGCGGGGGGAGGCAGGACAGGGGGGACCGTGGGACCCAGGGCTGGGCCAGGTGGGGAAACCCCTCTTCTGAGCTGAGTCTGGGGGTCCAGGGATCATGCAGCGGGAGAGGAACCGTCCCTGTCCCATCCCAAGAGGGAGTAGCCCTCTGCTGGCATTTTCTTCTCATAACCTTAAGGTTTCGTGTTTTATCTTCATCACATCCGTTTTAATCTGGTGAATGTTTTGGGGTGGGGATCGAATTTATTATTTTTTGGTCCATGTTTTAACCAGGTGTTTCGATCCATTTGTGACCAATCCATCTTGACCCACCGATTTGAAATGCCACTTTGACCGCATATTAAATGATTAATTATATTTGAATCTGTTTCTGGCTTGTTTTTTCTGTTGCACTGGTAGGCCTGTTTTTTTTTTGTTTGTTTTTTCTTTCTTTCTTTCTGAGCCACTGCTCACTCAGTCACTGACCTTTATGGTTTTATATTTGGAGGGTAAAGTCTCCAATTAGATGGTACTGTCCCCTCAATAGGGGATTCTTCTCACATATGTATTATTCCAGGTGATGTTTAGGATCGTTTTTGCCAAATGCCAGAGAAAAATTCTCTTGGGATTTGACTAGATTCGTATTAATTTTAGATCACTTTCTAAAGACTCGAAATCTATATAATATGAAATTGTGTTTTCCGGAAATATATTTCTCTTTATTCCATCTTGTTTTTTCGTGATCGGTGGGTTTTTTTTTTTTTTTTTGGTCTTTTTGGCAGTTTTTCTTGGGAGCGGCCACACCTCCAGTATGTGGAAGTTCCCAGGCCAAGGATGGAATCCGAGCCACAGCCTGTATACTTAACCTGCTGGGTCACACTGGAACTCCTTTTGGCAATTTTTTTTTTCTTTTTATGGCCGCACCTGCAGCATGTGAAAGTTCCCAGGCTAGGAGGCGAATTGGAGCTGCAGCTGCTGGCCTACACCACGGCCACGGCAATGCAGGATCTGAGCCTTGTCCGCAACCTATATCACGGCCATGGCAATTCCAGATCCAAGCCACATCAGTGACCTGTGCTGCATCTTGGGACAACACCGGATCCTTGACCCACAGCAAGGCCAGGGATCAAACCACACCCTCACGGATACTGTCGGTTCTTAACCTGCTGAGCCACAACAGGAACTCCTAGCAACATTTTAATGCTCAGTTCTAGACAGATACCTTATTTTTAAAATTTTTGCCATGAAAGGGGTCTTTTATCTCTCTCCCATAATTTTTGCTAACTGGCTGTTGCTGGTATGTAGAGAGGTTTTTTTTTTGAGAAAGAATATGACACCTCAGCAAACCCATCTTTGGAGTGGTTTCTGGTGACTAAAATCGGATAGAATGCTCTAAGGACCGGCCCCTGTGCCGTGGGTGGAGGTCAGGGCCTGCTGACCTCACGTGGGTGACGCCACTGGGGGGACGTGATCCTGGTCATGGTGATGGCGCAAAGAGGGGGAACAGTTAGGACGCACAGAGCTTGCGGAACGTGCTGGAATTGATGGCTCTGCACAGATGCTGTCACAGTGCAGATTAGATCCTGTATCCCGGGCTGACCTTTAACTTGACCGGAGCCCTGAGGGGACAGGGCCGCTTGTCAGTTGCCTGATCTGTCCTGTCTCCACCACGCAGACCTGTGTCCCCAGGTCACTTAAAGGGTGAGCACACTGCCCGCTCTTGGCGGGGCGGGACCAGCCCTGGAGGAACACAGGCGGCAGGGAGCTCCGTGCTGGTTGCATGTGTACCTGGCGGGGACCTGCTGTCCGGCTGGGGTCCCTGCCCCCGAACCCCAGTTGGCAGTTCACGGTCAGGTTTTCAGGGGGGGCAGCCGGGGTCCGCAGCCATGCCCCAGCTGTGCTGGGGTGCGGCCAGGTGGCATAAGATGTGAGGAATCTGAGATCTGCCTCCGTGGCGTGGAACGGTTTGGCGCCAACGTCATTTCACATTGAAGCGACACTTTTTGCGAGCTTGGCACCCCCGTGGGAGCCAGTGAGTGAGTTAGTGTCCTGGGGCAGGCTGTGGCACCCACAGGGGTCATTTTTGTGCTCTCGTGTCTGTGTGTGTTTGGGGGGGTGGGGGTGGAGTGTTCCCGGTGGGAGTGAAATTTGGGCCACTCTCCACCCGAGCGGTGGGAATCGTTTTATTTCTAATCAGGGAGAGCCCAAAGGAAGGAGATCAGCTCACACGCCGGCTTGTTACACACCTGACCAGCCCTTCAGGGCACAAGGCCTGTGGCCGTGGCTGTGGCCTTGGCCGTAGCTGCGGGGGAGGGGCCGCCTCAGCGCCGACGTTTGCTCGGCTCTTCCAGGAGACAGAGGCTCACATACCGTGCGTCTGAACAGAGTTCGGAGGCATCAGCCTGCCTGCAAATAAAGTTCCATCCTTATACCTTCCTAACGACCTAGATGGCCGGATTCAAGTTGGCTGTCATCCTCCTTGGGTTTTTTTTTTTTTGTCCAGCGTCTCCGGTGGTACCTGTGCCCGTCCCAGCTGCACGTCTCAGTTCTTTTTGCCCCCTCCCCGCTGCAGACGGAGGAGCGGTCCCCTCTTCGGAGAATGGCTGGACCAGGTGGGGCCTGGAACAGATCCTGGGGCTGTCACGAGGCATGGAGGATGGGGGCCCTGTGAGCCCCTCGCTGGTGGATGGGGCGCAGCTTGGAAGGGTGGGAGGGGTCCCCTGAGCTTGGGGCATGGGGCATGGGCCCGGCTTCTGATTCACAGCGTGGGGGTGGGGTGGGTGTTGGGGGGGATGGGTGGTGATGGAGATGGGAGGGGGGATGAAGCGGGTGGGAGGGTGGAGCCAGCAGGTGAGGTGCTGCAGGGGTTGATCATGACGGCCCTGGGGTGTGCCAAACTGTGTTCTTAGAAATGCCCTTTAGGAGTTCCCTGGTGGCTTGGTGCGTTAAGAGCCTGACTAGTATCCGTGAGGATTTGGCTTTGATTCCTGGCCCCACTCAGTGGATTAAGGATCTGGTGTTGCCGTGAGCTGTGGTGTAGGTCACAGATGTGGCTTGGATCTGGCCTTGCCCGTGGCTGTGGTGTAGGCCAGTACCTGCAGCTCTGATTTGCCCCCTAGCCCAGGAACTTCCACATGCTGCAGGTTCCCCCTTAAAAAAAAAAAAAAGAAAGAAAAAAAAGGGGAAGTGCCCTCTGGGAGTTCCCTGGTGGCTCACTGGGTTAAGGACCTGGTATTGTCACTGCTGTTGTGTGGGTTCAGTCCCTGGCCTGGGAACTTCTGCATGCCACTGGCCCCACCAAAAAAAAAAGAAAAGAAAAGAAAAGAAAAGAAAAGAAAAATGTCCTTTAATGACTTCTGAGTTGTGGGCTGAACGTGTACAAATTTCTACAGATTCGTGATTCATCCGATGCAGACCCAGTGAATGCAGTGTCCATCTCGGATCTTTTTCTTTCCAGTCCCCCATCCCCGTGATTCCTTATAATGGGTAGCTTCAGGGTCCACTGTGATGAAAGGGGCCAGGAGTGAGGCTGCGGGGGGGGGGGGTGGCGCGCCGGGGCACATGGCTTCCGTCCCCAGCTCTGCCAGACTTCTGGGTCTGCGGGTCTGGTCCTCACTCCTGGCCTCGGACCCCGCCCCCCGCCCAGTACCTGTCTTTCCGCTTCATTTCCATTCTCACGCTCGTGTTCCTCTTTTCACCTGAGACTTTCCTTGTCCTCATGCTTGGTGGCGGCGGCTTGGCAGGCAGTGGGGGTTTCGTGGGAGAGGGAGCGCCTTCCGTTGCGTGGCAGTGAGCGGGGACATTGTCACGGTCTTACCCGTATTCAGATATTCCACGAGGGTGGCTTGTGTGGGTTGACGTGGAAACCTAGCTCTTTTAATGATGCTATTTCTATGCAGAAGAACACTCCCGGTTTCAAATAACTGATTTACGAGTGAACTTTCAGATCAAAATGTATTTGTCATCGTGGCTGTTATTTTTAGCATTTTGGACCTGAACGATGGTCTTTGCACATGAGTAAGAAAACTGAATCAGATCTAACCTGATGGGTGGGCCCCTTGCAGCTCTGAAGGGCAGTGTTTTTTTTTTTTTTTTTTAAATTATAGTTGATTTACAAAGTGGTGCCAATTTCTGCTGTATAGCAAAGTGACCCAGCCATGTATATATATATATATTTTTTTCTTTAATTCCCTTTCTTTTTTTTTTTTTGCCTTTTTGCCTTTTTATCTAGAGCTGCACCGCGGCATATGGAGGTTCCCAGGCTAGGAGTCTAACAGGAGCTGTAGCCGCCGGCCTTCGCCACAGCCACAGCCACAGCAATGCGGGATCCGAGTC
>PVHT021183523.1:2377658-2400311 GCA_004024745.2 Catagonus wagneri | reverse complement strand
AGGGGTCTAATCGGAGCTGTGGCCACTGGCCTGCGCCGCAGCCACAGCAACGCAGGATCCGAGCCGCGTCTGCAACCTACACCACAGCTCACGGCAACGCCGGACCGTTAACCCACTGAGCAAGGGCAGGGATCGAACCCGCAACCTCATGGTTCCTAGTCGGATTCGTTAACCACTGCGCCACGACGGGAACTCCGTGTGCCCTATTTTAGATTCCACATATAAGGGATATCATATGGTGTTTGTCTTTCTCTTCTGACTTACTTCACTCAGTATGAGAATCTCTAGTTGCATCCATGTTGCTGCAGGTGGCATCATTTTGTTCTTTTTAATGGCTGAGTAGTATTCCATTGTAAATACATACCACATCTTCTTTTTAAAAAATTCTTCTATTAAAGTATAGTTTATTTACAATGTTCCTTCAATTTCTGCTGTTCAGCAAAGTGATCCAGCCATACATATACATACATTCTTTTTTTCCCCCATGCTATCTTTCATCATGTTCTATCCCAAGAGACTGGACAATGATTCCTTGTGCTGTACAGTAGGACCTTGTTACTTATCCTTTCGAAATGCAATAGTTTGCATCTGCCAACCCCAAACTCTCTTTTCCGGCCCCTTCTTTCCCCTCTCCCCCCCTGGCAAACACAAGTCTGCTTTCCATGTCCATGATCTGTTTCTGTTTTATAGATAGGATCTATTCAGCCATAAAAAAAGGACAAAATAATGCCTTTTGCAGCAACATGGATGGAACTAGAGATTCTCATACTAAGTGAAGTCAGAAAGAAAAAGATACCATATGATATTTTATATATGAAATCTAAAATATGTCCTATATATTTTTTTTCAAAAGCAGAAAAGCAGAATGACTTATTGCGCCACCGGTTATAATTTAACAAAATAAAATAGGTACCACATCTTCCTAATCCAATCCTCTGTCGATGGACATTGAGGTTGTTTCCATGTCTTGGCTATCGTGAATAGTGCCGCAGTGAACATATGGGTGCATGTGTCTTTTGGAGTCCTAGTTTGGTCTGGAGAGATGCCCAGGAGTGGGATTGCTGGATCATATGGTAGCTCTGTTTTTAGCTTTCCAAGGAACCCTCCTTACTGTTTTTCATAGGGGTTTTATTATTTATTTTTTCCTTTTCTTCTTTCTTTATGCAATAATACGAGTGTTCTTTGTTTTTGATGAGAGTAGTAGTTTATAATGCTACGGTTGGAATTCAGGGTGAAAGTGCCTTATGGTCTATTAAAAGGTATACTCTTTCAGGTTTCGAGAATAAGGTATTCTATGGAGTTCCCGTCGTGGCTCAGTGGTTAACGAATCCGACTAGGAACCGTGAGGTTGTGGGTTCGATCCCTGGCCTCGTTCAGTGGGTTAAGGATCTGGCGCTGCCGTGAGCTGTGGTGTAGGTCACAGACGCGGCTCGGATCCCGCGTGGCTGTGGCTGTGGCGAAGGCCGGCGGCTACAGCTCCTGTTAGACCCCTAGCCTGGGAACCTCCATATGCCGCGGGTGTGGCCCTAGATAAGGCAAAAAGACAAAAAAAAAAAAAAGAATAAGGTAGTCTATAATTGTCATCTTGGACTGGAAAGAAGGAAACTAACGGCAATGTTTTCTGCAGAGTCTCCGTGTGCTACTTAGCGTTGAATTTAGGTGGTTAATAGTATTCTCTGGCAGTCCAGGTCCTGCGCAGTTTGCAGCACTAACGCTTTGCAGCCCTGGCGGGAAGATGCTGAATGCGTCTAAAATATGACTCACTCCTCTTGATGGATGGAAGCCTTAGTGGGAAGGGGGATTTCTAAGTGGCTCCCCGGCGGTCTGAAAGCCAGAGTGGTTTTTGAGCACTCATTCATTTCTCTATCCGGGAGATCTTTTTTATGAATCCGGGAGATCTTTATTGCATCTTCCGGTCCAGACCTGTCACGGTGCCCGGTGGGCGTCTAGGGAAGGGTTCGTGTGAGACAGAGCAGCCGATGGTGGAGGGAGGGAGAAGCCGGAGCCGAAGCTGAGAGCTGGCGAAAAGACTGTCAGGTGGCAGGAACCTTGACGGAGAGGGAGGACGAGGGTCTGTGCTTGAAGACGCTGCGTCCTGGGCGGTGACCGCTGCTGTGAACCCCAAGAGTGTGCTCCCTCCCGCGCGCTTCCTCTTCTTTCCTTTCGAGGAAATCGAAGCATGATTTCTGATAGTTAAAACAAAGGAAACCTAGTGGCCGCATAGAGCAGAACGGTGAAATTCATTACCGTACGTTCATGAGACGGAGTTTTTCTGCAGTCATGGAAAATCATATGGCCAAAGAATACGAATATGTAACATGTTAACAGCATCTGAGAAGTTGAGAAGTAGGTGTGTAAAGCCGGTAACGCTTCATTCCCACCCCAGCTGCCTGGCCCACCCTCCCCACCTTCTCCTGACCTCGCGGCACCTGCTAGATCCTGTTCGGTCTTCTTGTTCATGTTACTGTTTCTTTAAATTTTTTACAGCTGCACCTGCAGCATATGCAAGTTCCCAGGCCAGGGATTGAACCAAGCCACAGGGCTGCCATACCAGATACTTTAGGCCTCTGCACCCTCCTGGGATCGAACCCGTGCCTCTGCAGTGACCCAGTTTGCTGTAGTTGGATTCTTAACCCACTGTGCCATGGCAGCAAGGCCGGTGTTACCGCTTCTTGTCTTTCTGTCTTGGTGGAATATACATTGTAGTAGGGCAGGGATTTTTTTCTTTCCTTCTTTATTTTTGTTTGTCTTTTTTAAATCTTTTTTTTTTTTTGGCTGCCTCCGTGGCATGTGGAAGTTCCAGGGCCAGAGATTGAACCCTTGTGACATCAGTGACAAGGCCAAATCCTTAACTGCTGCTAGGCCATGGGGAACTCCCCAGGATATTTTGTTTCTCTGTTGCTTTCTGATGCATCTGGCACATGGTGGATCCTAATAAATACTGTAACTGTTGGATAAGTGTTGAAGGAAATGGGTTGGATTTAATACAGATGATGGTTATTAATTATTGCCCTTCACTTTTCAGACTTTTCCATATTTTCTATAGCAAACATGGATTATCTCTATAACTAGAGGGGAAAAAAGTTTCAACAAGATACGATTGCATATGAGTTCCTTGTATAGACCTACGCAGTCTGGGGTGTATCTAAATGGACCATTGAAGAGAGCAGGGGTGTGTGTAATGGGTGCTGCCCGGATGGGTCTCAGGGCCTCCGGGCTCCGCCTGGCTTTTGTCATGACCGTGGCTGGGCTTTGTGCTTCGCTTTTTTCCGTTTCTGCATCATACAGATGCCCCACAAGCCTCCCCGCCGCTTCTTTCTCCTTCCCAGGCTGTATTTTTCCTGGCGACCATTCCCACACCATCCCAAGTTTGTGGCTCTCACGCTGGTCTTCGGAGGGGGGGCGCTTGTGTGCCTCCAGCCTTAACTGAGAGGCCAGAGGTGCCGTGGCTGGGAGCTACGTGGGATCTCTTTAAAAAGAAGCCACACAAAGGAGTTCCCACTGTGGCACAGTGGGTTAAGACTCCGACCGCAGCAGCCCAGGTTGCACTGGCTGCAGAAGTGCGGGTTCAATCTCTGGCCCGGAGCAGTGGGTTATAGGATCCAGCATTGCTGCAGTTGCGGGACTAGATTGCAGCTTCAGCGTGGATTCAGTCTCTGGCCTGGGAACTTCCATATGTCGTGGGTGCAGGCCCCCCTCCAAAAAAAAGGAGAAGAAGCCACATAAATAGTCTGGGTATAGACAGGACACTCAGAAAAGTAGTTGATCAATTTTTTACTCTTTTTTGATATTACTTTATTTATTTTTTTTACATTTTTTTCATTGCTTAATGATTTTTATTACAATTATAGGTGTACAAAAGTGATATTACTTTAAAAAGATTCGACTTGTTACCTATTTTTAGATTTTAAATTCTAAAATATATTCAGAAAGAGCAAATTGAAGACTTGTATGGAATATTTGTCTATTTTAATTAATTACTTTTTTTTTTTTGGTCTTTTTGTCTTTTTTAGGGCCGCACCCAGGGCATATGGAGGTTCCCAGGCTAGGAATCAAATCGGAGCTGCAACTGCCGACCTACACCACAGCCACAGCAACATGGAATCTGAGCCGCATCTGCGACCTACACGGCAGCTCATGGCCACGCCGGATCCTTAACCCATTGAGCGAGGCCAGGGATCGAACCTGCATCCTCATGGATGCTAGTCGGGTTCGCTAACCACTGAGCCACGACGGGAACTCAAATTTGCCTATTTTTATAAAAGTTGTGTGTATGTGTCTGAGTTGGGGCTGTGTGTGTGTGTGTGTGTGTGTGTGTGCGCGCGCGCCACGGGCACACGCGCTTGCTGGGGCCCTCTGTGTAGAGAAATAAGCTAATGGACATTTGGCCCCGAATCGTGTCCCTAAAGTGGCTCCAGGGACCTAGGGTGACATTGGAGGAGCCGGTCGAGGGACAGCCATGTCTTACAGTTGATACTTTTAAAAGCACGATGAGATTGCATATGATCTTTACCTTTCCTTTTTTTGCATTTCGATTAAAAAAATAGAGAAAAATTGTCAGAAGTATTTTTCCCTGTGTAGATGACTGTGTTCTATATTTCAGAAGGAATTTTTTTCTCTCCTGCTGCAAAAGTTAAAGGACATAGTGTATGTTGCTCAGGCTTTTAACTTTCTTAATCCATTTCTAGCTGCTGCTTCTTGGGTTTGAATTTTTATGGTTCCTTCTGTTCTGCATCCCTAGCCTCATTTCCGAGGAGTTATAATCTGCACTTTAATTATATTTCCTTTCACAGCATTTAGTTGAAGTCGGTTTCACGATCCTCATGGCGTTTTAATACTTTTTTCATAGGCTTTGTCAAGTTTTTGAGTTCCTACCAATATTTAACACTCTTATAATGAAAATATGTGCCCAGTATCATCTCACACTCCATCCTCTGTGGGTATTCAGGCTGACTCTGATTTTTCCCATTCTCTCTCGCGAAGCAGCAAATGATATTCTCAGATTTTTGGAAGTTCCTCTCGGGCAGGGGAGGGCCTTGGGTTTTGAGTTGCAGATGCCGTTTCCTGACTGTCATTCTCCGGTTGAGTTGGTTTTAGGGTCCCGTCCAAAGGCCAGTCGCACTTGTTCTAAGGGAGCCTGACGGTCCTGACCTGTTCCTCTCACTGAGGGAACACTCAGATCACTTCACATGTTTAAAAATTGAAGCCTCGGAGTTCCCTTCGTGGCTCAGTGGTTAATAAATCCGACTAGGAACCATGAGGTTGCGGGTTCCATCCCTGGCCTTGCTCATTGGGTTAAGGATCCGGTGTTGCTGTAGCGAAGGCCGGCGGCTACAGCTCCTGTTAGACCCCTAGCCTGGGAACCTCCATATGCCGCAGGTGCGGCCCTAGAAAAGGCAAAAAGACAAAAAAAAGAAAAGAAAATTGAAGCCTCGTGGATTTACAGTGTTGTGTTAATTTTAGGTGGACAGCAGAGTGAATCAAATACACATCTTGTTGTTGATGTCTTTTATATACAGCAGTGTGCATCTCAATCCCAAACTCCTAATTTGTCCCTCCTCCCCATTTTCCGCCTTGGTGACCGTATGTTTGTTTTCTGTGTCTGTCAGTCTGCTTCTGTTTTGTGACCATTATTTTTTAGATTACGCATATAAGAGATTGCTTCACATCTTCATCAGTTTATTTGGTCATGCCCATGGCACGTGGAAGCTCCTGGGCCAGGGGCTGAACCGGAGCCATAGCAGGGACCTGAGCTACTGCAGTGACGATGCCGGATGCTTAATCCACTGTGCCGTAAGAGAATGCCTACATTTAAAAAAAGCAAAATTGAAGAGTGTTTGATTTACCGTGTTGTATTAGTTTCAGTGTGCAGCAAAGTGAAATAATTATACATACATATATATATATATTTTTTTCTCAGATTCTTGTCCGTTATAGGTTATTAAAGATATAAAATGTAGTTCCCTGAGTTATACAGTAGGTTCTTGTTACTTATCTGTTTTATATGTAGTGGTGTGTATATTTTAATCCCAACCTCCTAATTTATTCCTTCCCCCCATTTGGTAGCTGTAAGGTTGTGTTCTATGTCTCTGAGTCTGCTTTTGTTTGTTCATCTGTGTCATTTTTTAGATTCCATGATAAGAGACCACTTCACATTTTAAATACTAAGTTAGAATAGAAATTGTAATTGGATGAGAAGGTGTTACTGAGTGACTTGGGTGAAGTCACTGACTAGAACGAGAGGAAGTTTAAAGACAGGGGTTTTCTTCGTGGGACCTGGGGTGACGGATGGAATTTCTCTGGGCCCCCACCTCTCAGTTGTAACAAGGGCCAGTGGTGCTTCTGATTCCCCTGCAGCGCTAACACTTTGCGGTCTTACAGGAAAGGCTGGTAACAGGTGGGCTTGGGTGCTCTGGCAGGGGTGCTGAGGCAGATGCCCCCAGCACATCTGCTTTGTTCCATGAGCTTTAGGAAGACATAGAACAGCCTCCTTGTACTTAATGTTTCAGACCAGTAAAGGGAGTGGTCTACAGATAGCCAAAGCAATACTGAAAATGAAAAGTGGGACTGGAGGAGTCAGGCTCCCTGATGTCAGACTATACTGCAAAGCTACAGTCATCAAAACAATATGGTACCCATATGCCGCCGCGGATGCAGCCCTTAAAAAAAAGACCAAAAAACCCACAAAGAACAATATGGTACCAACACAAAACCAGAAATATGGATCGATGGAACAGGACAGAAAGCCTAGATATATACCCAAGTGCCTATGGTCAATGAATTTATGACAAAGGAAGTAAGAACATACAGTGAAAGAAAGTCTCTTCAATAAGTGGTGCTGGGAAAACTGGACCCCTACATGTAAAAGAATGAGAATAGAACACTTTCTAACACCATACGCAAAAATAAACTCAACATGGATTAAAGACCAAAATGTAAGGCCAAATACTATCAAACTCCTAGAGGAAAACATAGGTAGAACCCTCTCTGACATAATTCGGAGCAGTCTTTTTTTTTTGATCCGTCTTCTACAGCAATGGAAACAAGCAAAACTAAATAAATGGGACCTAATTAAACTTAAAAGCTTTTACGTAACAAAGGAAACTATTTAAAAAAAAAAACAACAAAAAGACAACCCACAGAATGGGAGAAAATCCTTGCAAGTGATGCAACCGACAAAGGCCTAATCTCCAAAATGTACAAACAACTCATACAACCCAACAAGAAAGAAACTGACAACCCAATGGAAAAATGGGCAGAAGACCTAAATAGACATTGCCCCAAAGAAGACATACGGGTGTGGCCAGTAGGCACATGAAAAATGCTCAACATCACTAATTAGTAGAGAAATGCAAATCGAGACAACAGTGAGCCACCACCTCCCCCTTGTCAGAATGGCCATCATTAACAAGTCCACAAACAACAAATGCTGAAGAGGGCATGGAGAAGAGGGAACCCTCCTTCACTGTTGGTGGGAATATGAATTGGTACAACCACTATGAAAAATAGTAAGCAGGTTCCTCAGAAAACTCAATAGGGAACTACCGTATGACCCAGCAATCCCACTCCTGGGCATATATCTGGACAAAAGTATGATTCAAAAAGATACCTGCACCCCTATGTTCATTGCAGCACTATTCACAGTAGCCAAGACATGGAAACAATCTTAAGGTCTATCCTCAGATGAATGGATTCAGAAGATGTGGTACATATATACAGTGGAATACTACTCAGCCATAAAAAAGAACAAAATAATGCCATTTGCAGCAACGTGGATGGAGCTAGAGAGTCTCATACTCAGTGAGGTAAGTCAGAGAGAGAAAGACAGATATCATATGATATCACCTGTATGTGGAATCTAAAATAGGACACAAATGAACCTATTTGCAAAACAGAAATAGACTCGCAGACATGGAGAACACACTTGTGGATGCCGAGGGGGAGGGAGTGGGATGGACTGGGAGTTAGGGGTTGGTAGATGCAAACTATTCCGTTTAGAATGGATAAGCAGTGAGGTCCTGCTGTACAGCATGGGGAACTATGCAATCTCCTGGGATAGAACATGATGGAAAATAATAGGAAAAGGATGTCTGTATGTCTGGGTCACTATGCTGTAGAGCAGAAATTGACTCAACGCTGTAAATCGGCTGTACCATAATAAAAACTAAATTTTACTTTAAAAAAAATGAAGGGAGGGATCTCTAAGCTTGTCTAGATTTCAACTAGACAGATAAGACAGTCCCCTGGTGGTCTAGTGGTTAGGAATCAGCACTTTCAGCCCTGCAGCCCGGGTTCAACCTCTGGTCTGGGAACTGAGATCCCACATCAAGCTGCTGCACACCACAGCCAAAAAAAAAGAAAGAAAAAAAAGGAATAAACTAGACAGACAATTGGAAGTGACTCCAGGAGGCATTAAAATAAGCTCAATGTGAGAGTTCCCGCACGTTCTGCTGTGGCTCAGCGGTAACGAGTATCCACGAGGATGCGGGTTCGATCCCTGGCCTCGCTCAGTGGGTTAAGGATCCGGTGTTGCCGTGAGCTGCAGTGTAGCTGCAGATGTGGCTCGGATCTGGCGAGGCTGTGGCTGCAACGAGGCCAGCAGCTGCAGCTCTGACTCCACCCCTAGCCTGGGAACTTCCCTATGCAGCAGGTGCAGCCTTAAAAAGACAATAAAATAAAAGAAGCTAAATGTTTACTGCCACGTGAACGCTGTCATGGAGGAAATGTAAAGAGAAGGGAACTTGGGAAGATGGTGGTAGGCAGTCTGGGACACCGTCAAGGGCGGGCGAGGTGAACATGGACCCTTGACCTCTTCCGGGCGGAGTGGGGACAAGATCGCGGGGCCGCCCCTTGGACATGGGAATGTTAAGTCAAAATGAATAGAGGCCCCATGCTCTTTGACAAGCAGTACATTTTGAGTTGTCTGCTATCCCCAGTGTAACTAACCCACACCCCTGCAGTGGAGGGTCCCAGGTGGCCCGTCAGGGACGATGGCGTGGGGCCCACGACATCCGGGCGTGGTGAGTCATTGCTGTGCCGGGAGATTTCAACACAGACTGTGAAGATGAGCATTTATTCCACCAAGGGCCCCCCCAGAGCGGGAGGAGCTCAGAGACAGCTGCCTCCTTGCGAGTTCTGGCTCCTGTGTATTATCTTAGGAGGCAAGCTGGTTGGTTATTATTTTTTTTTTCTTAATGGATTTTATTTCAATTATAGGTGTACATAAATCATCACAAGTCAATTTTGCAGATTCTGTATCCCAAACCCACAGTGCATCCCCCCTGGCTGGTTATTAATACACATTTGGTAACCGGTTTTAAACACTGTGTTAAAAGCCTGAAAGAACCGTGGTATTTAACACAATTCAGAAGTGAATCCTTTCACAGGCAGCTTTCTCTTTTACTTTTATAAGCCCTAAATTAAACAAAAAATTAATTTTTTTTTGGTGGAGTGTGAGTTGATTTCCTGTGTTGTTGTGTTATTGTCAGGCGTCCAGCCAAGTGATTCCGTGATGCGTAGACGCATATCGATTCTTTCTCAGGTTCTATTCCCATATGGGTTATTACAGAGTATCGAGTAGATACCGTGCTGTATAAGGTCCATGTTTTAGATTCCACATATACGTGGTATTTGTCTTTCTCTTTGTGACTTACCTCACTGAGTATGAGAATCTCTAGTTCCACCCATGTTGCTGCAAATGGCATTTTGTTCTTTTTTAGGGCTGAGTAGTATTCCATTGTGTATATATACCACATCTTTTTTTTTTCTTTTTGCCTTATCGAGGGCCGCACCCGCGGCATATGGAGGTTCCCAGGCTAGGGGTCTAACAGGAGCTGTAGCCGCTGGCCTTCGCCACAGCCACAGCAACGTGGGATCTGAGCCGTGTCTGCGACCTACACCACAGCTCACGGCAATGCCGGATCCTTAACCCACTGAGCGATGGCAGGGATCGAACCCGCAACCTCATGGTTCCTAGTTGGATTCGTTAACCACTGAGCCATGACGGGAACTCCTGACATACGCCATTTCTTTATTCAGCAGCTCTGTAGCCCTCTTTGTTCCACTTCTCCATTTAGAGCTTTGGAAATATTTCCTTTTTCCTTCCTCTCCTCTTTCTTTACTTTTTTTTGCTTTGTAGGGCCGAACCCACAGCCTATGGAAGTTCCCAGGCTAGGGGTCGAATCAGAGCCACAGCCTACATCGGAGCCACAGCAACTCGGGATCTGAGCCACGTCTGCGACCTCCACCACAGCTCACGGCAACGCCGGATCCTTAACCCGCTGAGCGGGGCCAGGGGTCAAACCCGCATCCTCATGAATACTAGTCGGGTTCGTTGCTGCTGAGCCACAACGGGAACTCCTCAATGAATTGTTAACTGTCATCAACAGATGAAAGATTGAGGCTTAAAGATATTACCTGACATGTAATCTAAGAAGGGGACAGAAGGACTGAAGACGGTGCCTTCTTGTCATCTGGGCCCTTCTGCCAGCTAAAAAGAGAAGCACCCCCACTGAGATAAGGAGCTGTGGCATTTGTCTGGCACAATTGTTTTTAAGGGCTTCTTATGACTCCTCGTTCAACTGCCCGTAGTGTAATTACAGTCGATTTTTAAATGCTGCTAATGATTTTCAGTATCTCCTCTATCTTTATTACTGCCCTGCAAAGCGAGGCCTTAATTCATTGAAGGCTGTCAGAAATTGCCCTTTCAGAGTTCCCTTCGTGGCTCAGTGGTTAACAAATCCGACTAAGAACCATGAGGTTGCGGGTTCGATCCCTGGCCTTGCTCAGTGGGTTAAGGATCCGGCGTTGCTGTGAGCTGTGGTGTAGGCTGCAGACGTAGCTCGGATCCCGCGTTGCTGTGGCTGTGGCGAAGGCCGGCAGCTACGGCTCCTGTTAGACCCCTAGCCTGGAAACCTCCATATGCTGTGGGTGCGGCTCTAGATAAGGCAAAAAGACAAAAAAAAAAAGAAATTGCCCTTTCGGTTTTCACCGATCAGCAGGACCACACGGGGTCTTTCATCAGCTTCCGGTGATGAGTGCAGCTCTCTCGCTCTCGCTCTCTCTCCCCGCCTCGCTGCCCAGCAAAGTCATTGTCTGCTTCTCTTATGATCCTCAAACACACCATGCAGCGTGCTTTTTTTTACACACACTTGTGTGTCCCGTATTTTTCTCCTGTCTTCCTACTGAGCGGTATTGATTTTTGTCTTCATTAATTCCTCCCATCACTTCCAATTTTCTGCCAATTTCCTTCATCCTTTGTGTACATCTCTTTTAAAGCACGAATTAGGCTTATAGAGATCTGTCGATTTCTCATTCCTTTTTTTTTTTTTTAGGGCCGCGTCTTCGGCATACAGAGGTTCCCAGGCTAAAGGGCTGCCATTGGAGCTCCAGCTGCCGGCCTACACCACAGCCACGGCAACTCGGGATCTGAGCCACATCTGCGACCTATGCCGCAGCTCACGGCAACGCCGGATCCTTAACCCGCTGAGCGAGGCCGGGGATCGAACTCGCATCCTCATGGATACTAGTCGGGTTTGTAACCCTCTGAGCCACAGTGGAAACTCCCTGATTTCTCATGCTTAATCTATTTCTTGTTATTATTTTTTTTAAATTATTATAAGGCTTATTGTATTTTGGTCTTTCGCTGGGGATTCTTTTTACTGGTTTCCCATCCCTGTCGCTCTAGTTCTCTGTAATTGCTGCAGGCTGCTTAGAGTTTGGATTGCGTCGTGGACGTCCAGGGCCAGGCCAGCACTGCCTGGGGGACCCACAGTGACCACTGGGGTCACTTGGGTACCGTTGCCTTCCTGCCTGCCCAGCCCCCCACCAGCGCCAAGCAAGGCTTTTCGCCTGGTACCTGTGTGTTGACCTCTCGTCCTTCCTTCCAGAACGGGTAATGGGTTCTATTTGGGGTCAGGCACCCCGGGCTTTGAACCAGGTGTCTGACACCCACCTGCAAGGTTCATCATGCCCTGTGTTTGACAGTCAAGGTAGTTGAGGTAGCTTGTAAGTGGACAGTCTGGGATTCCAGCCCTGCCTCTCACATCCCTCCTGTCCAAATGAACTTGGTACTTGAGTGTTTTCTACACTTATTTTTTTATTATTATTTTTTTCTTTTTTTGGCCATCCCACGGCTTATGGAGCTCCCAGGCCAGGGGGTCAGATCAGAGTGGCGGCTGCAACCTAGGCGTCAGGTGCTGCATTGCCGGGTCCTTAACCCACTGTGCCGGGCCGGGAATCAAACCCGCACCCCAGCCTTCCCAAGATGCCGCCGATTCTGTTGCGCCACAGCGGGAACTCCTCTGCACCTTTTATTGTCTTCATCTGGGTTGGCTCCTCCACGCCCTAATTAGAGGGCGTCTTAGCTTGTGTCTTATGGCTGCTGGATCATATTGCCTGGAGTGGTTCATTTTTCGCAATTTCAGATTCATTAATAATCTCACACACTCTTTTCCTTGCGCCTTCTATTAGCATCAGCACCTGGTGAATCCTGTTTCCTCTGCCTGCCACCGTGAGAGCAGGTCTAAAGTAATATCCCGTGTGACCCCTGGTCATCTAATGACATCAGAGTCAAGGTTATTAGGCCAGGGAACTGTATCTAGTCACTTACGACGGAACGTGACAGAGGATAGTGAGAGAAAAAGAATGTATGTATGTGTGGGACTGGGTCGCTTTGCTGTACAGTAGAAACTGGCAGAACACTGCAAACCAACTATAATGGAAAGAATAAAAATCATTAAAAACTAAGGTTATTGATTACTTTCCTTTGGGCGAGCGAAACTTGAATGCTCAAAGGATTTTATTTTTCCATGGATCCTTTTCTTTTATAGGTACTACTTTTTTTTTTTTTGAGCGTTCTGCTGATATTTACAACAGAATATAATGGGATCAGATTTGATAAATTTAGGGTATGTCTCAGTTGCAAAAAATACTGATAATGACTTTTAATCTGCAGTGAAAGTTTTAGATTAGATGCTTGAGATACTTTTCAGTTCTATAATTCTGCTTTCCAAAATTTTGGTTTTCTAAGAATCAGTATTTGCTTTCTTACCGTCTTTTTTGAGGGGTCGAGGGATGTTTTTAAAGTTTATTATTTTGGAGGCGGGAAGTTGATATGTATTCATTGCGCAAAGCGTGGAAAATGCGGAGATGTATAACGGATAAAATATTAACCTCCTGTAGTCTCACTTTGTAGTGATAACCACTATTAACCAGTTTGGGATTTTTTTTTTTTCCTCGTGTGTGTATGTGTGTGTATGTCTGTGTGTGTGTGTGGGTGTGTCTTACCAGATCTGAGGTCACAACATGTACACAATTTTGTTTTTTATTTTCTTTTTCCTTTTTAGGACTGTTATCAGCAGCATACGGAAGTTCCCAGGCTAGGGGTTGCATTGGAGCTACAGCTGCCAGCCTACCCCACAGCCACAGCAACACGGGATCTGAGCCGTGTCTGCAACCTACACCACAGCTCACGGCAACATTGGGTCCTTAACCCACTGAGCGAGGCCAGGGATCGAACCTGAATCCTCATGGGTCCCTTTCCGTTGAGCCACAGTGGGAACTTCCACAATTTTGCATTCTCCTTTCTCATTTAACGTGGATCGTAGTGAATTCTCCAACATTAAAAACTCCTCAGGAGCACAATTTTAATGGCAATATAATGTTTCATCGTATGTATATATTATAACTTATTAACCACTCCCCAGTGTTAGGCAGGTGTTTCCAGTTTTATGAATAATGCTTCCACTTACCCCTCAGGGCATCCACTTCGTCCAGAATTACGGTTGTTTCATTTAGATTGATTTTTTTCAAAGTGAAGTTAATAGATCAAAAAAGTAGGACCACTTTGGGAGTTCCCGAAGTGGCTCAGTGGAAATGAATCTGACTAGGAACCATGAGGTTGAGGGTTTGATCCCTGGCATCACTCAGTGGGTTAAGGATCCGGCGTTGCCGTGAGCTGTGGTGTAGGTTGCAGATGCAGCTTGGATCTGGTGTGGCTGTGGCTGTGGTGTAGGCCGGCGGCTGTAGCTCCGATTAGACCCCTAGCCTGGGAACCTCCGTATGCCGCGGGTGCGGCCCTAAAAAAAAAAAAAAGGTAGGACCACTTTGAAAGCACTTGATACTTGATGCTTGATAGAAGAATGTCCATCCTGGCCAGCAACGGGCCGCAGCGCGGGGCTCATAAACCCCAACAGGCCTCGTGTGCTGGCCCAGTTGATCTGAGGAACCAAAAACCAGTGGCGTTTCAGTTTATATTTGAATGTTCATGTCAGTGAAGTTAAGCATTTTTTATCTGCACATTAACTTTTCTAGTCATTTAAAAAAATACTCTGCTTTTTAAATTTTTTTTTTTTTGTCTTTTTACCTTATCTAGGGCCGCACCCGCGGCATACAGAGGTTCCCAGGCTAGGGGTCTAACAGGAGCTGTAGCCGCCAGCCTTCGCCACAGCCACAGCAACGCGGGATCCGAGCCCCGTCTGCAACCTACACCACAGCTCACGGTAATGCCGGATCCTTAACCCACTGAGCGAGGCCAGGGATCGAACCCGCAACCTCATGGTTCCTAGTCGGATTCGTTAACCACTGAGCCATGAAGGGAACTCCCTGCTTTTTAAACTCTTGAGGTCTAGGGTTTTCCTAACAACTTAGAGGGGGATCTTTGTATGTTCAGGCTGTCAACCCTTTCTCCATTATATTTGTTGAAAACGGTTCCCTGATTAGTTGTTGACTTTTCATTTCTTGATGTTTAGATCCATTTAATCCATTAATTTTTATTTATGTTAACTTACTATATAATTCATAATATACTATAGAATAATTTATTATGTAAACGTAAATTTGGTCATTTCATTTACTCACATTAATTTTTAAGTTGGTCGATTATATCTTTTATGGGAAGTCCTGTTGTGGTTCAGTTGGGGTAAGAACCAACCATTCAGATGCAGGTTTGATCCCTGGCCTTGCTCAGCGGGTTAAGGATCCAGCGTTGCCGTGAGCTGTGGTGTAGGTCACAGATGCCGCTCGGGTCTGGCGTTGCTGTGGCTGTGGCACAGGCCGGCAGCTGCAGCTCCAATTTGACCCCTAGCCTGGGAACTTCCATATGCTGCATTGCAGCCCTAAAAAGCAATAAATAAATAAATAAATAAATAAATAAATAAATGAATCTTTTATATGCATATGATTTCTGTCATAGTTTAAAAACTCCACATTCTGAAAAGAGGTAGTGTATTTAACTATTTTTTTATAGCTTCTCTTATGGAATTTTTAAACTTTATGATTTATTTGGAATTTTATTTTGGAGTATATTTTTTAACTTGATTTCCCAGTACCCTCAGTTGACCCAGCAATTATTTTGTTGAATAAGTCATTATGTCACCAGAGACTTCTGTTCATCACTTGATTATGTATTTTTATATCTTTAGGTATGTTTCTATAATATTTTGTTTTATTCTTCTGTTGATTTACCCTGAAATAGTACTCTTAATTACTGTAGCTTTATAATACATTTCATTATTTGAGAGGTTGTATTTCTCCTTCTTATAGTTATTTTCTGGAACTTATTTCTTTGAATCTTTTGATTGATTTTTTAACTATAGAGCATAGAGTAATTTTGCCAAATTCTTCACCCTTGCCCTCCCTACTCCTACCCTAAAGCAAAACCACAAACAAAATTGAAAACCAAAGGAAACGCCAACCTCTCTTCGACTTATTACTGGAATTGTGTACAACTGATGAAGTGGTTTGGGTAGAACTGAGCTCTTTCAGTGCCTGTCTAAGAAGGGGCTTTCTTTTGAAACAAAAGCTTGCTGGTTTTTTGTGTTCTGCTTAATCTGCGATTGTGTCATGTCTGCGATGGTCACCACGCATGGCAGTTTGAGGACCGAGGAAGGTCTAAGGCAGAGCTGTGCCGCTGCAGCCTGAGAACAGTCACGTGGTCAAGGCTGCCCGTTCCAAGACCCTCAAGCCAGGATGATTTTGACACTTACACCTGAGGGTCCAATCAACTGCAGATCAAAAATATCCTAGAAAAGGGAGTTCCCGTCGTGGCTCAGTGGTTAACGAATCCGACTAGGAACCACGAGGTTGTGGGTTTGATCCCTGGCCTCGCTCAGTGGATTAAGGATCCAGCGTGGCCGTGAGCTGTGGTGTAGGTTGCAGACGCGGCTCAGATCCTGTGTTGCTGTGGCTGTGGCAAAGGCTGGCGGCTACAGCTCCTGTTAGACCCCTAGCCTGGGAACCTCCATATGCCGCAGGTGCAGCCCGAAAAAGACACACACGCAAAAATAAATATAAATAAATAAATAAATAACCCCCCTGAATTTTCCAGAAAGTTCCAGAAATCAAAACTTGAATTCGCCATGTTCCAGCAGCTCTTGACATAGCATGCACATTGTATTAGGTATTAGCAATAATCTAGGAATTCCGATGTGGCGCCGTGTTTTAAGAATCCTGTTGTTGCGGCTCAGGTTGCTGCAGGGGTGTGAACTGGATCCCAGGTCCAGCCCAGGGGGTTAAAGGATCCAGGTGTTGCTGCAGCTCTGGTACGTAGGTCTAAGCTTTGGCTTGGGTTCAGCCCTTGGCCTGGGAACTTCCATGCGCTGTGTGCATGGCCATTAAAAAAAAAAGTCATCTAGACATGATTTAAAGTATGGGGGGGATGTGCGTGGGTTCTATGCAAGCACTATACACACCATTTTATATCAGGGACTTGAGCATCCCCAGATATTGGTACCAACAGGGGTTCCAGAGCCAGTCTACTGCAGATAGCAAAGGATGACATCACTGGAGAAAGCTCAGACGCCCCCTCCCCCACCTTCCTAGGAGGGGACGGGACAGGAGCTTGGGTCCGGCAGGTCAGGCAGGGGAGCAGCCTCTAGGCTTCTGGATTCCTGAAGGAGCTGGAAGACTGGCAAGATTTGGGGGAGGAGGCGTGACGACGAGAGATGGCTTTTGTGTCTTTTGTCTTTTGATGGCCGCACCCTTGGCATAGGGAGGTTACCAGGCTAGGGGTCGAATCAGAGCTGCAGCTGCCGGCCTGCGCCACAGCCACAGCCACTCCAGATCTGAGCTGCATCTGCAGCCCACACCGCAGCTCACGGCAGCGCCAGATCCTTAACCCACTGAGCGAGGCCAGGGATACTAGTCAGGTTCGTTACTGCTAAGCCACGATGGGAACAGGAGACGTTGATGGGAGACAGATGGGGGTCTTTGGGTTACTGTTCTCAGTCTTGAGAAACCTGGAAACCCCGAGGAAAGAGGGCTTCAGTGAGTCAGAAAAATAACACCAGGCCTGCTTCTGCTCCAGGCTGCTTCTGCTTCCAGCGCTGCTGAAGGAAGGGCCAGAGAGCACTAGTGAGCCCCGGTTTCATGTTTGAGCAGCCTGAGTCTCAAGAGGTCCAGACTTGGGGGATCTCTCCCGCATCTTGGAAAATATAATTCTTCGGGCGTTGACTCTGGCTCTTTGGATAATGTAAAAGGAAAAATAACCAACGTTTAAGTCTTAAGCGCCTACGTTTACTATACGAAATATAGAAGGTGTTTGCTAGAGGTTTCATAATCTTTTTTTCTTCCCCCCAAGTATGGAATGATTCAAGAGAGCAGTGTAAGGCCCTGCGGAGTCTGGTTAAGAGAATTTACAGCAGGCAAGTCAGGCAAAGACCAAATTTCATGGAAATACTTCTAAAACATGGTTGCTGGAGATTTTAATTAGATTTGAGTGTGACTGATGGCTGCTAGAAATGCTGGAGTATTGTTTTCTGATGCAGTGGGTACCGATTTGGAGTTTTGAGTCCAAGGATATGCATTTTCCAGATGAAATCATTTTCCCTAAGTGAATGAAAACAGGGGCCTATTGGGAGCACAAAGCTATTGCTTTGAGAACGTGTCCAGCAGCAGATTGGTGTGCAGTCAGGAATATTCCAGTGGCCGAACTCCAAGGAGTCTTTGGAGAATTTCCCGCTCAGGAATAGCACACTTTTGGAGTTCCTGCTATGGCACAATGGGTTAAGAAAACAACCGCAGCAGCTCGGGTCGCTGTGAAGGCGCCGGTTCAATCCCTGGCCCAGCACAGTAGGTGAAAGGATCCAGTGTTGCTGCAGCTGTGGTGTTAGGTCTCAGCTGCAGCTTGGTTTCAATCCCTGGCCCAGGAACTTCCATATGCCTTGGGTGCAGCCATTAAAAAAAAAGAAAGAGGACTTCCTTTTGGGGCTTAGTGGTAACAAACCCGACTAGTATCCTGAGGACTTGGGTTTGATCCCTAGCCCTGCTCAGTGGATTAAGGATCCAGTGTTGCTGTGAACTGGGGTGTAGGTCGCAGACATGGCTTGGGTCTGTGCCGTGGTGCAGGCCGGCAGCTGCAGCTCTGATTCAACCCCTAGCCCGGGAACTTCCATATGCCTCCGTTGAGGCCCTAAAAAGCCAAAAGAAAAAACTGGAGGAATTGGAAAGGGAATAAAGAAGAAAAGAATAATAAAAGGGAACCGGGTCCTGGGAAGGTATTATAATGGAATTAAACCTAAATGCGCCAAAGACTGTCGCACCTGAATTCCAATAGCTTTAGGAGGATCTTTGCAAGAGGTGATGATGCGAGTGAATGGAAAAGAACAGGAAGAGAGAAGAGGTGTTACTTTCCTGGCTGAGAGAAACCACGAAAGAGTTGACCGAGGCCTCTGCAGAGGTGCTTGGTAAAGTCAATGCATTACCATTACTTTGAAAAAAAAAATTGAAACTTTTTTTTTTGGTCTTTTTAGGGCCGCACTCGTGGCATATGGAAGTTCCCAGGCTAGGGGTCGAATCGGAGCTACAGCTGCCGGCCTACACCACAGCCACAGCCATGGCAGATCCTAGCCGCGTCTGCGACCTACACCGCAGCTCACGGCAATGTTGGATCCTCAACCCCCTGAGCGAGGCCAGGGATCGAACCCTGCAACCTCATGGTTCCTAGTCGGATTTGTTTCTGCTGCGCCACAAAGGGAACTCCTTTACACTTTTTTTTTTCATTTTTAAATATTTTGTGGAAGTATAATTGACCTGCAAATGCTGTGTTACTTTCTGCTGTCCATCCAAGCGATTCAGCCGTGCCTTTATACCTATTCATTCCAAGATAGATTATCACAGAATATCGGGGAGATTTCCCTGTGCTAGACAGCAGGCTCCTCGTTGCCCATTGATTCCGTATACAATATGTGTGCATATGCCAGTCCCGGACCCCCCCCCCCCGAAAGTATCGTTTTTGAGAATCAAGGAGAAAATAAGATTGAAATATTGGGTGACTGATCTGCATCTGGCTGGCTGGGTCAGTGTGAACACTGAGCGCGTACCTCGCAAGTGCTATAAACATCAGTGTGAGATGTTAATCTCATAGGCTGATTGTTCTCTAGAATGTTCTGGGTGGACCTCAGTTGTTTCCGCCAGGCGTGTTGATATTTAGAGCACTCACCAGCAGGCAGCATGGCCCAGTGAGCCTGTGAGGGATGGGAGACAGCGTGGGATGGAACTTTCTAGAAGGACTCTAAAACCTCAGACCCTTGCCTGGGCAGGGCTTCATTCCTTTTCAAGTTACTACGACAGATCTGCACATATTCATGAAGAGTTGCACCAGAATTCCCGCAGAAAGGGGTTTCTAAAAGGCGATTTTAAAGATGCTTATTGGGGTTCCTGTCGTGGCGCAGCGGAAGTGAATCCAACTAGGAACCATGAGGTTGTGGGTTCGATCCCCTGGCCTTGCTCAGTGGGTTAAGGATCCGGCATTGCTGTGAGCTGTGGTGTAGGTCACAGATGTGTTGCTGTGGCTGTGGTGAAGGCCGGCAGCTGTAGCTCCGATTAGATCCCTAGCCTGGGAACCTCCATATGCCGCAGGTACAGCCCTAAAAATAAAATAAAAAAAATAAAGATGAGTATCAACTACACTTCAAAAACTGAAAAAAAAAAAAAAGGAAAAAGGAAGAGGAGTTCCTGCTGTGGTGCAACAGGATTGAGGGCGTCTCTGCAGAACCAGGAGGCAGGTTCCATCCCAGGCCCCTGGCACAGTGGGTTAAGGATCTGGCATTGCTGCAGTTGCAGCGTGGCTCGAAAACTGTGGCTCGGGTCTGATGCCTGGCCCTGGAACTCCTTATGACATGGGGCGGCCAAAAAAGAGAAGAACGAAAGAAAAAAAAAGCCATGCATGAGTTCCCGCTGTGGCTCACTGGCAGCGAAACCAACTAGTATCCATGAGGACGCGGGTTTGATCCCTGGCCTCACTCAGTGGGTTAAAGATTCAGCGTTGCCGTGAGCTGTGGTATAGGTTGCAGATGAGGCTTGGGTCTGGTGTTGCTGTGGCTGTGGTGTAGGCTGGTGGCTGCAGCTCCGATTCAACCCCTAGCCTGGGAACCTCCATATGCTGCAGGTGCGGCCCTTAAAAAAGGGCAAAAGGCACAAGCAAAACCATACCTGAAACAGAAAGTCGGAAGCAGTGCCTTTGGAGAGCAAGGCAGAAAGAGGAAGTCCTAGTCCCCGGTGCCTCTCTCTCGGGAGTGGGGTTTGAGATCTGGGAAGGGCCACGTGATATTTCTTCGTGTCTCCTCACTCATGAACCACTGCTTAAGAGCTCTTCAGCCCTGACACTGTATTTAGGGCTCTAAACGGGGAAATAAGGTCGGGAATTAACACTTAACACAAAGTACTGTACCTAGAACACATTTGAAATCATATGGCTTCTACTTAAGATGGACTACTTTCTTAGGGAGCATCTTCAGCTCCCAGCAGAGGGCCTGACACGTGGTAAACATTTATAGAGGGGAAAAAAAAATAGATTAGGTGTCCTGGGCATCCAGCCGTCCTCACAGTTAGCCCCTGTGCTGTCCCGCTGATGGGGGCTGACTCTTAGGGGCTGGTGATGGTAGGAGTCATTGTGTTAACGATTTTCCCCGTCCTTTTGTTTGGTCTTTGCAAGAAGGGGCCTGAGGAATGCTCACATCAGGATCTGTTAGGTTATACTTTGGTTCGCAACCCTACTCTGGGGGGGGTGGGTCTCAGGATGGTCTCAGCACGCCTCTGCCATCTCAGCCCAGGGCTGGGTACCAGACAAGTCGCGGCATTCTGCCTGCGTGGGCTTGGCTCCGCCCACGGCTGGACACCACGTGCCCACATCTACTCGCACTTCATTGGTCAGAACTGGTCACGTGGTGCCATCCAGCTGCCGGAAGCTGAGAGGTGTGCCTTTCGTGTTCTAGGAAGGGGGTACCGGGAACCAGAAGCTGGTGTATCGTGACAGCGGCTCTCAGAGGTCCAATGTACAGATGGGAAAACTGAGCCCAGCGAGAGGTGACCGGTCAAGGTTACCCAGCTGGAATATGGTAGAGCAAGGCCCAGGAGTTAGGTTTGTTTGTCTCCGAAACCCATTCTCAACTACACGCAATCCTACCTTTCTTTTCGTTTCTTTCTTTTTTTTTTTTGCCGACCAGGGGAATCCGACTGTTTAATTAAAGCACTGCGAAGGTCTGTGGCAGGTGTTGACTTGATATGATTTCGGCCCAGGGCTCTGAATGTCAAGTGAAGAAATTACACAGTCCTACAGTCCTTCCTTTCTCTCTTTCTTGTCTTCCTTCCCTTTTTTCTTTTTCTTTTTTTTTTTGCTTTTTAGGGCCACACCTGCGGCATATGGACATTCCCAGGCTAGTGCTCGCACGGGAGCTGCAGCGGCCACAGCAACACGGCAATGCTGGATCCCCAACCCACTGAGCCAGGCCAAGGATCGAACCCGCATCCTCGTGCATGCTAGTAGGGTTCCTTACCACTGAGCCACAAGGGCGACTCCCCTCCCATCTTTTAATTGTATCAGTTTTCAAAAACTGTTTTTTTCTAAAATTTATCTTATTGCAGTACAGTTGTTTTGCAATGTTGCATTAATGGCTAGTATTCAGCAAAGTGATTCCATTATACATATATGTACATTATTTTTCTAATTTCTCCGTTATGGTTTGTTTCAGGGTATTAAACATAGCCTCTGTGCTCTACAGTAGGATCTTGTGCTTTCCAAAGCTGTTCTTCTATTTATTTGTTTATTTACTTTGCTTTTTTAGGGCCGTACCTGCCGCCTATGGAAGTTCCCAGGCTCGGGGTCGAATGGGAGCTGCAGCTGCCGGCCAGTACCACGGCCACAGCAACGCAGGATCCGAGCCGTATCTGCGACCTACACCACAGCTCATGGCAACACCGGATCCTTAACCCACTGAACGAGGCCAGCCGGGTCCTCATGGATACTTGTCAGGTTCATTACCGCTGAGCCATGTCGGGAACTCCTCAAAGTTCTTCTTTTAACAGGGAACGTCCCAAAGAACGTTTGCAGAGAATGCAAATGGTTCTGTCCAAGTCAGTCCAGGAAACTGTAATATTTTGCGGTCAGTTGATGACAGATGGAGGGCATCAAAGCAGCTGAGTGTTGTCTGTGGCCTACATGAGAAAAGTAGCCTTGGGAATTCACGCTGTGGCACAGTGGGTTAAGAATCTGACCGCAGTGGCTTGAGTCGCTACTAGAGGTGCCAGTTCAATCCCCAGCCTGGTGCAGTGGGTTAAAGGATCTAGCCTAGGTTGCAGCTGCAGCTTGGATTAAATCCCTGGTCAGGGAACTTCATAGGCTGTGGTGTGGCCATTAAAAAAAAAAAAAAAAGGAGA
>PVHT021183523.1:2353072-2377558 GCA_004024745.2 Catagonus wagneri | reverse complement strand
GAATGTGGGTGTGGGAGGAGAAAAAAACTTTTTTTGTTCAAAAGTGTTAAATCGCTCACCCAGCTCCTGTCGCCCACATATGGTATATGATTGTGGTCCCCCCGTTTTTTTTTTTTTTTTGCTTTTTTTAGGGGCTGCACCTGCGGCATATGGAGGTTCCCAGGCTAGGGGTCTAACAGGAGCTGTAGCCGCCGGCCTTCGCCACAGCCACAGCAACGCGGGATCCAAGCCGCGTCTGCGACCTACACCACAGCTCATGGCAACGCCGGATCCTTAACCCACCGAGCGAGGCCAGGGATCGAACCCGCAACCTCATGGTTCCTAGTTGGATTTGTTAATCACTGAGCCATGACAGGAACTCCAAGTTGTGGTTGTTAATACCTGCTCCAGTTCGGTGGACTTCCCAGGCTTGGAGTTTTATGTGCATCTGTCCTGAGCCCACCCACGCTCAGCTTGTGCTGGATCCTCACTGGACATCACATTGCTTCAGCTGTGACGTAAGAGATTTTTACAGTCCTCTGGCTTCTTGCTGTCAGTGGCTAAAACCGCGGCGAGTCATCAGATTAGAAAAGAAAAAGCTTTCTGTGGCAATTTGGGAGCACAATTCCCATTAATTAAAAAAAAAATACCCCGCATATTTTCCTCAGAGCCCATGGTATAGACATGTTTAGCTCTCATTGTTTAAATATAACCCTTTTAACCCAAAGGCAAGCTGGCTGTGCCCTCTCTTCTCCCGTTCGGACATAAAGCCTGTAATTGTTGATTGTTCTGCCTTTGGGTCACTTGAAAATGAGATTTCAGTTAAATAGAATATTTCCATTTCAGGGTAATGGGCAGCTTTAATTTTGTGCTTTTCGAAGGGCTGGGGAAACATTCCTTATGTACCCCTGATTTTCCCTTTTCAGAGTCTTGAATAGCCAGGATGGATTTATTAGAGAATACATTGTGGTGACCTGTGATGAACCATCAAAGTTCAGAAAAAAGAACACCAAAGTTGGCGTTGATAGTATTAAAAAAGCTTTTGTCAAGTTGGGTGTGCAGTAGTTTTAACTGACTTCAGAAATTCCATGAGGTTTTTTTGTATGTGCTTTTGTTTATTTTGCATTTTACGGCTGCACCAAAGGCATATGGAAGTTCCCAGGCTAGCGGTCGAATCGGAGCTGTAGTCACTGGCCTACACCACAGCCACAGCAACGCGGGATCTGAGCCATGCCTGTGACCTACACCACAGCTCATGGGAATGCCGGATCCTTAACCCACTGAGTGAGGCTAAGGATTGAACCTGCATCCTCATGGATACTAGTCGGGTTTGTTACCTCTGAGCCACAACGGGAACTCCTTGTATGTGCTTTTTTATCAGAATGGAGTCTGTAAAAGTGATGCCATCATAGAGTTCCCGTCATGGCTCAGTGATTAACGAATCTGACTAGGAACCATGAGGTTGCAGGTTCGATCCCTGGCCTTGCTCAGTGGGTTAAGGATCCAGCGTTGGTGTGAGCTGTGGTGTAGGTCACAGACACGGCTCGGATCCTGCGTTGCTGTGGCTGTGGCGAAGGCCGGCGGCTACAGCTCCTGTTAGACCCCTAGCCTGGGACCCTCCATGTGCCATGGGTGCGGCCCTAGATAAGGCAGAAAGACAAACAAAAAAAAAGGACAAAAAAAAGGTGATGGCATCATTCAAAAACACGCGCACCCCTCTATTCACAGCAGCGCTATTCACGATAGCCAAGCAACCTAAGTGTCCATCAACAGATGAATGGATCACAATGTGGTCTGCTTGTCCGCGCACACACACACACACACAGAAGAATATTACTCAGTCATAAAAAAGAATGAAATAACGCCATTTTCAGGAACATAGATGGACCTAGAGACTATCATAGTAAGTGAAGTCAGAGGAAGTCAAATATCATATGATACCGCTTATGTGTGGAATCTAAAAATATGACACAAATGAACTTATTTCAAAAACGGAAACAGACCCATAGACATCAAAAACAAACTTGTGGTTATCGAAGAAGAAGACGGGGGGAGAGGGATGGGTTGGGATTTTGGGGGCTGGCGTATGCACGCTGAGGTACACGGAGTCAGTGGTCAGCAGGGACCTTCACGGGGAAATCTACTCAACATTCTGTGCTAAGCCCACATAGCAACGGATATGTGTGTATGCGTGGTGACATCATTTTGCTGGACAGCAGAAAGTAACACAACGTTGTAGATCAACTATAGTGCATTAAAATATTAAGAAGTGAAAAAAATACAGCTAAGGGTTACAAGGTGACCAACAAGTGATGGTAATTACAGAGCAGCTTTGCAGAAGCGCAGTTCAGCACTTTCACGGTGTCTCTCAGCCGGAGGGGTAACACTGCGGCCCTTTTTCTCTGTCCTTGTTCTCTTCAAACCGGCAATTGCGTGATTGCTTCTTGCAAAGAGCTCCTAAAACTTTGATTCTGGGTGGGGGTGGGGGGGTCCAGTCTTTAGTGCATTTTTTCGTCTCTCTTTTTTTTTTTTTTGTCTTATCTAGAGCCGCACCGCGGCATATGGAGGTTCCCAGGCTAGGGGTCTAACGAGCTGTAGCCGCCGGCCTTCGCCACAGCCACAGCAACGCGGGATCCGAGCCGCGTCTGTGACCTACACCACAGCTCACGGTAACGCCGGATCCTTAACCCACTGAGC
The DNA here is from genome assembly GCA_004024745.2 of Catagonus wagneri. Taxonomy (NCBI): domain Eukaryota; kingdom Metazoa; phylum Chordata; class Mammalia; order Artiodactyla; family Tayassuidae; genus Catagonus; species Catagonus wagneri. Next base: position 2,374,882 of record PVHT021183523.1, on the reverse strand, counting down.
AAGGCCAGGGATCGAACCCGCAACCTCATGGTTCTTAGTCGGATTCGTTAACCACTGAGCCACCACGGGAACTCCAGTGCATTTAGATTTCATGCTATCATCATGCCTGTCTGTACCCCTTTCCCTTTTATTTTTCTTTTTTTCTATTATTCCCTTTCCGATTCCTCCAGTCTCTTTTTCTCTTCTTTTCTTTCTTTTTTTTTTTTAATGGCCACACCAGTGGCCTGTGGAGATTCCTGGGGTCGGGGGATTGAATCTGAGCCTCAGCTGTGACCTGCACTGCGGCCGTGGCAACCTTGGATTCTTAACCCACTGCACTGGGGCTGGGGATTGAACCGGGGCCTCAGCAGCCGCCCGCACTGCTGCAGTCAGATTCTGCCGTCAGCCGCTGAGCCACAGCAGGAACTGCTTGCTCTTCCAGTTGCTTTTACTTCACTTTGGGATAACGCTTTAGATGTTCCTGGCAAATAAGTTATTAGAACAATGAGCCACGTGAGACCAAAATTATAAGGGCAGGAAGAAAAACGGTAGGTCCAAGGTCAGGTTTGAGCCCAAAGACAAGTAGGTATTGTGGGGTCATGCCTGCGACACGTGCACAGCAGGACTGTCTCTCCTTGCAGGTTGTCCTTGTCCGCTTCTCATCTCTTCTCTGCCTTCTTGGATCACAGAGTTGGGGCAGGCCCTGGCCCAGCTAGACCTCTTTTAGGAGCCGATATCTGAAATGAGGCTTGAAAGGCCGGGTGGACCCAGCGATGCTGAGAGGCAGGGAGGGAGTTTCAGGCACAGGGAAGGTTCCAGCTTATGTGAGGAGTGGGAAACTAGAGAGAAATCTTACTCAGTGTCTGTTCTCAAGGAACTGACCTTTCAGGCTGGTTGTCAAGCCAGTAAACTTTTTTTTTTTTTGTCTTTTTGCCTTATCTAGGGCCGCACCCGCGGCATGTGGAGGTTCCCAGGCTAGGGGCCTAACTGGAGCTGTAGGCGCCAGCCTTTACCACAGCCACAGCAACGCGGGATCCGAGCCGCGTCTGCGACCTACACCACAGCTCACGGCAACGCCGGATCCTTAACTCACTGAGCAAGGCCAGGGATCGAACCTGCAACCTCATGGTTCCTAGTCGGATTCGTTAACCACTGAGCCACGAAGGGAACTCCTCAAGCCAGTAAACTTGATCCCTGCCACTTCCTGCTTTCTTGAAACCTGTTCTTCCAATGACCCACATCTTCTGCCTTTAGTTAAACTAGCGTCTCTTTCAGCTTGCCATTTGGCTCCAGATAACCTTGAACGGCCTATTTAAACGAGCCCTGGTGCCGACCTCAGCAGATGTCTACAAGAGACACCAGTCTGGGATGTTTGTTAAAAAGACAGCAAGAAGAGGAGTTCCTGTGGTGGCTCGGTGGAAACGAATCTGACCAGCATCCATGAGGATGCAGGTTCGATCCCAGGCCTTGCTCAGTGGGTTAAGGATCCGGCATTGCCGTGAGCTGTGGTGTAGGTCATAGACGCAGTAGATCTGAATCTGGCATGGCTGTGGCTGTGGTATAGGCCGGCCGCTACAGCTCGGATTGGACTCCAAGCCTGGGAATCTCCATATGCTGCAGGTGCGGCCCTAAAAAAAGACAAAAAAAATCTTAGGTTGTGATTTTCTTTGTCGGGTGCAAATGATATTCAGAGGTCTGCCCTACAGCAACAGTTGACAAACTCCTAGCTGTTTGCCCTTTCTCTTTCTTGTTACCTTTTTAAAACATTTGCCTCAGTTTTATAGTTAGCTCAGCCCTGAAGCTGGTTACTGCATGTGTTGCATTATACTTAATGAGCATAGAATATTCTCAGCAGGATCTGTAGGCTTAGTTCCCCACGTGTGCATGTGACCACATAACCCGTCTACTAACATTAAGTTTTAAATGCTGTCCTTTAAAACATCAGCCTTTGGGGGGAATAACCAAGACCTAACAGAAGGGAAAATGAGGCTTATGACATTATCACACCAAAAAAAGATAACATTATCATAGAGTAGAAAGAAAAATAGTAAAATGAAAATCTTACCAACTGCTTATGGTAAATAAAAAAGAATGATCGCCACTATTACTAGATATGAAAATCACCCGCTCCAGCTTGCAAGAATAAAGGTTTTTCACGGAAAAGAAGGGGGTGATTTGGTTGCATATGAACTAGAAAAGAGAGTGCCTTTAAGGCAGCGCATTTCCTTAAGACATTTTAATGAAAATAGATGGTGCAAGTTAAGTCATTGCTTTCTTTAATAAATGATGCATTTGAAGCTCTTGTTTCAATGATTCGATTAGCCTGTGAAAGCATCCATATTCAAATGGTGTAAAATGATGTGTTACATAATCAAGGTAAAAAAATGTCAGGAAAACCCCCTAGGAGAAAGACTTTGCTGCTGTTCTTGTTGAAGAGAGAATTCTAGAAGGGTGGTACAAAGCTCTGCCTAAAGTTGGGGAAATCGTTGTTGGCTGTGCATATGGGGTACCGCTGAACCTCAGTGGCTCTGAACACTGATTTTGGTCGGAAGAGCTGTGCTGGTTGGGTGCATAAAAAATAGTAAACACAGTGGGTCTTTATGGAGCTGACAATACTTTTCAGAAATGAAGCAGAGAAGATAAAAAAAGTCAGCCCTGGAGTTCCCATCATGGTGCAGCGGAAACGAATCCAACTAGGAACCATGAGGTTGTGGGTTTGATCCCTGGCCTCGTTCAGTGGGGTAAGGATCTGTCGTTGCCGTGAGCTGTGGTGTAGGTCGCAGATGCGGCTCAGATCCCACATTGCTGTGGCTGTGGCAAAGGCCGGCAGCTACAGCTCCTGTTAGACCCCTAGCCTGGGAACCTCCATATGCTGCAGGTGCAGCCCTAAAAAGAAAAGAAAAGAAAAAAAAAGTCAGCCCTTCTCTATGATGTGAACTTAACTCTGCAAAAGTGGTGCTGATTTCAGAGGTATTTTCTCCAGGGTTATGGCATGTCTTATGTATCATTTCTAGGGATATTTGCTTTGAAGTGTGAGAAACTGCAGGAGAGGAATTCTGAAAATCTTGAAAGAACGGGGAGTGGGAACTGAAAATAGTGGGAGAGCGGGCAGATATCCTAACTGCCCTGCTCTGGGGGCTCAACCTGCGCCCTCTGCTCATCCCTTATTGAAGTGACCCCCAAAGCAGGTTTCAGAGGTGCTGGAAGGAGCAGTCACCTTCTTATGGAATAAATCGGGTCACGCAGCTCGCTGCTTAGACAATCAATTACAGATTCATAAGCGATAGAGGAGAAGGCTGCCTTTCATCAGAAAGCCTGCGATCTGGGGAGTTGGTGGACTCAGAGCACTGCCAAACCACCTCCGACGATTCTGCTCAGCTACAACAATTTTAAGGCGAGCAAGGGACATCATCTCAGTTAATCATTGAGTTGGGAGGGGGGAGGTCAAGGTCAAGGCCATCCCCCACCAGTGTGCAGGCTTGTCCTCTCCTTGATCATCCTTTCGATGCTGTCTGTGCTTTTCTTTTTTCTTTTTCTTTTTTTTTTCCTTTTATCTAGGGCCGCAACCGCGGCATATGGAGTTTCCCAGGCTAGGGGTCCAACAGGAGCTGTAGCCGCCGGCCTTCGCCACAGCCACAGCAACGTGGGATCCGAGCCGCGTCTGCGACCTACACCACAGCTCACGGCAACGCCGGATCCTTAAGCCACTGAGCAAGGCCAGGGATTGAACCCGCAACCTCATGGTTCCTAGTCGGATTCGTTAACCACTGAGCCACGAAGGGAACTCCCCTGTCTGTGTTTTTCTTTGGACTGCACCTGCAGCGCATAGAAGTTCCCAGGCCGGGGATCAAATCTGAGCCGCAGCTGCGACCGACCCCACAGCTGTGGCGGTGCCAGGTCCTTAAACGTTGATGCCCTGGTAGGAACTCCCTAGATGCTGTCTTGTTCACAGTTTTTTCAGGAGGTGAGTGAAGGGGAAGCTTGAGAAGAGATCTGGTCATCTGCCCCTTCCTTATTCTTCGTTTCTACTTATTTGGAAGAACCGAGTTCGGCAAGGTATTGGGGGATTCAATGATCTCAAAGGCGTGTTTGGGCCAGAGATGACTAGAGCTGGGGGTGCCTGGTGAACACAGACACACTACCGTACATAAAATAGATAAGTGACAAGGACCTACTGTAGCACCGGGAACTTTGCTCAGTGTTCTGGAAGTAACCTATATGGGAAAAGCATCTGCAAGCAAATGAGTAGATTTTTTGTGTAACTGACTCACTTTGCCATACACCTGAAACTAACACGACATTGGAAATCAACTACACGCCAATAATTTTTTTTTTTTTTTTTTTGCTTTTGCTTTTTAGACCCACAGCTGCGGCATATGGAGGTTCCCAGGCTAGGGGTCGAATCGGAGCTAGAGCCGCCAGCCTATGCCACAGCCACAGCCAGATCTGAGTCGTGCCTGCGACCTACACCACAGCTCATGGCAACGCCGGATCCTTAACCCACTGAGCGAGGCCAGATATGAAACCTGAAACCTCCTGGTTCCTAGTTGGATTCGTTTCCGCTGCGCCACGATGGGAACTCCTGATTTTATTTTTGTATTCAAGCGTAGTCGATTTACATCGTTTCTGCGATTTCTCTTGTACGTCAAAGTGACCCGGTCACACACAGTTCCCTGTGCTGCACAGTAGGGCCCCGCTGCCACTCATTCCAAATGTTACCGTTTATTTTTTTTTTTCCTCTCCAGCTTTATGGACATAGGCTTGACATACAACATTGCAAAGGTTTAAGGTGGACAACACGTCGATCTGATGGATATTTATATATCGCGAAAGGATTACTACCATAGCCCTAGCTAACATTAGATACCGTCTCGTTTCATAATTACTGTTTCTTTTTTTGTGGTGAGAATACACAGTATCTATTCTCTGAGCAACATCCAAGTATGCGCTTCAGTATTGTTAGCTATAAGCGTCATGTTGGGCATTGGATTCCCAGAACGTGTTAATCTTAGGACCAGAAATTGTACCCTTTGACTAACATCTCTCCATTTCCCTTCCTCCCCCGGCCAGTCCCTGGTAACCACCACCCTACTCTCTGTTTTCCTGAGTTGGGCTTTTTTAGATTCCGTGTGTATGTTCTCATAAGGTATTTGTCTTTCTCTGTCTGACTTCCTCAACTAAGCGTAATATCCTCAAGTTCCAGCCAAGTTGTAACACATGGCAGGATTTCCTTATTTCCTGTGGCTGAATATTCCATTGTGCATACACGTGGGTCTCTATCTCTGTAGATATGTAGATTTCACATCTTCTTTATCCATTCATCTGTTGATGGACGCTTAGGTTGTTTCGGTATCTTGGCTCTTGTGAGTAATGCCGCCCTGAAAAGGGGGCGGGGGTGCAGCTATTTCTCTGAGGTCCTGGTTTTAACTTCTTTGGATAAATACCCAGAAGCAGGACTGCTGGATCATCGGGCAGTTGTATTGTTGCATTTTTGAAGAGCCATCATCACTGGCTTCCTTAGTGGCTGTACCAGCTTACATTCCCTCCCTTTGGCATCCAAGTCGTTAGGAGTTTTATCATGAAAGGATGTTGTATTTTGTCAAATTCTTTTTCTGCATCTACGGAGATGAACCTGTAATTTGCATCTTTCACCTTGTTCACATGATGTGTCCTATCGGTTGTTTTGTGTACGCCGAACTGGGGTTCCCTCTGCTCCACATCCTCGTCAACACTTGTCTTTTTGATGATGGCTGTTCTAACTGGTGTGAGGTGAGATCTCATCGTGGTTTTGACTTGCACTATCCTGGTGATTAGTGATGTCAAGCACCTTATAGCGACACTTTTCAACTTTGGCCATTTTTAAAAAAAGTTGTATTGCGGTATAGTTGATTTACAATGTTGTGATAATTTCTGCTGTATAGCAAATTGATTCAGTTATACATATACACACATCCATTCTTTTCCAGACTCTTTTCTCAGACAGACCATCACAGAATGTTGGGTAGAGTTTAGAGAACTCTAACTTTGGCCATTTAGGTGTCGTCTTTGAAAAACTCAGTTCCTCTGCTGATTTTTTTACTTGTTTTTGTTTTGTTTTGCTATTGAGTTATGTGAGCTCTTTATATATTTTGGATATTAAGCCCTTATCAGACATACGGTTCACAAATATTTTCTCCCATTTGGTAGGTTCTTTTTCATTTTGTTGCTGGGCAGAAGTTTTTTAGTTTGATGCAGTCCCACTCATTTATTTTTACTTTTGTGGCTTATGCTTTTGGCATTCTGTCCAGGAAATTGCTGCCAAGGCCAATGCTAATGACTTTTTCCCTCTATGTTTTCTTCTGGAAGTTTCATGGTTTTACATCTTAAATTTTCTTTAATCCATTTTGAGTGAATTTTTGTGAGTGGTGCATATTCTCCTGGCTGTCTAGTTTTCCCAGTACCATTTGTGGAAAAGGTTATCCTTTCCACACAGTGTAACTTGGTGCCTGGTCAAGTAGTAGTTGACTGTATATGGGTGGGTTTATTTCTGGGCTCTCAATTCTCTTCTATTGGTCTGTGTATTTTTATGTCAGTCCCACGCTGTTTTGATTACTGCAGCTTTGTAGTACAGTTTTAAATCAGAAAGTATGATGCCTCCAGCTTTGTTTTACTTTACCAGAACTGATTTGGCCATCCGAGGTCTTTTGTAGCTCCATACAGATTTTAGGATAGTTTTTTTTTTTTTCTATGACAATGCCATTGGAATTTTGATAGGAATTGCTTTGAATCTGTAGATGGCTTTGGATAATGGGAACATTTTAATAGTATTAATTCTTCCAGTCCATGAACATAGGCTATCTTTCCACTTGTTTATGTCTTTTTAAATTTCTTTCATCAAAGTCTTGTAGTTTTCAATGTACAACTCTTTTACCTCCTTGGTTAAATCTATTACTAAGTATTTTATTTTGTTTTTTGATGCTATTGGAATGGAGTTGTTTGCTTTATTTCTTTTTTGGATGTGTTGTTAGTATATAGAAGCACAGCTGTTCTCTATGTGTTGATTTTTTCTGTATTTAGATATGTACCATTTTCTCTCTGTTTCCTGCAGCTTTGCTGAATTTGCTAATTAGTTCCTGCAGTTTTTTTTTTTTTGGTGGAGTCTTCAGGATTCTATAAAATTTAAGAACATGCTATCTGCAAACAAAGGTACTTTTATGTCTTCCTTTCCCATTTGGATACCTTTTATTTCTTTTTGTTGCCTGATTTCTCTGGCTAGGACTTCCAATACTGTGATGAATAGGAGTGGTGACAGTGGACACTTTTTTGGTTTGTTTCTAACGTTAGAGAAAATTTTTCAGTCTTTCACTGTTGCGTATGATTGTTGGTTATAGCTTTGTCATATATGGCCTTTGTTGTGTTGAGGTATATATTTTTTAGCATCCAAGTCGTTAGGAGTTTTATCATGAAAGGATGCTGTATTTTGTCAAATTCTTTTTCTGCATCTACGGAGATGAACCTGTAATTTGTATCTTTTGCCTTGTTCACGTGGTGTGTCCTATTGGTTGTTTCATGTATGCCGAACCATCCTTGTGTCCCAGGAAGAAATGTCACTTGATCACTTTGTGTATTTGTTTTGTAAGGACACAATGCAAATGACCACAAGCTAGAGGGGCTTAAAGCAACAGAGATGTATTATCTCATGAACGTGGAGGTCAGAGTCTGAGATCTGTAGATCTGAAAGGTGTGGGCAGGGCCGTGATCCCCCGAAACCTGGGAAGGCAAGTTCTTCCTTTTCTGTGGCTCCTGGTGGTTGGGGTGGATTCCTGGCCAGTCTTCTCCGGTCTCTGCCTCTGTCGACACCTTCTAGCCCTGTGTCTTCACATTGTCGTCTCACGGACTCGAGCCACAGTGGGTTAGGGACGTGCTCTGCACCAGCACGACCTCGTTGCACCTGTGAATACCCTGCTTCCAAATCACGTTCTGAGGGTATCAGGACTTCAATGCATCTTTTTCGGGGGGGACACAGTGCAGCCCATAACAGTGTGCTGGAAAGTTTTCTGTCTTGGGCGTGGACGGGAGTGTATCAAACTGTGGGTGAAAAAGGAAAGGAGCGTATTACAGAAATCTTCCAGTTGTTTGCACTGTATTAAACGCTGGCACCTCTTCTGTCCTAGAGACTCCACAGCATGCTTAGTGACGGTGTGTGGTTGATCTGGCAATTCAGCACCATAAGCCTGTATCCTCTGGGCCGTGAGTCCATCACTGGAAATTTTATTTTATTTTATTTTTTATTTTTATTTTTGTCTTTTTGCCTTTTCTAGGGCCACACCCGCGGCACATGGAGGTTCCCAGGCTAGGGGTCTAACAGGAGCTGTAGCTGCCGGCCTTCGCCACAGCCACAGCAACGCGGGATCCGAGCCGCGTCTGCGACCTACACCACAGCTCACGGCAACGCCGGATCCTTAACCCACTGAGCAAGGCCAGGGATCAAACCTGCAACCTCATGGTTCCTGGTCGGATTCGTTAACCACTGAGCCACGATGGGAACTCCTGGAAATTTTATTTTTTATTTTGTTTTTTACCTTTTTCTTTTTTCTTTTTAGGGTTGTACCTGTGGCACATGGAAGTTCTCAGTCTAGGGGTCGAATCGGAGCTGCAGCTGCTAGCCTACACCACAGCCACAGTTAACACCCAATCCAAGCCATATCTGTGACCTACACCCCAGCTTTCAGCAACGATGTGGGATCCTTAACCAGTGGAGCAAGGCCAGGGATCAAACCCACGTCCTCATGGATACTAGCTGCGTTCTTAACCTGCTGAACCACCATTGCAAACTCCTTATTTTTTCTTTTTATGGCTGCACCTGTGGCATCTAGAAATTCCTGGGCTAATAGTTGAATTGGAGCTGCAGCTGCAGGCCTGCACCTACAGCCACAGTAATGTTGGATATGAGCCACATCTGCAGCCTATACCACAGCTTGGAGCAATGCTGGGTCATTAACTCAGTGAGGCCAGGGTTTGAGCCTGCATCCTCACTGAGACAAGGTCAGGTTCTCAACCCACCGAGCCACAGTGGGAACTCCCTCATTGGAAATTTTAAAATAAGCTAGGCCAGGAGTTCCCGTTGTGGCTCAGTGGGTTATGAACCCAACTGGTATCCATGAGGATGCAGGTTTGATCCCTGGCCTTGTTCAGTGGGACCCCCTATTCCAGGAACTTCCATATGCTGCAGGTGTGGCCTTAAAAAGAAGGAAAAAGAAAAAATCTAAAATATGTTAGGCTGTATTTTATTGTCACGATCTCCAAAACTCCCCTTCGGAAAGCTTTCGGCAGAATGCATAGTTATTCTGCTCCGGTTGACAGCCAAATAACGGGGGGAGTTTTCTTAGCATTACCGAGGTGTGGGTGTTTCAGCTTTTTACTTGAAGTTTGTTACACCAGGGGGTGTTGCCATATAAAATATGGGGAGACCTAGCGTCAGTCTTTGTAGGTAGCCAGTGGTTAAAAACAGAAGTATTTGCTAATCACATGTGACAAATCCATATACGTACATGTAACCGGGTCACCACGCAGTGCAGTTGGAAAATTTGATAGAAATCTGTAAGCCAGCTATAATGCAAAAATAAAAAAAAGGAAAAAAAAAGTATTTGAATGTATCCTTCAAAATGTAGTGATAAAAATGCAGAGAAAAGGTATTTCAAATGTTATGCTTCTTTCTGGCAAATTCTTTTTTGATGCTTCTCTTAAATGCTTTGCCATTTGGTTTGGAAATGATTTCAGGCATCTTTGCCACCTCATCATGGACTATTTCCAAGGCTTTTGAGGAGCTACCATAAACAGCAGATCCAGAGTTGAGGATAAAGCCCTTGTTTTCTCTGGTTATATCATGCCTGTTAAGAATGGGAATGTAAAAATGGGCTGTTTAAAAAGTTAAGATGCCTGCCAATAATTTTTCAAGGTAGGTGTGTTATGTAACATCTGATTATGTTAAGTTTCATCTGGCAAGTCCACACGGTGGCAAGAATACATGAAATTGAGTGACTTCTTTCTGCAAGAATGTTTTTGCATTTTATTGCCTAAACCATTTGTAGAGTAATGAAGGTCTAAAACCTTATATAAACATGCAGGTGTGAGGTGTTGCTTAGACATAAATAGAGTAAGAGAATCTCTTTCACCATTTGAAAATTCAAGTCAGAGCAGGTGTAATACTATACAGTGGAAACTTTCTTCCTGGTGGTCTGTTGCCCCAGTTTCCATAAAAAGTATTAGAGAACACTTGGATAAGATATAGAAGGAAAAAAACCCCAGCCCTCTCCCTTCCCACAAGTTTTAGAACCTTAGAAAGAGTACAGAACAATTCAGTATGGCACACTGTTTGTTGGAATCTGAGGACTTCGTCAAAGCCAAGTCCAGGAATCTTAGAGAAAATGCCTGAACGTGGCTGGTGATCACTAGAAGACAATTTTTTAAATTTAATCTCTAAACTTCAGATGTCCTCATGCCTTGAAAATTCACTTCGGTAGATTACGAATGAAGCTGACTCGAAAAGACACATGTACGCCAGTGTTCATTGCAGCACTCTCTACAATAGCCAAGACATGGAAACAACCTAAATGCCCATCGACAGAGCAGTGGCTAAAGAAGATGTGGTACATACACACAGTGGAATATTACTCAGCCATTAAAAGGAAAGAAATAGCAGCATTTGCAGCAACATGGATGGACCTAGACATTATCATGCTAAGTGAAGTCAGTCAGACAGTGAGACGCCAACATCAAATGCTATCTCTTAACATGTGGCATCTAAAAAAAGGTCACAATGAACTTCTTTGCAGAACAGATACTGACTCACAGACTTTGGAAAACTGGAAAACTTACGGTTTCCAAATGAGACAGGTTGGGGGCTGGGGGGATGCACTGAGAGTTTGGGATGGAAATGCTATAAAATTTGGTTGTGATGATTGCTGTACACCTGTAAATGTCATAACATTCATTAATAAAAAAAAAAAAAAAAGACGAGGGATGAAGGGAGAGATACTGCTTTGGCTTTTTTAAGCCTAGTGTATTTCAGGGTTCAAGTCATACCAGCCTTGCCTTTAGCAATAGGAATTCATTGTTTTAAAGATTTTTCTTCTCTCTCAGCGGAGCCTTTTAGGGTGATTGGAATGTCTGTGAATGACAATTGGGCTGAATCCTGGTGGTTTACCATGTGGTTTATTAGAACTTGCTTTTTACTTTAGGGAGTTGAACAGTGTGTATTTATTTATTTGCTTTTTAGGGTTGTACCCATGGCATGTGAAAGTCCCAGGCTAGGGGTCGAATTGGAACTACAGCTGCCAGCCCAAGCCACAGCCACAGCACCGCCGGATCTGAGCTGGGTCTGCAACCTACACCACAGCTCACGGCAACGCCGGATCCTTAACCCACCGAGCGAGGCCAGGGATTGAACCTGCGTCCTCATGGATACCAGTCAGATTTGTTTCTGCTTCACCACCATGGAAACTCAACAGTGTGTTTTTCAAGAATTTATGCTTGGAATTTCCCCAGTGGCCTGGTGGTTAAGGAGGTGCTGTTGTCACTGCTGTGGCAAGGGTTTGGTACCTGGCCTGGGAACTTCTTTATGCTGCCGGCATGGCATATATATATATATATATATATACACACACACACACACACACACACACACACACACGCGCACACTTTTCTTTAGGTATATATAAAACGCAATCACTGAATCACTGTTCTGTACACCTAATATTGTACATCAACTATGCTTCATTAAAAAATTTTTAAAAATGGAGTTCCCATTGTGGTACAGCGGAAACGAATCCAACTAGCACCCATGAGGGTGCAGGTTTGATCCCTAACCTCGGTCATTGGGTTCAGGATTTGGCATTGCGATACACTGTGGTGTAGTTCACAGACATGGCTTGGAATTCCGTGTTGCTCTGGCTGCAGTGCAGGCTGGCATCTACAGCTCCGATTCGACCCTTAGCCTGGGTATCTTCGTATGCTGCTAGTGTGGCCCTAAAAAAGCAAAAAAAAAAAAAAAATTTTTTTTTTTAAATGGAGTTCCCATTGTAGCTCAGGGGAAACAAATCTGACTAGTGTCCATGAGGGTGCAGGTTCGATCCCTGGCCCTGCTCAAGTGGGTTAAGGATCTGGCGTTGCTGGGAGCTGTGGGGTAGGTTGCAGATGTGGCTTGGATCCCACTTTGCTGTGGCTGTGATGTAGGCTGGCAGCTGTAGCTCCGATTCGACCCCTAGCCTGGGAACTTCCCTATGCCACGAGTGCTGCCCTAAAAAGCAAAATACATACATACATACATACATACACATACATACGTAAATAAATACATAAATAAATACATAAATAAATAAAGTATAGAAATTTCCCATGAATCCTCCCCAGCTTCATTTGCTGATATCTTCCATAATTATAATGCTTTATCGAATCCAAGAAACTGACATTGGTGTAACACTATTAATGGAACTATAGGCTTCGTTTAGGTTTCACCCTTTTTTTCATGCTCTTTTGTACGTGTGTGTGTGCGTGTGTGTGTGTGTGTACAGCTTTGTGAGATTTCACGCCACGTCTTGGTGTAACCACCACCCCAGTCAGGATGCAGGATTGTTCCATGTCCCAGAGGCTGTCCCCTCACAGTCACCCCACCCCGACCCACACCATGGGAACCGAGTATCTGCTCTCCATCGCTTTTGGAGAATGTTCCGCAAGCAGCATCGTACCTTTCCAGACTGGTCTTTTTCGCTCGTGGTCATGACCTTGAGCTCCATCCAAGCAGTGTTGAGTAAGCAGCCCGCTGTATGGGTGCCCCAAGTCTGTCTGGTTACCCCTTGAGAGATATTTCAGTGGTTGTCAGTTCTTTGGCTATGACAGATAAAGCTGCTCTGAAAGTTCACGTACATTTTGTGTTAGCATGTTTTCGTTTCTCAAAGGCTAAATACCTCCAATTGTGATTGTTGAGTCAGATGTGAAATTATGTTTAACTCAAAAAAAAAAAAAGAGAAACTGTCAAGCTATTTTCTCTAGTGGCTGTACCATTTTATATTTCCAGCAGCAATATAGGAAGGATCTGGTTTCTTTGCATTGCTGTTTATTTTTTTTTATTTTTTGCTATTCTAATAGATGTGAAGTGACATCTCACGGTGGCTTTAATTTGCTTTTCCCTCATGGCTAGCGATGGTGGACATGTCTTCATGTAGTTACTTGTCATCTGCATATTCTCTTTGGTGGTAGTCTGTTTCAAGTCTCTTTTGCTCATTAAAAAAAAAAACTGGATTCTTGGCAGTTCCCGTTGCAGCTCAGCAGGTTAAGAACCGGACCTAGTATCCATGACAATGCAGGTTCGATGCCTGGTCTTGCTCAGTGGGTTTAAGGATCCTGCATGGCTGCAAGCTGCAGTGGTTGCAGATGCAACTTGGATCCATGCCGCTATGGCTGTGCCATTAGGCCAGCAGCTATAGCTCCGATTGAACGCTTAGTGTGGGAACTTCCATATGCAAGTGTGGCCCTGAAAATATCAAAAAAAAAACCCCAAAACCCCAAAATGGATTCTTTGTTTCCTTACTGTTGAGTTTAGAAAGTCCACATATTAAAAATACAAGTCAGCTATGTGATTTGCAGATATTTTCTCCCTTTTTGTGGCGTCCACTTCACAGCATGTGTTGAATGTGTTTAATTTATTGCTTTTTTTTTTTTCTTTTAGTGATCAGGCTTTTGTGGTTATGTCTGAGATTTCTTTGCTTAGCCCTAAATTGCAAAGATTTTCTCCTATGCTTTTTTCCTAAAAGCTTTATATTTTTACATTTTATATTGAGATCTAAGATCCATTCTTATTTAATCTTTGTTTAAGGTCTGAGGTTTAGATTGAAATTCTTTCCCTTTTTTTTTTTTGTGCAATTATTCCAACACCATTTGTTAAAAACACTGTACTTCCTCTGTTCCGTTGCTTTTGTGCCTTTGTAAAAAAAAAAATTGATGTGGAGCTATTTCTGGGTTCTTAAATCTGTTGTATTGATCGATGTGTCTGTTCCTCTGCCAATAAACACCACCCTGTCTCGATTATTGCCGTTACAGAGTGAGCCTCAAACTGGGATATTGTGATTCTTCTCTCTTTATTCTTCTTTTCCAAGACTGTGTTTGGTTCTTTCAGTTCTTTTGCCTTGCCATATACATTTGAGAAGAACCTTGTCTTTACTGACCAAAAGCTTTGCTGGGATGGGCTATTATTTTAAATGTTATAATGACTTCTTTTCATTCTCTGTGTATTTTCTTGTCCTGCTTTATAGTTCTCACATCGTCATAGAACCAAAGTGAGTTTTAGAGATCGTTTATCCTGATTCCAACATTTTTCAGCAGAGAAGTCCATTTTATTTTATTTTTTTCTCTTTAGGGCTGCACCTGCAGCATATGGAGGTTCCCAGGCTAAGGGTCTAATTGGAGCTGCAGCTGCTGGCCTTCGCCACAGCCACAGCAATGCGGGATCCGAGCCGCATCTGCGACCTAGGCTGCAGCTTGTGGCAACGCCGGATCCTTAACCCACTGGGCAAAGCCAGGGATAGAACCCGCAACCTCATGGATACTAGTCAGGTTCATTACCGCTGAGCCATGACGGGAACTCCTAGGCCCCAAACTCTGCTATACTTTCTCAGGTCTCTGCTTTTTCTGTAGGTCCCCCACCTAGTTGCTGTTTTTCTATCTCCCATTTCTTATCTCGTCTTCCCCTCACCTGCCCGACATGGCTCAGGTGTGAGTCTGAACTCCTCCAGATCCCTACACATGCTCCCAGGCCCCCGGCCTTCTCAGTTTTGAGTGGTGGGGGAACATATGGTCCATGGGCTCCCTGAGGGCAGGGGCTGGAGCCCCATCGTAGAACTTGGCACTTGGGGGCACTGGGTACCTTTCTTTTCGATGAGTGAGAAGTGGGCAGTTTGCCTGTTCACCTGTGCTCCACTCCATTAAAAATTTCTCTTCTCCTTTTGCGGTAAGGAGTTCAGTACAGAATAAGCTGGGTGGCACTAATGGTCCTGTGAAGCAGACCCATAGGAAGGAAAAAGTCAGAAGTTGCCATATGAGGAGTTCCCTTCGTGGCTCAGTGGTTAACGAATCCGACTAGGAGCCATGAGGTTGTGGGTTCGATCCCTGGCCTCACTCAGTGGGTTAAGGATCCGGTGTTGCCGTGAGCTGTGGTGTAGGTCGCAGACGTGGCTCGGATCCCGCGTTGCTGTGGCTGCGGCGAAGGCCGGCGGCTACAGCTCCTGTTAGACCCCTAGCCTGGGAACCTCCACATGCCGTGGGTGCGGCTCTACATAAAAGGCAAAAAGACAACAACAACAAAAAAAAGTGGCCATATGATCCAGCAGTCCCTCTCCTGGACATATATCCTGACAAAGCCATAAACGGAAAAGATACATGTGCCCCTGTGCTTAGAGCAACACTATTCACAATAGCCAAGGCGTGGGAACAACCTAAAGGCCATCAGCAGAGGAATGGATTAAGAAGATGTGGTACAGATACACAATGGAATGCTACTCGGTCATAAAAATGAATGAAATAATAGCTAGCAATTATCATGCTAAGTGAAGTAAGTCAGACAGAGAAAGAAACATATATCACTTAAGTGTGTAACTTCAAAAAAAAAAAAGATACAGAATAGCTTATTTCCCAGACAGACATAGAAAACAAACTTTCAGTTACTGGAGGGGAAAGGGGGGGTGGAGAGAAGGAAAAATCAGGGGTTGGAATTAACATATACACACTATTATATATAAAATAGGTCATCAGGAGTTCCCTTTGTGGCTCAGTGGTTAATGAATCTGATTAAGAACCATGAGGTTGCACGTTCGACCCCTGGCCTTGATCAGTGGGTTAAGGATCCGGCGTTGCCGTGAGCTGTGGTGTAGGTCGCAGATGCGGCTCGGATCCCGCGTGGCTGTGGCTGTGGTGAAGGCCGGTGGCTATAGCTCCTGTTAGACCCCTAGCCTGGGAACCTCCATATGCCTCAGGTGCAGCTCTAGATAAGGCAAAAAGACAAAAATAAATAAATAAAATAGGTCATCAACAAGTAAAGGGAGCTACACTCAATATTTTGTAATAACCTATAAGGGAAAAGATTCTTAAAAAAAAATATATATATATATGTATATAATCGCATCGCTGGGCTGTACACTTGAAATTAACACACTATTGTAAATCAGCTATACGTCAATAAAAAGAGTTAGTAAAAACTGGGGGAAGAAGGACTTGGATGAGTCATTCCTGCTCTCTGGACTGTGGTTTCCAGGAGATGGGAAGTCGGGCGCCTTGACTACTAGGATTCTTTTAGATTTATGGCCCTTTCAGTCAGACTTGAGAATTGATGTATTATAATTTGGGGATATATATTGTGCAAAGAGACAGAACTTCTCAAAAGACCTGGAATCTGGAGTTCCCATCGTGGTGCAGCGGAAACGAATCCGAGTAGGAACCCGGAGGTTGCGGGTTCGATCCCTGGCCTCGCTCAGTGGGTTAAGGATCCGGCATTGCTGTAAGCTGTGGTCACAGATGTGGCTCGGATCCTATATTGCTGTGGCTGTGGTGTAGGCCGGCGGCTACAGCTCCTGTTAGACCCCTAGCCTGGGAACCTCCATATGCCGCGGGTGCGGACTTAAAAAGCAAAAAAAAAAAAAAAAAAAAAAGGGAAGACCTGGAATCTGATTATTTCCCAATAATGATAGTGAGTACAGGTCTTACTTTAGGCACATAGGAATGTCATGATTTTTATTGAATCCCTCTTGTACATGATATATTAAAAAAAGTTTTATTACATTTTAAAGTCATAGTTGATTTTATATAGATTCCCTTTCTTATATTATCTTCCACCGTGGGCTATCCCAGGAGACTGGATAGAGTTCCCTGTGCTGTACAGCAGGACCTCATTCCTCATCCATTCTACGTGTCATAGTTTGCCTCTAGGGACCCCAAACTCTGAGTCCATCCTCTCCCTCCCCCCTTGGCATGGAGTTCCTCTCTTAAAAGCTTATCTGTTTTCCTTCATGTGGTTAAATAAATGACATGGTAACCTAAATTGGTCCACTTTTATTTTAAGATATGCGGTCACGTGAAAATATGTACATCGAAATGAATGCAAAGCAATTCAGTACGATGTTTAGGAGGCTGTTCCTAGGAGACTGTCTTGGCTTAACACACGTGTACAACTTCTCTTCCGTCTTCTCCGTGGTCATTTGCACAGTCTTGTTTCTGAGCTGGTAGATCTGTCTTTCCGGGACAGATCTGTGAACAAAGTAGGTGAGCGGACTGTGTGGTTACTTTATTTTTTCATTTACTTGTCCCGTGTTCCTTTGGGGAGCCTAGACTGAAAAAGAAAATTTGCTTAGCCGCTATCCCAGTTAAAAAAAACTAGGCAGTCCCTGGAAGAAAACAGTAAACGTCATGGTTTTAGGACCTGAAGATGCTGTGACTTGTAGAATTCTCATCTGAGACAATAAAAGCTTGGTTCCAACTGCCTTGTCAGTACCCTGGGATGGGCTGTGTCTGTGTCAGGAAGTCTGGATGTCTGAATTTACTTAAGAAAGGAAGCAAAGGCCCCCTCAAGCTATCTCTTCATTTATCTTGAACTTCAGGCCCTCTTTCTTTTTTAGGGGAAAAATAGCATAAAAAGACCTGGCAATCTCCCCTAAAATAACCAGAGTATTATTTTGGTATATTTTTTTCTAATTTAAAAAATGCCTTGTGTGTATATTTTATTTAGGACAAATTGAGATCCTGGTGGGTATGCCTGTATCTTGCTTCTTTTACTTAGTATTTTTGGATGCCATTCACTAGAAATTTAAAACATGATTTTTAGTGGTTACAGTTTATTCCGTCATATGAAACCATACTGTATTGGCCATTTTCCTTTTGTCTTTTTTTAAAAATTATTTTAATTTTTATTACTCAGTGAATTTTATTACATTTATAGGTGTATAACCATCATCACAACCAAAGTTTATAGCATTTCCATCCCAAACCCCCAGCACACACCCCCACCCCCAACCTGTCTCCTTTGGAAACTATAAGTTTTTAAAAGTCTGTGAGTCAGTATCTCATCTGCAAAGAAGTTCACTGTGTCCTTTTTTTAGACCCCACAGGTAAGTGATAGCCTATGATACTGGCGTCTTGCTGTCTGACTGACTTTATTTGGCATGGTAATTTCTAGGTCCATCCATGTTGCTGCAAATGCCATTGTTTCATTCCTTTTCAGGGCTGAGTAATATTTCACCATGTATATGTACCACATCTTCATTATCCACTCTTCTGTCGATGGACATTTAGGTTGTTTCCATGTCTTGGCTATTGTAGAGAGTGCTGCAATGAACACTGGGCTGTACACGTATCTTTTCAAGTCAACCTTTTGTCTTCTTAATAGTAGCTAAGGATGTGTCCATTTGCCTGCACTCTTTTAATGATAAAATAGTTATAATTAAAATATTACCAGTTTGATAAACGAAACTGCTTCTTAAAAGTCAAATTTTATTTATGGTGCAGCCGAAAATTTTTACATACTCTGTCTGGTTAAATGTTCTTTTTTGCCTCAAATTCTGCTTTGTTTGGTATACATATTTCCATCTAAACCTTCTTTCCAATTGTGTTTTCTAGACACATTTTGCCCCTCTTTTTATGTTAGATTTCAGAGTCATTTGGTTTTAGGCCTTCCTTATAAACAGCATATAACTGGATGTTGAGAATCTTTGTCTTTGTCAGGGTCTGTTTAACCCATTCACATTTATTGTCTTATTTGATAAGTTTGATCTTTTGTCAGTTAATTTTTTTTTTTTTTTTACTGTATATGCTTCTTGTTCTCTGTGATTTGGATCATATTTTTGTTTTCTTCTGTGTGATTGGAAAGGAACCCATCCAGTTTTTATTCTGTTGTTACTAATTTTGTACTTTAAAAAACAAACTTGGTCTGTTTGACTCAAATTAGCCCTGAAAGTTCTTAGAAAAGAAGGCGTTTAAAAGGCAGCAGAGCAATGGGGCGTTATTGCAGTGTCTACCCTGCCAAATAGGCCCCTCCGACAGGCAAACTCATTTGATTTCAAGCGTTGATACTTTTAGGTAAAAAAAAAAAGTCAGCTTACTGTATTTTGACCCTTTGGTTATTTCAAGATTCATTTAACATAAAGATAACGACAACAACAACAACCGTCTTTATCTAGGTCCCTTCTCTGCTGTGCACCTGCCTTCTTTCTCAGCCTCACCATGTCTGCTGTGTAATGCCTGGCAAGCAACCAGCCAGGCCTGGGTGGGTGGCCTGGACGAGGCACAAAGGGCTCTGAATCATCAGGTCCTGGAGAAGCCACTTTCCTTCTGGGCTTCACTTTAAGAGACTGAGACATAGTCTCTGAGGTCACTTTTCGTTTTCGACCTCCTGTGATTCAACAGTTTCCTGTTTGCATGGCTTCGGTACCAGACCCCATGTAGAATGAGAAGCACCAAACTAATCTGTGTTTAAAAAGTAGAGAAAAGATCTGGAGTTCCCTTCGTGGCTCAGTGGTTAATGAATCTGACTAGGAACCATGAGGTTGCGGGTTCGATCCCTGGCCTTGCTCAGTGGGTTAAGGATCCGGCGTTGCCGTGAGCTGTGGTGTAGGTCGCAGATGCGGCTCGGATCCCGCGTTACTGTGGCTGTGGCGAAGGCCGGCGGCTACAGCTCCTGTTAGACCCCTAGCCTGGGAACCTCCATATGCCGCGGGTGCGGCCCTACATAAGGCAAAAAGACAAAAAGACAAAAAAAAAGTAGAGAAAAGATCTAAGTTGATAAAAGTTGTCTGGGAAGTTCCTGTTGTGACTGAGCGGCAATGAGCGCAACCAGTATCCTTGCGGGGTAGGGTTCGATCCCTGGCCTTGCTCAGTGGGTTGAGGATCCAGCGTTGCCGTGAACTGGGGTGTAGATGGCAGACAAGGCTTGGATCTGGTGTGACTGTGGCTGGCAGCTGCAGCTCCGATTCATCCCCTAGCCAGGGAACTGTCATGCGCCACTGGTGCAGCCCTAAAAAGCCAAAAAAAAGGGAGAAAAAAAAAGAAGATTCTGTGTCTGATCTGTGTGATAGTTCCATTGGTGTATATGGATGTCAGAGTGTATCTGCTGTACCTTTAAGAGGTGGGCACCTCAGTCACTTTATTTGTGCATTTTATACCTCAATAAATGGGGCACATAAACCAAAAAGGAAAAAGAAACTGATCAGATGTTGAAAGGTTATGGTTCTGAGGCAGGATGGTGAAATGGAGGACTCACAGAGGTAGAAAGTGAATTTGAATCCTGACAACGTGAAATTTTTAGTCTTCCAATCTTGTGCACATTATTTAAGCTTTTGGGAATCAGTTTCTCTCTTTTTTTTCTTGTTACACAGCCACACCTGTGGCACATGGAAGTTCCCAGGCTAGGGGCTGAATCAGAGCTGCAGCTGAGGCCTATGTCACAGTCACAGCCACAGCCACACCGGATCCTTAACCCACTGAGCAAGGCCAGGGATTGAACCCGTGTCCTCACAGACACAAGGTTGGGTTCTTAACCACTGAGCCACAGTGGGAACTCCAGTGTCGTATTGAAAGTAAATTTTATAGGAGTTCCCTTCGTGGCTCAGTGGTTAACGAATCCGACTAAGAACCATGAGGTTGTGGGTTCGATCCCTGGCCTCGCTCAGTGGGTTAAGGATCCGGCATTGCCGTGAGCTGTGGTGTAGGTCGCAGACGCGGCTTGGATCCCGCGTGGCTGTGGCTGTGGCGAAGGCCGGCGGCTACAGCTCCTGTTAGACCCCTAGCCTGGAAACCTCCATATGCCGCGGGTGCGGCTCTAGATAAAGGCAAAAAGACAAAAAAAAAAAAAAGTAAATTTTATAGTGTCTGCTTTATGAGGCAGTCTGGGGTATTAAGTGAGTTACAAGCCACATAAAACACCCGGCATAGAGTCGGTGATCAATACCTATTTTTAAGAAGAGGCAGTAAGAGTATTAAACAAACATACGACTGATCTCAAAGAACTCAAAGATTTGACATCATTCATTTGAAACCACCGCAAAATAAATAAAATCCAGAAGGCGCAGTGTTAAGGGGACTGTGAAGAAAAAGCTACACTCCTCTATTTCTCAGGTGACATTGCTAATCGGTAATGCCTCTTGTGGAGAGCCCTGGCAACTTGTAGTAAAAGTCACCCAGCTAATGATGGTCTTTAAACTGGTAATCCGCTTTGCAGATTACAGCCCAAGGAAATAGCTCAAAAAGGAAAGACAGAATTTATTTCCTTCAAAATGCTTGACTGGATTATAACGTGCAGAAACAACTAGCTGAAAGATGGCTTAATTAAACCACTTTGGCAATACAGTGGAATATTTCTCCATTGAAAATAGCAGATGTATGGACTGAGAAGATGTATGAAGAATTCAAGTAAAAAAATTAGGAAATCGTGTGCACATACCAACACAACCACGGAAAACTGATGTCTGTGCACAGATAAATGTTGGAAGGGAACTTTGTGAATCTTTGATTTTATGTGGGAAAGAGGTCACCTATGATCTATATGTAAATTTTTGGTTTATTACAATATAATGATTGCTAAGTAGGAGTTCCCACTGTGGCTCAGTGGAAACAAGCCCAACGAGTATCCATGAGGTTGTGGGTTCAATCCCTGGCCTTGCTCAGTGGGTTAAGGATCTGGCGTTGCTGTGGGCCTGAGGTGTTGGTCACAGACGTGGCTCGGATCTGGCGTGGCTGTGGCTGTGGCTGTGGCTGGCAGCTACAGCTCCGACCCCTAGCCTGGGAACTAGCACAGCCCTAAAAAGCAAAAGCAAAAAA
>PVHT021183523.1:2323100-2337185 GCA_004024745.2 Catagonus wagneri | reverse complement strand
GGCATGTGGAGGTTCCCAGGCTAGGGGTCTAACAGGAGCTGTAGCTGCCGGCCTACACCACAGCCACAGCAATGCAGGATCCGAGCCGCGTCTGTGACTTACACCACAGCTCACGGCAACGCTGGATCCTTAACCCACTGAGCAAGACCAGGGATCAAACCCGCAACCTCATGGTTCCTAGTCGGATTCGTTAACCACTGAGGCACGACAGGAATTCCCAGAGTAATTATATTCTTAAAGACAGAAAATAGGCTGGAGGTTGCCAGGGGCTGAGGGGACGAGAGAATGGAGTGTTATTAAATAGTGTTTCTGTTTTGCAAGGTGAAAAAGGCCTGGGTATTGATTGTACAACCATCTGTGTGTATTTAACCTATTGAACTATATATACTTACAGATTGTGAAAAAAAGTCAATTTTATGTTATGTGTATTTCACCGTAATGAAAATAACAAAGTTAGGGAGTTTCTGTTGTGGCTCACTGACATCGCCTCTGTGAGGAGTTGGTAAGAAACCTGCTTTAAAAAACGCAATTAAGGGAGTTCCCACTGTGGCTCAGCAGTAATGAACCTGGCTAGTATTCATGAGGATGCGGGTTCGATCCCTGACCTCGCTCAGTGGGTTAAGGATCTGGTGTTGCCGTGAGCTGTGCTGTAGGTTGCAGATGGAGCTTGGATCGCCCATTGCTGGGGCTGTGGTGTAGGCCAGCGGCTACAGCTCTGATTCGACCCTTAGTCTGGAAATTTCCATATGCCATGGGTGTGGCCCTAAAAAGACAAAAAAAATAATAATAATAATCTTTTAAAAGTGAAAAAAAAGTTGAAAGGAATTTCTTTGATTGGGGGACTTTTCCTTTCTTGAGCTTTATTTTTCTTGTGCTTAAATTTTAAGTCCCTTTTCATTAAAAAAAATGTATTACGTAGTAAAAACAAATTGTATTTCCGCTGATAAGATCTTTGGACTTTAATTTTAGACCTCGTTTTCTTAGTGTTGCCTGTATTTGCAGTTAAAAATCTGCACTTTCTCACCTGTTTTTCCTCAGCAAAGATAACAGGATCTTGTCAGTCATCCAGAAATATTTGTATGACACTTAAAAATTACTCTTCTGATTAAAAGCAGAAATGTTTGTTCTGTCACAGGAAGAGGGCATGGCAGACTCTAGGGTTTAATTTGCTCATAAGGAGACAGATCCTTAAGTCTTTTTTTTTTTTTCTTCCCTCACACTGATGGCCCTTTCATGTGGCAAATTAGGGCTCTGAAGCGGCAAGTGACACTGATGCTTTAAAAGAGCACAGTTTCACAGCGTTCAGTTGACACTTAGGAAGCAGTTCTTTTTTCTGCTCAAGGGTTCTGACCCACTTTGGAGTGTGTCTCTCCTGAAGAATTTGAAATGAAACGTAGGCGTTCCTGTCGTGGCTCAGTGGTTAACGAATCCGACTAGGAACCGTGAGGTTGTGGGTTCGATCCCTGGCCTCGCTCAGTGGGTTAAGGATCCGGCGTTGCCGTGAGCTGTAGTGTAGGTCGCAGACGCGGCTCGGATCCCACGTTGCTGTGGCTGTGGCGAAGGCCGGCGGCTACAGCTCCTGTTAGACCCCTAGCCTGGGAACCTCCATATGCCGCGGGTGCGGCCCTGAAAGGAATTTGAAATGAAATGTGAATACCATCAGCCTGGGGACCCGTTTGCTGAGAAGGGAAGGCGAGGGTCTGGCGGGGCTCTGTGTGAAGGTTTGAGGGGAAAGTGCGGATGAAAATTAGAGATGGAGGGTGGCAAAACAAGGAATTAACGACCTGTGAAACTTCCAGCTCAGCTGTTACGGAGGTTTTTTTTTAACATTATAAACACGAGAGTTCCTGTTATGGATCAGTGGGTTAAGAACCAAACATGGTGTCTGTGAGGATGCGGGTTTGATTCCCGGCCTTGCGCCGTGGGTTAGGGATCTGGCGTCGCCGTGGCTGTGGTGTAGATGGCAGGTGCAGCTCCGATTTGACCCCTGACTTAGAAACTTCCCTATGCCTCAGGTCCGGCTGTAGAAAGAAAAAAAAAAAAAAAGGAAAATGTTTTTTTCTTTTAGGGTATAGTGATTGTTAATATTTAAAATTCTTTTTCTTGGCAAATTAAAACGTTGGCTCTCATTTAGGAATTGGTTGTGAAAAAAACAAACAGAAAAACAGGGATGGGAGTTCCGGTTGTGGCTCAGTGGTTAACGAATCTAACTAGTATCCATGCAGGTTCGATCCCTGGCCTCATCCAGTGGGTTAAGGATCTGGCGTTGTTGTGAGCTGTGGTGTAGATCGCAGACACTGCTTGGATCCCCTGTTGTTGTGGCTGTGGTGTAGGCCCGGAGCTACAGCTCTGATTCAACCTCTAGCCTGGGAACCTCCATATGCCTAGGCCGCGGCCCTCAAAGAGGCCAAACAAAAGCAAAACCAAACAAAAAAAAAACAACAAGAGAAAACCAGACATGAACTGGGGGAAGGGGCCTGTTGGAAGAATGTCTGTGGAATTGACGGCCATTCTCATATATGATAAAACTTGCAGCCAGGGTGACTGGTGTCATTAAATGTGCCTTCTAAGTTTATAAAACCTGGGACTTGTCAACCTCGTCCCAAGCCTGTGGAATCTATGCCAGGGGCTAGAGGTTTTGATGGGGGGGAGACAATGGCTTGTGTTAAAATTAAATGAAGTATTATCACCTGACTTTTAAGCTCCTCTTTTGCAGCAGGTGAAATGAACCCTTTCCGGTGGGCTCGACCCAGTTTCAGTCCAGACCTGACGATGGACCGGGCCGGTACCTGGGCGTCGGGTAGCTGTTTGCCTTTTGGTTTCAGCTGAAGCTCCCACCTGATCTCAGTTTTAGGGCCAGCCGTTGGATGGGTGAAAAATGGATGCATAGGAGACCCGAAAAGGAATTGAAGCAGCTGTCACTGATTTTTTGTTTTTAACAGGCGCTGTATGGCGAGTGATTCCAAAGAGCTCACGCTGTTCAATTCATGATGGAAATTTGCAGTCTAGTGACAGCGGGAAAATACGTCTTTAGCTTGTAGGCTGTGTTTATCATATAGAGGCAGTTTTTCATCCTGCCCCTGTTGAACCCTGGAGACAGAGGTGGCGGTGACCGCCAGGCGGTGTGGGGAGGTGGGGACCTGCTCAATGCTGTCCCCTCGGCTGCTTGAGGATGTGGCCCGGGACAGGCTTCTTTTTCCGGAGATTTTCCAAAGTGAAACTTCTCTGTTCTCTGGCCGGTTTCGGAGACTGACCGTATGTTCGGTCAGAGGTTTAACTGTCTCAGCTCCTGGTGCCACAAGTGTCCGGTTTATTTCCCCAGCACCCCTCGACCAAGAAGACAGCTGACAGGCTTTTTTTTTTTTCACCACGTGGTTATATTACTTCATTAGCTGATGAGTGTTTTTGTCCTATCGACTTAGTAGTTATTGAAAAAAATTATAATGAAGTGAAAGAAAAATAACCATTTTATTCCTTTTTTTTTTTTTTTGGTCTTGTTAGGGCCACATCTGGGGCATATGGAAGTTCCCAGGCTAGCGGTCGAATCAGAGCTGCAGCTGCTGATCTACACCACAGCCACAGCAGCGTGGGACCTGAGCCACATCTGCAACCTATGCCATAGCTCACGGCAACGCCAGATCTTTTAGCTCACTGAGCTGGGCCAGGGATCAAACCAGTGTCCTCAGGGTTACTGCACTAGTCAGGTACATTACCGCTGAGCCACAACGGGAACTCCTTATCTCATTCTCAACCACAGTTCCTTAATAGAGGGATGTGTGCCCCTCTTGGGTGCTGCTCGGCTCCTCCGACCTTGGAATCAGATCGAATGCTGCCACTGCACTTTGTGTGGCCATTGCTTTTTTTAAATCACAGCAACTGCTCAAAATGTAGTTTTACCAGGATGCTCTCTCTTCCCAATGAATGTTGAAAGTGTGAATGACCAGGAGCCAGTAGTTTGCATATAATGTCCAACAGCTGTCTAGTAACCAGTACTTTGCTCGAAAATTTAAAATGTTCTGGAGTTCCCTGATGGCTCCAAGGGTTAAGGACTGGCATTGTCACTGCTGTGGCTTGGGTTACAGCTACGACTCTGGAACTTCTGCATGCTGCGAGCATGGCCAAGAAAAATTAAAGTATTCTGAGGCGGCGTTCTCGTTGTGGCTCCAAGGTTAAGAACCTGACATGGTGTCTGTGAGGATGCGGGTTCAAGCCCTGGCCTCGGTTGTCAGGTTAAGGCTCTGGTGTTGCTGTGAGCCATGGGGTAGGTCTCAGCAGCAGGGGTAGGGGGCTCAGATCTGGCATTGCTGTGGCTGTGGTGTAGGCCTGCAGATGCAGCTCTGATTCAACCCCTAACTTGGGAACTTCCATATGCCATAGGTTCGGCCATTAAAAAAAAAAATTCCAAGGCACCCCTGTGAACTCCCTTTGGTGCCCCAGGGTGCCTCAAGGCAAAGTTTGGGAACCATCCGGTTAGGTATAAGAATGTTTCCGTGGATGATCTGGAATTTTTCTGTAGCTTTAGCTGTCCAGATATGTGCTCTGAACAGCAAGTTAAGGGTTAAATAAGAGGATGGCGCAAGAGTGTAATTTCACAGCGCAGCGGTGGGAGGCAGAGATCCTATTTCAGCCTACTTGGCAAAAGCTGAAAATTCCTTCTTTACTTGCTGTGTGGCTCAGGCCAGAGGCCTGGTCTCTGCCTCTTGGTCAGGATTGTCAGCACTGCCGTGGATAAGCGAATAGATGTTTAAATTTTTTTTTCTTTAAGAGCTGCAGGTGCAGCGTATGGAGGCTCCCAGGCTAGGGGTCAAAATCAGTCAGAGCTACAGCTGCCAGGCTACGCCACAGCCACAGCAACACGGGATCCAAGCTGTGCCTGCGACCGACATCACAGCTCACGGCAATGCCAGATCCTTAACCCACTGAGCGAGGCCAGGGATCGAACCCGCATCCTCACGGAAGATAGTCAGGTTCGTTTCTGCTGAGCCACAGCGGGAACTCCCTAACTACACTACACTGCTGATTTGATAAGATTCTCTTACTTAACCTTTTTGGTTTGGTTCACATAATATTCTCCCCACCAGGCATTTAGTTTCTATGGGTTGATGATTTGCTTGTCAAATATTTGAGCACGGCCCACTTCAAGCTTTGGAAGACTGTTGTAAATCATCTCAAAACCAGGGCTGTAATAAGGTTTACGTCTTTATTTATTTATTTATTTATTTTCAGCTGGACTAGTGGCATGGGGAAGTTCCCAGCCAGAGATCGACAATGCCAGGTCCTTAACCCTCTGAGCCACCAGGGAACTCCTAAGGATTACATCTTTACAGAACGGGGTAGCACATAGATTAGTGAGACGCTAGTAGAAATTTGATCCAGTGATGTAAGCATTCCAGTTTTATATATTTGAGCTTCAGCTATGAGGAGACTTTCCTTATAGGAAGGGGGATATTTTGAAAATCGGGGTAGCTTTAGAACGGTATTGAGGGGTGACTTGGTCTGCCCAGTCTGAGGACTTCAGACCAGAGGGTCTCTGCAGACAGCCTCCCCATCAAAGGCATTACCTCACCTGGCCTCACGGAAACCCAGGAGCGTATCGCCTGAAACAGACCTTAAAAGAATGGAACATGGGGAGTTCCCGTCGCGGCTCAGTGGTTAACGAATCCGGCTAGGAACCATGAGGTTGCCGGTTTGATCCCTGGCCTTGCTCAGTGAGTTGATGATCCGGCATTGCCGTGAGCTGGGGTGTAGGTTGCAGACGCAGCTCGGATCTGGCGTTGCCGTGGCTCTGGCATAGGCTTGTAGCTACAGCTCCTGTTAGACCCCTAGCCTGGGAACCTCCATATGCCGCGAGTGCAGCTATAGAAAAAGCAAAAAAAAAAAAATAATAATAAATAAAACCAAAAGAATGGAACATGGGGTTCCCGTCCTGGCTCAGCGGAAATGAATCCGACTAGGATCCATGAGGATGCAGGTTTGATTCCTGGCCTCGCTCCATGGGGTTAAGGATCTGGCGTTGCCGTAAGCTGTGGTGTAGGTTGCAGACTCGGCTTGGATCTGGCATGGCTGTGGCTATGGTGTAGATCAGAGGCTATAGGTCCAATTGGACCCCTAGCCTGGGAACCTCTGTATGCAGAGGGTGCGGCCCTAAAAAGATAAAAAAAAAAAAAAGCGAGTGAAACAGCCTGGTGTCCATAAGGGACCCCAAGTCGTGCGCCCGGCTCTGTGCTCATGAGCTCCGTGGCCCAGGCGGGGACACGCGGGGTATTCAGACTCTCTGGGCCCACCCAGCCATTGTGGGTGTCAGTCAGAATGCCCGCCCCCAGCCTTGCCAAACACCCCTGGACTGCTGTGTTCGAGTCAAACTCTAACCCAGTCCTGGTATAACAGATGAGGAAACTGAAACTGGGAGGAAGGAAAGGGGTCGTCCGAGCCAGGGTCTGGGTCCCCTAGCCACCTTCCTGGAGTCCCCGTCAGGCACAGAGATGCCCACGTCCCTTCCTTCAGTGCTGATAATCCAAGATTTTTTTTGTGATAAGGGACATCGGACTTTTTTTCCTTTTTATTGAACTATAGTTGATTTACAATGTTGTGTTAGTTTCAGGTGTACAGCAAAGTGATTTTTTTTTGGCAAGTTATATTTCATTATAGGTTATTACAAGATATTGAGTATAGTTCCTTCTACAGGAGGTCCTTGTTGTTTTTTTATATATAGTCGTATGTTTATCCCAAACTCCTAATTTATCCTTCCCCCCACCACCCCGTTTGGTAACCATAAGTTTGTTTTCTATGACTGGGAGTTTGTTTTGTTAATAAGCTTAGCTGTGTTATTTTTTTCTTAGATTCTACATGTAAGTGATATCTCTTGGCACTTGTCTTTATCTGGCTTACATCATTTAGTATGATAATTTCTTGGCCCATCCATGTTGCTACAAATGGCAAAATTTCATTCTTTTTGATAGCTGAGTAGTATTCCATTGTACGTATACACCACATCTTCTTTCTTTTCTGTCTTTTTTTTTACAGCCGCACCTGCGGCTTATGGAAGTTCCCAGGTTAGGGGGTCAAAGCCGAGCCGCAGCTGCTGGCCTGCACCACGGCCACCAATACACCGGATCTGAGCGTCTGCAACCCACACCACGGCTTGCGGCAACTCCAGATCCTTAACCTAGGGATTGAACTCACATCCTCGCAGAGACTCTAGTGGGCTCTTAAGCTGCAGAGTCGCCACGGGAACTCCCACCACATCTTCTGAAACCAGTTGTCTGTTGACGGTCACCTGGCTTGCTCCCACGATTCGGCTGTTGTGACCAAATGCTACTGTGGACTTGATGCGAGATAGGAGTTTAATAGCAAATAAACGTTGGACCACCTAGATGGGCTTTATTCCATGTTACTCAGAATCACATATAAACCTACGGAAATAATGATAATATCCGTGCAGAGTTCTCGGTGGCTAGGGAGTTGAAGGTAGTATGATGACCTTAGTATTTTTTATCATCAACTGAATACCCTGCCTCTGACTTTTTTGCTGTTGTGTATTTGCGGGGCTGGTTCCAAGGGGAGTGCAGGTGTGACTCGATCAGGGCTGGAGGTTGCTGCTTGTGTTCAGACATCAGAACTGTGACCCAGGAGTTCCTGTCGTGGCTCAGTGGTTAACGAATCCGACTAGGAACCATGAGGTTGCGGGTTCGATCCCTGGCCTTGCTCAGTGGGTTAAGGATCCGGTGTTGCCGTGAGCTGTGGTGTAGGTCGCAGACGCGGCTCGGATCCCGCGTTGCTGTGGCTGTGGCGAAGGCCGGCGGCTACAGCTCCTGTTAGACCCCTAGCCTGGGAACCTCCACATGCCACGGGTGTGGCCCTAGATAAGGAAAAAAGACAAAAAAAAGACAAAAAAAATTGTGACCCAGGGGAAGAGAAGAAAGCCGTGCCCCTTGATGACAGGCACTGTGTGGCCTGAGGTTGGAAGGTCCCTCCTTTTAAAGGATTCTTCTTGTGCTGCTGGGTGTTTATGCCTTGGGCTCCAGCTCCTCCAATAACAGCCTATAGGGCTGGTACAGCAGCATCTTTGCGGAAGGAGGTTCCTGCGGGTTTGCAGTATCAGAGAACGTGAATATATCTGGAAGCTTCATTCCGAGGAATTCAGGGATGTGGGCAACAGCTTCAGTTTTATGCACCCCTTAGGAGTCCTTTATCACCTGTGTTTTGTTGTTGTTGCCGTTTGGTTCTTTTCTTTTCAGGGTTGCACCCGCGGCCTATGGAAGTTTCTGGTCTAGGGGTCGAATCGGAGCTGCAGCTGCCAGCCCACACCACAGCCACAGCAGCGAGGGATCTGAGCTGCGTCTGTGTCCTACACCACAGCTCACGGCAAGGCAGGATCCTTAACCCACTGAGCGAGGCCAGGGATCGAACCTACGACCTGCTGGATACTAGTTAGCTTCATTACCACTGAGCCACAACAGGAATTCCAAGGGGGCCGCTTTCTGCACGAGGTCCCATGTGCCACGTAATCTACTTCGTATATGTAATTCCCTCATTTTTTCCCGTCACGGCCCCGAGAAGGACTTCTTATTAATTCTTCAAGACCTGGAGGCCTAGAGAGATAAAATATCCTGTTGAGGAGTGCAAGGATGGCTCGAGAGGGATGGGCCAGAAATCAGACTTCAATCTGTTTGATTCCCGAGTCCACCTGGATCTTCCCTGGCCCCATCCTAGTTGCCTGGGCCCCGTGTCAAGGTTGCCATTTCTCTTGCTTCTAAATATCTTTTGCAGTTGAGCTGGAGAGCAAGCTCTTACAAACACAAGGAGCTGCCTTATAATGCTTTTTTTTTGTTTTATTTTAAGGGCCACACACGCGGCATGTGGAGGTTCCCAGGCTAGGGGTCTAACAGGAGCTGTAGCCGCCGGCCTATACCACAGCCACAGCAACGTGGGATCCGAGCCGCGTCTGCAACCTACACCACAGCTCACGGCAACGCCGGATGCTTAACCCACTGAGCAAGGCCAGGGATCGAACCCGCAACCTCATGGTTCTTAGTCGGATTCGTTAACCACTGCGCCACGACGGGAACACCTAATAATGCTTTAATGCTTATTAGGAACTGCTGCAGCCATGGGACGAGGCTCATTCTGTCACGTCTCTGGGGCAGTCTTGGAGAGACAAGAGTGTGGTGGCAGAAAATCAATCAGTTTTCTCTGCTGAGTGTGTTTAGATTGTGTTTCCTTTGACGTTATAAATAGGCAATTTTTTTTTTCTATTTGTCTTTCTAGGGCTGCACCTGCGGCATGTGGAAATTCCCAGGCTAGGGGTAGATCAGAGCTTCAGCTGCCAGCCACAGCCACAGCCACAGCAATGCCAGATCCATGCCACATCTGCAATCTACACTACAGCCTCCGGCATCACCAGATCCTTTAAACCACTAACCAAGGCCAGGGATCGAACTTGCATCCTCATGGATACTAGTTGGATTCTTAACCCGTTGAGCCACAACAGGAACTCCGGGCAGTTGGTTTTTGAACAAGCAATTGAGAGTGCTCAAAGGCTGTGGGTCTTACATCTAGAAACTGTGGAATTAGCTAGAATTTTATAATGGCATAAACAATTTCCTGGAGGAAACAAGAGTATCACCGTGTGATATAAAGCCAATGTTAGTAAAAGAAATATCAATCCATGGTTAACGGATGGCTTAAGCTTTCTCTTCATTCAGAATCCAGGCTAAGCCTTGCTCTGTTAAAAAAAAAGGAAAGAAAGAAAACCACTTTATTTCAGCTTAGTTTGGAATTCTAATGTGAAAATCACCATGGACTTGCAAAAGCGCAGTATGAGTCATATTAACTGTCTCCATAATTTAATCACCGAATGCCAAATGCCACCAGCTGGGAGGCATGTGACCGTAAGCTGCCGGGTTTGGGGAACACAGATTTCTCAAAGGTTGGCCCTTGATGGTGATCGTTCGGTTTGACTGAACCTAAGTCGTAAGTCACGAGACTGTAAGCATTCTCTGGGTGAAAAAGCACAGAGGTGTGATCTTCCAGAAGTAGGTGGCAGGTGCAGCTTCTTTTTTTGTCACCATAGACAGTGTTGCCTTCCGTTGCAGTATTTTTTGCTTGTTCGTTTTTCTGTCTTTTTAGGGCCACACTCGCGGCATATGGAGGTTTCCAGGCTAGGGCTCCAATCGGAGCTGTAGCCTGCGGCCTACACCACAGCCACAGCCACGCGGGATCCGAGCTGTATGTGGGACCCACACCACAGCTCATGGCAACGCCGGATCCTTAACCTGCTGAGTGAGGCCAGGGATCGAACCCGCATCCTCGTGGATGCTAGTTGGGTTCGTTAACTGCTGAGCCACGACTTGGAACTGCTCAATTGCAGTATTTTTAAGAAACACTTTAGTCAAGCCTGTTACTGTAGCCAACTGTGAGCCTTGGCCCAGTGCGTGCTTCTTAGGCATTGCTTAATTGTAAGTAAGCAACGAGAACATTCCCCAAAGCTGTGGCTGCCTGGTGTGACAGGTGTCTGTGGCAGCCCCTTCAGACCAGGTGAGAGCACGTGGCCAACAGCACCTGGAAGCCTGGTGCGAGGTGGTGGGAAGGTGGCTGGGAATCTAAAGAAGCTGAAACAGTGCCTGCCAGTGAGCATAATTCCAAAGCGAGCCTGTGGTCTGAGTACTTAGATTTGGAAGTGCTTGGCACTTTCAGTGCGATAATGAAACGTAGTTCTGTCTGTTATGTTGTTCTGAATCATGCTTGCTTCTCCTTATCAAGAAGGACTGAGGGGAGTGCCCTTCGTGGCTCAGTGGTTAACGAATCCGACTAGGAACCATAAGGTTGCGGGTTCGATCCCTGGCCTTGCTCAGTGGCTTAAGGATCCGGCGTTGCCATGAGCTGTGGTGTAGGTCGCAGATGCGGCTTGGATCCCGCGTTGCTGTGGCTGTGGTGAAGGCCGGCGGCTACAGCTCCTGTTAGACCCCTAGCCTGGGGACCTCCGTATGCCACGAGTGCAGCTCTAGATAAAAAGGCAAAAAGACAAAAAAAAAAATCTTTATAGTTGATTTACGATGTTGGGCCAATTTCCACTACTCAGCAAAGGGACCCAGTCTTACAAATATATATATATTCCCTTTCTTGTGTTAACTCCCATTGTGGGCTGTCCCGAGAGACTGGATAGAGTTCCCTGGGCTGGATAGCCTCATTGCTCATCCATTCTACGTGGAATAGTTTGCATCCACTGACCCCAGACTCCGGTCCATCCCACTCCCTCCCCTCCCCCTTGGCCACCACAAGTCTGTTCTTTACGTTGGTGAGTCTGTTTCTGTTTTGTGGATCGGTTCACCTGTGCCCTATTTTAGATGCCACCTAGAAGTGAGATCATGTGCTATTTGTCTTTCTTTTTTTTATCTACATAAATCTTTATTGTATTCTTTTTTCCTTAATGAATTTTATTACAATTACAGGTGTACCAAAATTATCACAAGTCAATTTGATAGCATTTGCATACTAAACGCTTGTATATGGGTACACACACACACACGTACACACACACACACACGTACACAATGGAACACTACTCAGCCATAAAAAAGAATGAAATAATGCCACCTGCAGCAACGTGGATGCAACCAGAGACTCTCATACTCAGTGAAGTCAGTTAGAAAGACAAACAGCATCCCAAACCCTGTCTTTCTGACTGACTTCACTGAGTATGAGAATCTCTGGTTCCATCCACGTTGCTGCAGGTGGCATTATTTCATTCTTTTTTATGGCTGAGTAGTATTCCATTTTGTGTGTGTGTGTGTATGTGTACCCATATATATACACACCACATCTTCTTGGTCCATTTCATCTGTCAGTGGACATTTAGGTTGTTTCCATGTCTTAGGTACTGTGAATAGTGCTGCTGGGAACATAGGGGTACACGTATCTTTTTGAATGAAAGTTTTGTCCTGGGTAGATGCCCAGGAGTGGGATTGCTGGATCCTATGGGAGTTTGATATTTAGTTTTCTGAGCTACTTCCCTGCTGTTTTCCATAAGGGTTGTATGAGTGTGTGTCCCCACCAGCAGTGGAGGCAGGTTCCCTTTTCTCCACACCCTCTCCAGCATTTGTTATTTGTGGACCTATTAACAATGGCTGTCTTACGATGGCCATTCTGACTGGTGGGAGGTGGTACCTCGTTGTAGTTTTGATGAGCGTTTCTCTACTAATCAGTGATGTCGAGCGTCTTTTCATGTGCCTGCTGTGTCCTTTTTTGGAGCAATGTCTGCTTAGGTCTTCTGCCCATTTTTCGATCGGGTAGAATTTTCTTCTCCAAAGTCGGTGACCTTTGCAGTGTCTGCCGTCCGGGGTCTGATCTGGCTCTTGGCTGCTCCAGTCCCCAGGGCTCCCAGCTGAGAAGTCTTTGGAGGGAACACGTTGGCTTGTATAACACACAGGGGCTGCTGGCATCTGGGATTCCTCGGTCCAGGGACTCGGATCTCTCGGTTCTGCTCTTCTTGTTGGCTCTTCCCAGGCGGTGGGAAAGACTGAGCGCCTGTAAATGCAATTCCAGCTTCAGAGAGGGGTGCTTCTGTCATGGTCGTCCCAGCAAATCCCAGGACGGACTCTCACTGGGTGAACTGGAGCACGTGTCCGCCTCTAAACCCATCCTTGGGTCTGGGGGTTTGCATTACTCGGTTGACTCAGGTCATTGCCATGTGTATGCACTTTCTTTCACATACACGAGCTAGAGAGAATGATGGCTTAGTTGTGCCCAGGCTCTTCACCGTAAGATGTGGCGACCTTTAGGGGACACAGCACTGGGGTCTTTTTTTCCTCAACCTGGATGCTGTAGTGTTGCTGCTGTGGTCAGAGCGGTCGGGGTGGATTTTTTTTCCCCCCATAATGTTCTTCTGTTGGTTTCTCTGAATCATCTGTGAAAGCTTCCATCACATTCTTTTTTTTTCCTCCTTATCTAGGGCCGCACCCGCGGCATATGGAGGTTCCCAGGCTAGGGGTCTAACAGGAGCTGTAGCCGCCGGCCTTCGCCGCAGCCACAGCAACGCGGGATCCGAGCCGCGTCTGTAACCTACACCACAGCTCACGGCAACGCCGGATCCTTAACCCACTAAGCGAGGCCAGGGATCGAACCCGCAACCTCATGGTTCCCAGTCGGATTTGTCAACCAGTGAGCCACGATGGAAACTCCCATCAGATTCTATTATGTTGTCATCTGCCAACCAGGACGGTATCTAAAATCTCAGTAAATGGGGACAGGTAGTCAGCTGTAGTAACAGCCACGGCCTTCATCAAGGAGGGCTGATTGACACTTGGGTTTTCCAGCCTCGTTTTTCTTTCCCACCTTCTCCAGGACTCATTTGGGTAAATTATCATCACAAAATTATCTTTGAAAGTTTCTTCTCGGAAGTTCCCGTTGTGTGGCCCAGTTTTAACGAGCCCAGCTAGTATCCATGAGGATGCGGGTTCGATCCCCGGCCTCGCTCGATGGGTGAAGGATCCGATGTTTCTGTGAGCTGTGGTGTAGGTCACAGATGCTGCTCGGATCCGGCGTTGCTGTGGCTGTGGTGAAGGCCGGCAGCTGCAGCTCCTATTGGATCCCTAGCCTGGGAACCTCCGTATGCCACACGTGTGGCCCTTAAAAAAAAAAAGCAAAGAAAAAGTTTTTTCTCGTTGTGTAAGTTCCAAGTATATACCGTGGTCCTTCGACATCTGTATACACTGCAGTGCTCTTCACCACGGATCTAGCCACTCTCTGTCACCATACAAGTCACTACACAGATAATTCTGTGATAATCATTTACCCACCCAGGCTCTGTTTGTCTCTCTAACCCAAACGAGTCTTGGAGAAGTTGCGGAAGAAAAAAACGAGGCTTGAAAACGCAAGCGTCCTGTCACCATACAATAGACCCAGCCTTCACCCATTTCACCCACCCCAAACCCCCTTGTCTCGCAAAATTCTCTTTGAGCTTTCGCATGGGCTTTCTTTCCCTGCTCACTAAGATGAATAACTTTCTAGGTTGGAAAAAAATCAGAAGAAATTTTCTGAAGCCTTTGAAATTACGATGAGCTCACTATTTTTTTTTAAAGCATAAAT
>PVHT021183523.1:2288193-2323000 GCA_004024745.2 Catagonus wagneri | reverse complement strand
TTTTTTTTTTTTTTTTTTTTTGTATTTTTAGTGCTGCACCCGCTGCATATGGAAGTTCCCAGTCTAGGGGTCCAATCAGAGCTGCAGCCGCCAGCCTGCACCACAGCCACAGCAACTTGGGATCCTTGCCACATCTGCGACCTACACCACAGCTCACGGCAACGCTGGGTCCTTAACCCGCTGAGCAAGGCCAGGGATCGAACCCACATCCTCATGGATACCAGTCAGGTTCATTACTGCTGAGCCACAGTGGGAGCTCCTCTCTCACCGTTCTTAAATACCTAACAGTAGCAGCCTTTATGTTACGAGATCAATCTTACTACATCAGAATAATAACTCGGTTTTATTCTCTACTTCATGGGCCTTGGGTTCCTAGAAAGTGAAACGATAAGCACACTGTTGATACCCAGTAACTGATTATTTTTATTTTAGGAGTTAAAGAAGCACTGGGCTTCAATAAAAACCTTTTCTCTTGGTAGAGTAAGGGATAGGTTTGAAAACTAAAAAAGAAACAGAAAAAAAAAGAAAAGAATTTGTATATCACAATTGATGTCCTGCAGAGTTTGGCCCCAAATTAATAAAAAAATTTAACTTTGAAATTATAGAAGGGTGTTATCTGATCTTTTATCCATCATTTCACATAAAAGCAAAGTAAGTGAGCGACGGTATCAGAATTTCATAATCGAGCTGAAAGTATTAAGTCAAGCCTAAATTGTAACTTATATCTGCATTATTATCACTATTATTATTATTATTTTGTCTTTTTTTAGGGTTGCACCCTTGACGTATGGAAGTTTCTGGGCTAGGGGTTGAATCGGAACCATAGATGCTGACCTTTGCGACAGCCACAGCAACACAGGATCTGAGCTGTGTCTGCAGCCTACACCACAGCTTGTGGGAATGCTGGATCCTTAACCCACTGAGCGAGGCCAGGGATCAAACCCGCATCCTCATGGTTCCTAGTTGGATTCGTTAACCACTGAGCCACGACGGGAACTCCCTGAAAAACTCGCGTTTGAATTGTCGTAAATGGCCTAGGTTAATCAATAACAATAAAACATTAAGTTGTGTAAACATATACTAGTCTTTACAAAATGCTGTTTTTTTAGTATTTGCTGTCCAGTTTCCTTCCTTTAGCACAGGAAGCGTGCCTGGCACGTTACCCACCCAAAGGGTAAATTTAGTTCTCTGCAGTTGGGTAAATAGAATTTTTGTGAACTGCTAGAATATTTTATTATATTTTGCTGAATAGGTTCTTTTCCTTTGTGAGTAGTCTGTGCACATAAACTGATTCTTTTCCTGGCCAGAGAAGCCTTCTGTCCTTTTGATATTTGGGCCTTAACTGTTCTGAAAGACTAGTTTCCCAGAAGGGACTCCTTTTTTTTTTTCTGTCTTTTTAGGGCCACCCTTGTGACATAGAGAAGTTCCCAGGCTAAGGGTCAAATGGGAGCTGCAGCCGCCGGCCTACACCACAGCCACAGCAGCACCAGATCCGAGCTGCTTCTGCAACCTACACCACAGCCCATGGCAACGCCGGATCCTTAACCCACTGAGCAAGGCCAGGGATCGAACCCGCAACCTTATGGTTCCTGGTCGGATTCGTTAACCACTGAGCCATGACGGGAAGTCCCGAGTTTGTTTTCAAAGTCTGTCTCTTTTCTGTTCTGAGACTGAGTTCATTGGAATCCCCTTTTTTTTTAGAGTCCATGCTGCAACTTGGATGGACCTAGTTGTTATCATACTAGGTGAAGTTAGTGCAAAACCAACATCGGGTGATATCACATATGTGGAAGACGTGCTTATTGTGTCGTGTGTCGCTCTAATGTGTTCCATTCCACGACTGGGTGGTATTTCATTGCACATACGACGCTGTGTTTAGCCACCTCTTGGTACTGTGAACCGTGCTGGGAAATACAGATGTAGCCGCGAATGTTCTAGGTCTGTGTCCTGAGCACGCTGGCTTGACCTTCTCCGTTATCCGAGAAGGGGCATTCCTGGCGCTCTGTGCCTCTGCTCTGTTCCAGAAGGTCATCTGACTTCGCCGACACTTAGTGTGGTCAAGCCTGGTTTTGTTTTTGCTAAACGAACGTGTGCGATCGTATCTCGCTGTGGTTCATCTTTGCTTTTCTCTTTTACTGTGAGGTTGATGCTGTTTCCTGTGTTTATGGCCTTCGGGATTTCCTCTTCTGCAAAGCGGGTCATTTTGTTGTCTGTCTACACTGCTGGCAGAATTCCTTATACGTTCTGGCTCCCCAGTCCTGGGCTGGTTCTGCGCAGAATTCATCCTCTCCCGCTCCCTGAGGACTTGCCTTTGGGGTGTCTTGGTAAACAGAAAATTCTAATTTTGATAGAGTCAGCTTCGTAAATGATGACCTTGATGGTTCATGCTTTTTGCACCTTATTTAAGAATTCTTTCCTCCTGTCAGGTCCTGAAGTCTTTTTTGCACTTACTTTTATATTGAAAGAGTTCCCGTCATGGCTCAATGGTAATGAACCCGACTAGTATCCATGATGAGGCGAGTTCAATCCCTGGCTTCGCTCAGTGGGTTAAGGATCCAGCTTGCTGTGAGCTGTGGTGTGGGTCACAGTCGTGGCTCGGATCCCGAGTTGCTGTGGCTGTGGCTGCAGCTCGGATTCGACTCCTAGCCTGGGAACTTCCTAAGTTCCTAAAAAGACAAAAAAAAAAAAATTATGTTTAACGTGTTTTCTATAATAAACCTAAGTAAATTTAATGTGTTTATGTGTTAAATTATTTATTATACCTGGCCTTTCACATTTAGGTCTGAAGTTCATCTGAAGTTAATATTTATGTGTGATGGGAGGTTCAGATCCAATCTGAACTTCTTCTTCATGGTTTTGTAATAGTCCCGTCTCCCGTGAAAAGGCTGTTCCTTCTGCCTCTAAGCTATATCGCAGATCAGTGTGAGTGAGTCTGTTGTGTTGGTTTCTTCTGTGCTTGTACCACACTGGTTTCTTCTTCTTATTTTTTTAACCTTGATATCTTGAGAGGGCATTCCTCTTCAAGAGAGTCTTGACTTGTCTGGGTCCATTTCCACTTAAAATTTTAAAATCAGGAGTTCCCGTTGTGGCCCGGCCATTAAGAACCCAACTCAGTGTCGATGAGGATGTGGGTTCGATCCCTGGCCTCTCTCAGTGAGTTAAGGATCCAGCGTTGCTGTGAGCTGTAGTGTAGGTCGCAGACGCGGCTCTGATTCAACCCTTAGCCTAAAATAGAAAAAGAAAATTTTAGAATCAACTTACTGAGGTTCCACCCCCCATAATAAAGTTTTAGGATTTCGAGTGGGATTGCATTGAATCTATGAATGAATTTGAAGGAAACTGATATTTTCTAATATTGAGTCTTTCTCCAGTTGTCTTTTTAAATGTCTTCATAAAGTTCTGTAGTTTTTTTTTTTGTTGTTGTTGTTTGTTTTTTACCTTAGAAGTCTTACGTGTCTTTTGCTAGATTTATCGCTCGGCACTTCATATATTTTAGAGTGTTGCAAATGTTATTGTTTTTAGGATTTAATTTTCTGTTTGCCATTTATAGAGAAATTTAGTTGTTTTTTTTTTCTGCATGGCCAAATGATGTTTTTGCATTGTTAAACTCTACAAATGGTTTAATCTGTAAATACTGTTGTGTATTCTAGCCTTATGCCATTGATATACTTACTTCCATCATGCTGGCTGGGCTCCATTTACTGGTGACCAGCTTGGTGGACATCCTTGTTCTTTCAAAGGCAAAATTTGTGCATTTGAACCAGTAAGTCTGATGTTTGTTATAGTAGTTTTTAGGGAAGGAGTGGATAATTTAGTAAAGAGAAAAGATATAATAGATTTTTTTTTTTTTTTGGTCTTTAGGGCCGCACCCGCGGCATATGGAGGTTCCCAGGCTAGGGGTCTAACAGGAGCTGTAGCTGCCGGCCTTTGCCACAGCCACAGCAACACGGGATCCGAGCTGCGTCTGCAACCTACACCACAGCTCATGGCAACTCTAGATCCTTAACCCACTGAGCGAGGCCAGGTATCGAACCTGTGTCCTCATGTCATGGATGCCTAGTCATATTCGTTTCCATTGAGCCACGACGGGAACTGCCAAGACCTAACCTTGTATTCCTACTTTTCTAAGGGTTTTGAATCATGAATGTTGAATTTTAGTAAGTAAATTTTCTGCATTTATTGAGAAGATTATGTGGTTTTTCTGCTTTAGACTGTTAATGTAAGAAATGAAATTCCTGCTTTCCATGTGTTAAACCAACTTAGCACTTGGGATAAAATCAACTTGATATTGCAGATGTTAGTGATTTCAGTTTGGTGACATTTGGGGGGGTGTTATCTGTGTTCTTGAGAGAGGTGAGTTTGCAATTTTTTTTTCCTCTCTCATCCCATCTTTGTTGTTAAAATAAGGCCTTGAAATATTTAGTTTCATTCCGACGTTCCCTGAGGAATAGAAATTGAGCTTTTTGATGTGAAAGGCACCATGGCATTGAAGTAGAACTATTTACCCATGCATATGGTTCAAGAAATGTCAAATATTTGGAATTGATTTCGCTCGGAAAATTTCAAATCTTATTCGGAATGTTTCAGTTTGGCTAATAATGAGAAAATGCCTTTATATACATTGTCCTATGGGGGAAAAAAAAGTTCTTTTCAAAATCTTTTCAAGAATGTTGTTGACATGTACGTAATGGCCTCTTTCTTTGATAAACCAATTTTTGGAAGATAATTAGATTTGCAACCTAATGGCCACGATTCTATTTCGGTCTCCACACTGAAAGTCAGGTGCAAAGAGCTTTTCCTGTGTCTTACATTTGGCTAACCCGCCGCACTAACGATTTGCGTACGAGTCAGTAACTGAGTGGTGTGTTTCTTTTTTCTTTTTTTTTTTTGTCTTTTTCCCTTATCTAGGGCCGCACCGTGGCATATGGAGGTTCCCAGGCTAGGGGTCTAACAGGAGCTGTAGCCACCGGCCTTCGCCACAGCCACAGCAACGTGGGATCCGAGCCGCGTCTGCGACCTACACCACAGCTCACAGCAACGCCGGATCCTTGACCCACTGAGCGAGGCCAGGGATCGAACCTGCAATCTTACGGTTCCTAGTCGGATTCGTAAACCACTGAGCCGCGAAGGGAACTCCCCAAATTTCTGATACAGTGTTGGTTGGGCCACAGAGCCAGGCAGACGGCCTGAGAAAAGGTTCCTATCTCGCTGAGGTGGCTGCATAGGTGAGAATAAATGCATAAGCGGATACTGCTGACCATGGACACCAACTGGATCTTAAGGAACCCCGAATCCGTAAGAAAGAAACGTGAATGTGCACCAGCAGGTGGTTTTAGTGAAAACCGGGGCACTAGTAGCACTCACTGCACACAGATGTTAGGTGCCGATCAGATGACGGCTTCCCCGTTTTGCTGTCGCCATAAGCTGATTAGGGAAACGTTAAGGTTCTAGAATAAGTGGGGACATCAGCAACCGCTCAGTACAGTGTCTTCCTTCCAGAGGTGAGGCCACTGGGGGGCCCAAGATCAGAAAGATGTTTTTGTTTTATTAGAGTCGAGACTGACTTTATTTACTCGTTTGCTTCTTCACGCCTTTATTTAGCACACATTTATTGAGAACCTAATTATGCCTGAGAAACTGTTCTGTATCCTGGGGCTATGGTGGTGAACCAAGCCCTTCGCTCCAGCATTTAGATTCCAGAGTCGGAGGTCAGCCACGAGAGCAAGGAGCCGTGTGACACAATGACAGGTGTTGACAAGTGGCGAGAAGAGAGGGGAAGGGAAGGGAAGTGGGCAGGGGGCAGCGAGGGCTACTGGGCAGCCTGGTCAAGAAGGTCTCACCGAGGAGGTGGCCGTGACATGAGGGAGTAAGCCTGTGGGCGTCTTGGCGAAGAATGTTCTAGAAGGGAGAACGGGAAGCACAGGTGCTCAGGGTTCGGGGACAGCCAGTTTGGGGGGAGCTGGGCTGGGAGGAAGGGGTGGTATCTGCCAAGTAGCCAAACGTCAGGATTTACTCTCAATGTCAGGAAGCCTTGGTGAGCTTGTTTTTCCAGTTTTCTTTTCATTTTTTAAAAAAATTATACTTGAGTTACATTGTTGTGTTAATTTCTGTTGTACAGCAGAGTGGCTTAGTGATGCACATGGATACATCCTTTAAAAAAAAATAGTCCTTTCCAATTATTTAGTACTAAAAAGAGTGCAGTGCTATTTTATGCTGCAAAATAGATAAACCTTAAAACATTGCATTAAATGAAATAATCCAGGCACAAAGGCTCCATATTGTATTCTTAAAGTTACGGGAAACTCAGAATAGGTGAATCTATAGAGACAGAAAGTAGATTAGTTTGCTAGCAGCTGGGGGAAGGTGGAATGGAGCATGCCTTACAATAAGTACTGGGTTCCTTTTTTGGGTGATAAAAGTGTCCTGAAATTGGCTATCTGTTGTGGTCGCACAACTCTGTCAATCTGCTGAAACCTATTTCATTGTACACATTGAAATAGCTAATTTTGTGGTACGTCAGTTATATCCCAATA
The DNA here is from genome assembly GCA_004024745.2 of Catagonus wagneri. Classification (NCBI taxonomy): domain Eukaryota; kingdom Metazoa; phylum Chordata; class Mammalia; order Artiodactyla; family Tayassuidae; genus Catagonus; species Catagonus wagneri. The sequence continues at coordinate 2,316,467 of PVHT021183523.1, read as the reverse complement.
ACCGTTTGATGCAGCAGTCCCACTCCTGGGCATCTATCCAGAGGAAACCATGACTCGAAAAGACACACATACTCCAGTGTTCATTGCAGCACTCTATGCAACAGCCAGGTCATGGAAACAACCTAAATGCCCATCGACAGAGGAGTGGATAGGGAAGATATGGTACATACACACAATGGAATACTACTCAGCCATTAAAAGGAATGAAATAGCATTTATAGCAACATGGATGGACCTAGAAATTATCATGCGAAGTGAAACCAGTTAGACAATTAGACAGCAACACCCAATGCTACCGCTTACATGTGGAAACTGAAAAGACGCAATGAACTTCTTTGCAGAACAATGACTCACAGACTTTGGATCCACTGAGGGTTTGGGACGGAAATGCTATCAAATTGAGTTGTGATGATTTTTGCACACCTATCATTGTAATAAAAATCATTAAGCAATGAAAAAAAATTATATCGCAATCAAGTTGTTATCCAGAATAATAAGTCAAGATACTTAAGATAATATATATGTATATATATATATATATATATATATATTCCTTTCCATTATGATCTATTCTAGGACACGAGAGGGTTTTGAGCAGGGCAGTGAACAGAGCGACTGTGGGTTTGCAGGGTGCGTTCCGGCTGCTGTCCGACGGGGTGACGGGGACCAGGACGGAGGAGGGCTGGCCCGGAGGAGGCTGCTTGCTGCAGGTTGATGGTGAGAGACCAGGAGCCCTGAGTGAGGGCAGGATGACTTTCTGATGTGTTTTCAAAGGCGCAGCGATGAGATCAGACGAGGCATTGGGTGTGGGGGGCAAAGGGGAACCCAGGCCCTCACTGTCCGGTCTGTGCCCTTGTACCCGACTGCACCACCTTAGAATGCTTTGCCAGCGTGTGATTTTGTGCTCCTTTCCAAGGGATGTTGGAGTCGAGGCTTCCGGTTGTTTCCTGGGCGGACGTGGCCCTCCGCTGCGGTGACGGCAGGTTTGCATACAGCGCACCTGCCCACAGGTGTCACTTGCTTGGCCTTGGGTTGACTTTCAATGCCCGCCGCACCTGGTTCGGTTTTCGTTACCATCTAGGAAGCTTCCCAGGGTTTGCCTTTCATCTCTGCATCGACCTGGAAATTGCCGAGTCTTTTTGAGCTTAGATTGGCTTTGGGACAAGTGGGGCATTCATGCGGCTGGTGCAGCTCGGTGTGCTGGCACTGAAGACGCCGTTCTGGAAGACACAGAGAATCTGTTGGTTTGTGCCTGCTTGCGGGAGAGAGGCGCTTGCATACAGAACAGCCCCCATAATGCAGCGTTGCAAGGTGCCAGCTCATTAAATGGACCTAGAGGACAGCACTGTTGGAGGGCAGTGTCCCTTCTGTGGTGCAGTGACACTGAGTCTTGACTCTGAATTGATCCCGAAGGCACATCCGTTGAGTTTTGTGAATACTGATTGCGGCGTTTTTTTTTTTTCCCGCATCCCCTTCGGAAATCCAAGGAACACATGTTCCATCAGGATTTCTGCCGCGATGAAATACTCCTTTTCCCGTAGTCTGTTAACGCCGGATGTTGTCCGTACTTCTCGTCACAACTTGAGGTGTTAATGTTCATGTTGTTCTTATTTTTTTTTGTCTTTTTGCCTTTATCTAGAGCCGCACCCGCGGCATATGGAGGTTCCCAGGCTAGGGGTCTAACAGGAGCTGTAGCTGCCGGCCTTCGCCACAGCCACAGCAACGCGGGATCTGAGCCGCGTCTGCGACCTACACCACAGCTCACAGCAATGCTGGATCCTTAACCCACTGAGCAAGGCCAGGGATCGAACCCGCAATCTCATGGTTCCTAGTCGGATTCGTTAACCACTGAGCCACGACGGGAACTCCTCCTGTTGTTCTTATCTTCGAGGGAAAAAGACACTGCAGACTAGACCTTCCAGATGGCTCGTTTTAAAATGCGTTTCCAGGAGTTCCCATCGTAGTGCAGTGGAAACGATTCCGACTAGGAGCCATGAGGTTGCGGGTTCGATCCCTGGCCTGGCTCAGTGGGTTAAAGATCTGGCATTGCCATGAGCTGTGATGTAGGTTGCAGACGGGGTTTGGATCCCGTGTTGCTGTGGCTGTGGCGAAGGCTGGAGGCTATAGCTCCTGTTAAACCCCTAGCCTGGGAACCTCCATATGCCGCGGGTGCGGCCCTAATAAGGCAAAAAGACAAAAAATAAATAAATAAGTAAACAGTTCATGCTCAGGCTATAAAACGGTCTCCCCCCAGCTTTGACACTTCCAGGCTCTCAGCCTCACAGTCAGGGTAGCTGACGTGTTGCATCATACACGTTGGTTTTGTAATAACAGTGCCTGGAATGTGGTAGAAACTGAGCCAGGAAACTTACCTGCTCCTCCCCACCCCCGCCCGTCTTCCATCACCACGCCCCCTCACCCCCAGTGCCTTGGGGACAGACAGTGACCTTCTTGTACTGTTCGCCTCTTATGTAAGTTTTGCTCTTTCCTTCACTCCTAAGTATTAGTTACTGGTCAAAATTCGTTTTCTCCAAGAGTGATGTTTCTGTTTTTCCAAAGAGTTTGAAATTATTATTTTTGATATCAGTTGCAAGCCCCTAGAATATATCGTACTGTATTCTTCTAATGTCTAAGTGCATTCTGATCCCAGATGACCAGGCCTGGACCATACGTACGATTTTTTAGGAGTTCCCACTGTGGTGCACTGGGTTAAGGATCTGGCATCTCTGGGGCAATGTGGGTTCTGTCCCTACCTGGCACAGTAGGCTAAGGATCCGTTGTTGCCACAGCTACGGCTTGGATTTATCCGTGGCCTGGGAACGTCCATTTGCCGTGGGTGTGGACAAAAAAGAAAAATATAAACATACATTTAAAAAATGTTTCCCTCCCTCATTTGGGTATGTTTTATGGTAAACAAGCCTCAAAAAGCCCAGCAAGTGATGAGCAGACTTTTGGCAAAACAGTGGTTTTATTGTTGCATCGCGGAACCCGCCGTCTCTTGCCTAACATGTATTTTTTTTTTTTTAGTCAGTAAGATTTCGGGTCGCTTTTGTATCTCTTACATTTCTGGGTGTGAAAAGACCAGGAGAATCTCCTTTGAGGGACTCTGGCGAGTTCTCAGAGATGTGTTTGGAAAGTCACTGTCGGGTATCTGTAGGAAGGAGGCTGCTGATGGCCCAGCTGCTGTCTGCGCCCTCCGCGAAGAGCAGTCAGCAGGTGATTGACTTTTGAGGCCACAGGAGTGCCCTGCACCCTGGACCTTTATGTGGCACTGATTCAGGGACCTCAGTTTTAGTGGCAAGACCTCAGCTTGGGGGAGTTAAAGTTCTTTGGAAAGAACAGTTGGGTTTGCTTTTAGTTTTCATCTGAGTTCGGACAGGGATCAAGCTGTTATTTTATTAGCAGTGTAGCAGGACTGTGTGATTATTGCATGATGAACAACTGGTGGGTGGCAGACTAAGCGGAGGGAATCGTGGGAGCTTTGGCCAGTCCCTTCAAACAGCCTGATTCTGATCCTGTGTAATTTCCTGCCCCAGCCAGTGGGGATCAGTCCATTCAACACAGCGTTGTCTCTGTGGGGAACCCTCAGTTGTGGTTGATTGAATTAAATTGGGAATTTGTCACATTTCAAAGGCCAATTTCTCCTTTTTTTTTTTTTTTTTTTTTAAGAAAAAGCTTTAGTGGAGATTCCTGGTGCCTCATTGGGTTAAGGATCCAGTGTTGGAGTTCTCGTAATGGCTCAGTGGTTAACGAATCCGACTAGGAACCATGAGGTTGCAGGTTCGATCCCTGGCCTCGCTCAGTGGGTTAAGGATCCGGCGTTGCCGTGAGCTGTGGTGTAAGTCACAGACGTGGCTCGGATCCCGTGTTGCTGTGGCTGTGGTGTAGGCCGGCGGTTATAGCTCCGATTCGACCCCTAGCCTGGGAGCCTCCATATGCCGTGGGTGCGGCCCTAGAAAAAGGCAAAAAGCCAAAAAAAAAAAAGAAAGAAAAGGATCCAGTGTTGTCACAGTTGTAGCAGTGGTCATTGCTATGGCTTAGGTTCGATCCCTGGCATGGGAACTTCCACATGCATGGGTGCGGACAAAAAAATAAAATAAAACAACTTTCTTGGGATACAAATTTAATTACATAGAAAATGACTATTTAAAATATGCAGTTCAGGAGTTCCTGTTGTGGCTCAGTGGTAGCAAACCTGACTAGTATCCATAAGGATGCAGGTTTGATCCCTGGCCTCGCTCGGTGGCTTAAGGATCTGGTGTCGCCATGAGCTGTGGTGTAGCTTGCTGAAGTGGCCCAGATCCCATGTTGCTGTGGCTCTGAATCAACCCCTAACCTGGGAACTTCCATGTGCTGCAGGTGTGGCCCTAAAAAGCAAAATAAATAAAGCTTACAATTCAATGGCTTTGGTATATTACCGTATCAGTTATGAAAAAAAAATGGTAAAAATGTATATAACAAACTCCTTTAAACTAAAGATTGTAGACATTCAAGTAAAAGTTTTTAATATGTGTAACGTAACATTTATTGTCTTTGCCATTTTTAAGTGTAAATTGTTCAGTTACGTATACAATCATTAAGTGCACCCACGTTGTTACGGACATCCATTTGCAGGACTCTCTCTTTTTATCTCGCACAGCTGGGACTCTGTGACCACTTAACAATGACTCCCATTGCTGCTCCCCCAGCGCCTGGGAACCATCCCCTTGGTGTCTGTCTCTGTGAATTTAAACACTCTTAAGTACATCATATAAGTGGAGGCACGCGGTATCTGTTTTCCTGTGGCTGGCTTCTTGCCTCGAGCATAATGTCTTCAAGGTTCGTCCCCGTCGTAGCATCTGTCAGAATGTCCTTTGGTTCCAGGACTGAATGACACTCCATTATACGTATGGATCATTTTGTTTATCCCTCCATCAGCCCTTGAACATTTGAGTCCCCTCCTTTGGCTGCTGTGATTGCTCCCGGTGATTAACGCTGGGGTACAAAGTTCTTTTCACATCCCGAAGAGACAGTTTCTGATCTTAGGTCCCTACAACTCAATAGACTGAAAAAAGAATTTCACTGCTATTCTGGAAGAGTTGATGTGGCTGTGCACGGCCGGGGGCTTGTCCGGGAGCGTGCCCAGGTCGTTGAGGACAGTCTGGTAAGAGATGCTTGGAGAACTTGCCAAGAGGAGAGAGCAGGAGAAAGGCAACAACTCCGTCCCATGAGAAGAAAGGAACTTCAGGCGAGCGGAAGAAGACGGTGCAGAAAGGAGCGTCGCTTTGAGAAAGGGAGCCGCTCTGTCTTCTTTCCTCTTTGCTAGGAGAATGAAGTTTCAGCTGGAGGCCAGGCTTAGATAGGTCACCTTGACCCTTGTTTCTGGGTGGTCCACAGTCAGTGCCCATAACCATACCCCGGGAAGATGCCCACAACCCCACTGACTTAGGGGCCAGTGGAGGACGGGGGCAGATTGGGGTTTGGGAAGCAGGGGCTCCAGGGGTTTCCTCTAGGTGAGTTTTTTCTCATGCCATTTCCATTCCAGTGACTCTGCAGCAAGAGTGCCTGTCCTACATTCTAGATCTTCCCAGGATGATTGGGGAGCGGGGGAGGAGCAGTTTTCACGGAACTACGGGCCTGGAAGGATTTTTCTGTTGCTGTGCGTTGTCAGAGAATATTGCAAGTATTTCTTTTTCTCCATGATTTGGTTAAGAAAATTCCATTTGGCTTTATGATCTCCTCTTAATCCTTAGTGCTGCATTCCTGGTTCAGTGAGGAATGATGAGGCATCGTAGTTCTGACAATTTGCAAATTTCTTAACATTCAGCCAAGGCAGCGGCAGAGCTGTTGTTCGCAAGGATAGTGTCTGAGAGGTGGTGTGTAGTCAGTTGCATAGAAATTGTCACAACTGGAGTAAGATGGACATTAGAGCATTTTGTGGCCATTTTGGGGAAGGGAAAAATGAAAACGCTAATGTTGAAACACACCCCCTTAGGCCTATTAAAGTCGTATTGAACGCATTTATCAAAGTGTGCTTAATGAAATATTATATCGGAATATTTGATCTATAGATACCAGTGAAAATAGAGATCGGGTGAAAATACTGAAAAGTAAGTATTCTGCTTTCCTAAATCTGTCCACATATGTATTTATTTGTGTAATGGAATTAAATATGTAAAAACACGTTGAGCCCTTTCTTGGTTTTTTGTAAAACTTTTTTTCCCTGTGTTAAGCGGGAAAAATCCATCCAGTACCGTGGCAACAACACGTGCCGCATCTCAAAGTCTGTCGCCCTCTGTAACTACACTTGCAGTGTCCAGCCTCTGCGCCTTGCTTCCTTGCTTTTTTGAGTTTCACTCTGTTTTTTTTTTTTTTTTTTTTGCCTTTTGTCATTTTAGAGCCGCACCCGCGGCATATGGAGGTTCCCAGGCTAGGGGTCTAATAGGAGCTGTAGCCGCCGGCCTTCGCCACAGCCACAGCAGTGAGGGATCTGAGCTGCGTCTGCGACCTACACCACAGCTCACGGCAACGCTGGATCCTTAACCCACTGTTCGAGGCCAGGGATTGAACCCACAACCTCATGGTTCCTAGTCAGATTCGTTAACCACTGCGCCACGATGGTAACTCATCTGTTGTTTTTATTAAAACATGGGCTTGTCCTATTGGTTCCTCCCCAGCGGCTCTCAGAACCTTCCATCCTTGGCTGTCTGGAGGCTTGGGGAGGAAAAAGTACCTTATGGTTCAGCCTGATCATTTTGACTTACTTCCTTCTTCAGAGTTTTTTCTTCTCTCCTGACTCATCTCTTGAACACACACCCGTTTCCTTCATCCCAAAACATTTCCTGAGCGCCTCTGATGTTTGAAAGGCCTGTGCTGGCATCGGGAAGGAAGGAGAAACAGAAGGCAAAGTCCTTGCTGTCAGCACGCTTTCCACCCAGTAATTTGCGTGGCATTTCCCACTTTCTCAGACTCAGTTATTATCAAACAAAAAAAAAAGGGGGGGGGGAGTCTTAGGCAGTGCTGCCTTTCCAGGGCAGGTCTGTAAGAGTCTCATTTTCCACGCGAGGCTTTTCTGGGAATTTCCATCTTCAGTTAAATGTTACTTGTTCTGCGGAAAAACCTCTCCTTGCAGATTTTGTGCCTTTCACCTCTGCTGAGCCAGGGGCATGCTAGCATCATGCTGGGGCCGAGGACTCCCCAACACGGCGGCCCCTCGACCACTGTGAACAGGCCTCCCTGAAGGGCCTTGGTCAGTAGGTCCAGAAATAGCACTTTCACGGTTTGATTGGAAAGAGGTGATTTGGAGCCTCGGGGATGATCTGGAAGTGGCCTTGCCGTGCTCCAGTCCCAGCGCAGCAACCGCGTGGAGGTGGACTGTCACCCTTGTCCCGGGTGCAGAGTTGTAAAAGAGAAAGCGTCTAGAAGAATGGACTGGTGGAGTTCCCGTCATGGCTCAGTGGTTAACGAATCTGACTAGGAACCATGAGGTTGTGGGTTCGATCCCTGGCCTTGCTCAGTGGGTTAAGGATCCGGCGTTGCCGTGAGCTGTGGTGTAGGTCGCAGAAGCGGCTCGGATCCCTCGTTGCTGTGGCTGTGGCAAAGGCCGGCGGCTACAGCTCCTGTTAGACCCCTAGCCTGGGAACCTCCATATGCTGCGGGTGCGGCCCTAGATAAGGCAAAGAGACCAAAAAAAAAAAAAATTAGAAGAATGGACTGGTTTCTCCCATGGTTGTCACTCTGTCGTTGAAAGCTTCTCTCTCTTTTCTCTTTTTAGGACCACACATGTGGCACGTGAAAGTTCCCAGACTTGGGGTGGAACTGGAGCTACAGCTGCCAGCCACAGACACAGCCATGCAGGATGCTTAACCCAGTGAGCGAGGCCAGGGATTGAACCTGCATCCTAAATGGAGACTAGCCGTGTTCGTTGCTGCTGAGCCGCAACGAAGCTGAGAACTCCAGCTTCTCTTTTTGAAAGGAAAAAGCCCAACGTCCCTTCTGTAAACCACGGTCTGTTTCTTTGTGGTCTTCTGAGAGGCTTTTCTTGTTTCTTAGATTACAGACTCCATTACGAAAATGAGGTTGGCTGTCCAGCCAGAGCGATGGATAGGATCAGACCTACCATGAGTCTTCTAGCATGGCTATGGGACCCACCTTCCATATTTCTCCAGAAATAGAGTGAAATATTTGGCTGGAAAAAAAAATCTGTATTCTCCAGAAGTAGGATGAAATAGTTGGAAAAGCTGGTTTCAGACCCTCTCTGGAATTCATAATAGCAGAACAGTTAAAGAAAGGAATGTTATGCAAGCAGGTGTTTATTTGGGGTCAGCTTTGGCTTGGTTCTGTGTATTTCTTTTTCTTTTTTTCTTTTTTTTGTCTTTCTGCCTTATCTAGGGCCGCACCTGCGGCATATGGAGGTTCCCAGGCTAGTGGTCTAACAGGAGCTGTAGCCGCCGGCCTTTGCCACAGCCACAGCAACGCGGGATCCGAGCCGCGTCTGCAACGTACACCACAGCTCACGGCAACGCCGGATCCTTAACCCACTGAGCAAGGCCAGGGATCGAACCCGCAACCTCATGGTTCCTAGTCTGATTCGTTAACCACTGAGCCACGACGGGAACTCATTGTTTTTTTTAATCGAAATATAATTGATTTACATTGTTTTAATTTCTCCTGCACAGCCAAGTGATTCAGTTATACGTACATACATATATAGATACACATTCTATTTTTAGTATTCTTATCCGTTGTGCTTTATCACAGGCTGAATATAGTTCTCTGAATTCTGCAGCAGGACCTTGCTGTTTAATTCATCCTATATATAATAGTTTGCATCTGCTAACCCCAACCTCCCACTGATATTTCATTATTGAATCATGAAAACTAAATTGGATTCAGAAGGGAACAGAATTGGAGTTTAAAGAAGGGCTTCTTGAAGTGTTACTTTTATAAAATCAACCTGATAGCTTTAGAGCCATTTAGGCAATTAAAGCAACTTAGAATTATGTTTTCTTTTCTTTTTCGGTTTTGTTTTGAAAAAGAGCTATTGTTAAAACTCAAATGAGGGAGTTCCCATTGTGGCTCAGTGGTAATGAACCCGACTAGTATCCCTGAGGATGCGGGTTCAATCCCTGGCCTCACTCAGTGGGTTAAGGATCCGGCGTTGCCGTGAGCTGTGGTGTAGGTCACAGATGGGGCTCGGATCTCGTGTGGCTGTGGCTGTTGTGTAGGCCAACCGCTGCAGCTCCGATTCCACCCCTAGCCTGGGGACTTCCAGATGCTGCGGGTTTGGCCCGAAAAAGACAAAACAAACAAAAAATCTCAAATGGATGATGAGGTTTTAGATAGATACAAAAACGCTAGAACGGTGAAGAAATGGGCAGAACGGGGGTCCTGCTGGGCTTCGTGTAAAAGGACGTGAAAGTGTGCAGAGTGTGCACGGGTCCCTAAAACCCCCACCACCACGCGCACATTGTCACCGCTGGTCTCTGCAGCCTGTTAGCGCAGCTTCACAAGGTGTCACCTGAACCCGAGGAACTTGAAAGGGGGGTTGGGGGCAGCAGGCACAGGTGAATCGGGTGGCAGAGCCAGGACCCTCCATCCTCCTGTTGCTGGAAAGAGTTACTGATCCCTGGGCCACCGGCAGGTTTCAGGGACATTCTTCTCTTCTTGCTGTCGCTGCAGTGACACGGCCCTGGTTTACTGATCTTCTCTCCCTAGGAAATCTTAAGTGGCTTTCCTCTGGGGTTACGGCCAGGCTTCGCCGGACTGCATGTGTGTGTGTGAGTGAGTGTGTGTGAGTATTGAGTGTGGGTGTGACGTGTGAGAGTGAGTGAGTGAATGTGAGTCTGGGGAATGTGTGAGTGTGTTTGTGTGTGTGTGGGGGGGGGTCCAGTGTGATGCAAGGGCGCGTGTGTCAGTGAGGGTGAGGGGTGTGTGGTGTGTCACTGAGTGTGTCCCTTTCTGTGGGTCTCTGTGTTCATCCCTCTGCTAATATCACAGTCACACCACGTTACTACGTCACATTACTATAGCTGTGCAGTAATTCTTGAAATGGGTGAACTCATTTCTCTCTTTCTTTGTTCGAGTCGTTGGAGCTATTCTGGTTTCTTTTTTTTTTTTTTTGTCTTTTTTGCCTTATCTAGGGCCGCACCCGCGGCATATGGAGGTTCCCAGGCTAGGGGTCTAACAGGAGCTGTAACCGCCGGCCTACACCACAGCCACAGCCATGCGGGATCCGAGCCGCGTCTGCGACCTACACCACAGCTCACGGCAACGCCGGATCCTTAACCCACTGAGCAAGGCCAGGGATCGAACCCGCAACCTCATGGTTCTTAGTCGGATTCGTTAACCACTGAGCCACGAAGGGAACTGCTATTCTGGTTTCTTGGCTGCCCTCTGTAAACGTCCGAATAACCTTGTCTATATGTATAAAGTAATTTTGCTGAGATTTTTATAGGCGTCACATCAGATCTCTATCAGTTTGGGGGAAACGCGTGTCTTTCCTGTATTGAGTCTTTGAATCCATGAACATGTTTTCCAGTCCACAAATCCCTTGAAGTCTGTGAATTCTTTTATTAGCATTTGGTAGTTTTCAGCACAAAGGTCATGGATATGTTTTGTTAGATTTACATCTATGTATTTCAGCTTTTTTTTTTTTGATTATAAGTGCTGTTATATTTCGTATTTGTGTCCAGGAGTTCCCACTGTGGCGCAGCAGCAGTGAATCTGACTAGTGCCCATGAAGACGCAGGGTCAATTCCTAGCCTCGCTCTGTTGCCGTGGGCTGTGGTGTGGGTCGCAGATGTAGCTCAGATCTGGTGTTGCTGTGGCTGTGGTGTAGGCCACCAGCTGCAGCTTTGATTCAGCCCCTAGCCTGGGAACCTCCATATGCCACAGGTGTGGCCCTAAAAAGACACACACACACACACACACACACACACACAAATTTGTATCCACAGGTGCATAAGTACAAATGATTTTTGTGTTTTCTAGAGACAGTTATGTCATCTGTGAGTATAGGCAGTTGTATTTCTTCACCACCAATCTGTCTGCCTTTTATTTCCTGTTCTTGACTGTTGCTCTAGCTAGAATTATCTATACTAGATTTAATGAAAGTTATGAAAGTGGACCTCCTTGCATTGCTCTTGGTTCAGTATTTCATCATTAATATGATGTTAGCCATAGTTTTTGTAAATATTCTCTCTCTTTTTTTTTTTTTGGCCTTTTTATAGCCACATCTGTGGCGTGTGGAAGTTCCTGAGGCAGGGATTGAATCAGGTCTGTGTCACGGCCACAGCAACTTGGGATCAGAGCCACATGGGCGACCTACACCACAGCTTGTAACAGCACTGGATCCTTAGCCCGTTGATCAAGGCCAGAGATCAAACCCACATCCTCACAGAGATAATGCCAGGTCTGTAACTGCTAAGCCACAGCGGGAACTCCTGTGGATATTCTTTATCCGGTTGAAGAAGTTCCCTCTGTTCTTAGTTTTCTGAGAGTATTTTTTTATTTTTTATTTTATTATTATTATTTTTTGTCTTTTTGCTTTTATCTAGAGCCGCACCCGTGGCATATGGAGGTTGAGAGTATTTTTTTGAAATCATCAATGGGAGTTCCTGTCATGGCTCAGTGGTTAACGAATCCGACTAGGAACCATGAGGTTGCGGGTTCGATCCCTGGCCTTGCTCAGTGGGTTAAGGATCCGGCGTTGCCACGAGCTATGGTGTAGGTCGCAGACGCGGCTCGGATCCCGCATTGCTGTGGCTGTGGCGAAGGCCGGCGGCTATAGCTCCTGTTAGACCCCTAGCCTGGGAACCTCCATATGCCACGGGTGTGGCCTTAAGATAAAGCAAAAAGACAAAAAAAAAAATCAATGAAATCATGAATGGATGCTGAATTTTGTCAAATGCTTTTTTGCATCCATTGATAAGATCGTGTGGTTTTTCTTCTGTAGCCTGGTAATATGGGGCATTACATGAATGTCAAGGCATGGGTCCAGCCTACCATCTTGCAGTTGGAATCATGTTTTGTTTCTAAGTTTGCAGACGTTGTTAGAGCGTTTTGTGTCCCTCACTTATAAGAAACGACACTTTCCTTTTCAGTTGTTGATCTGGGGTCCATCATTGTTAGCAATCAGTTGTTAATCATTGAATCAGTTGCTAACTACTGAATGATTTAAATATTTAAAATGATATTCTTGTAATTAATAGACATTTAGTTGAACCAGTGGTTTTGAGATTGAGGGTATGTCTTTTTCTAAACCTTCTAAATCAGGACAGTTCAACTGAATTACCCTCTATGAGGTCTATTTTTAAGCAGTGATCAACTCTCTCTCTCTTTTTTCTGTCTTTTTAGGGCTGCACCTGAGGCTTATGGAAGTTCCCAGGCTACGGGTCGAATCAGAGCTAAGCTGCCGGCCTATACCACAGCCACAGCCACAGCCACGTGGGATCCAACCCATGTCTGTGACCTACACCACAGCTCACGGCAATGCCGGATCCATGACCCGCTGAGTGAGGCCAGGGATCGAACCCACGTCCTCACGGATACTAGTCAGATTCATTTCTGCTGTGCCGCCACGGGAACCCTGAGTGTATGTCTATTTCTCTACACCTTCTAAATCAGGACAGTTCAACTGAATTCAACCTGCTACAGGAAGATCTATTTTTAAGTAGTAGTCATCTCTTATCCCATTTTTTTACTGCTGTTGTCGGAGCGGAAGTTGTAAGTTGCTAAGTTATCTCAGACCCTAAGTTTTGGAAATAATCTAAGGGGCTGGTTGAATGAGGAGCCCTTCTTGGAGGTGTTGGCAGGGTACCCCTAGGTTCTCCTGCAGGCTTTTAGAGAGCTGCGAAGTTTCTGTAATTATTCCTTAAAGTTAAACCTTGATGAAAGCGTTTCCTTATTTATTTATTATATGACCCAGTCGACTCGCGGATAATAGGCTCGGGTCTTGTAATTTGGGCATAGCTTTAATATTTTTTAATGGACCAGAAACTTGTCTTTACACATCCTTGCCTTTGCCAAAACGCTTTTGAGTCCTTGCCCTTCTCCTTTGTAAACAATCTCTGGTCCTCTCGCCAACTCAGAGCAGGCACCTGCTTTAACCCGGCAGCATCTTTTGGCCCCCATCAGCCCCCACACATATCTTGGCAGCTCTCTGTGGCCGGATCCTTCTGGAAGGAAAGATTCTGAATTGCAGTGGAGACACACCAAATATAGGGTTATAATCACTACAACTGCTTGGGCTGCAAAGTCCCCACTTGACATGAAGAGGAAAAAAATATCGCCACACGCACAGTTTCGTCCTAATAAAAACTGGCTGTTATTGTTACCTAATCTCGTGCAGGCATTTTTTGTGTCTCTCTCACCTGTCATGCCCTGGGCATTAGAGGTACATGTGAGACGAATTTAGGCCACTTGGGGCGTTTCCATTTCTGATTCAGTTTTCCGTTTCTTCTGCCGGTGGTTCTGCCAAGAAATAATTCTTGGTGGATTTCATTGAATCTTCCCCAGCCCCCGGCTTAGCAGCCTCTGCAGGCTTGGGACCGGTGTGTTTTCCTGCTCACAGGCCTCCATCTGCAGCAGCTCAAGGGATCCAAGCTTGATTTCCTTGCAGCGCACTTCTTTGTTGTATAACCGCTCTCGTGCAGCTGAATTTCACACCCAGCTATGAGCTGGGTGACACCAAGTGTGGTTTGTTTCAGACTTTATTCTAATTCTCACACATCGCTGAACAGGATATGTTTTCTTATTATATTTAACTTGAATTTAGACCTTTAGCAAAGAAGACCAAATGCTGTTGATTTGGTGGAGGAGGGAGGCAGGGGGTGTGTAACTGCTCAGAATATTTTTGATCTAATATTAAATATTTTGATCTCATACTGAAGATTTTCTTTTTCCTCCCATCATGCTCCTTTCTTTCTTCCTTCTTTCATTCCTTCCTTTCTCTTTCTCTCTCTCTCTCTCTTTCTTTCTTTTCTTTCTTGTCTTTTTAAGGTCACACCCACTGCATGTGGAAGTTCCCAAGCTAGGGGGCAAATCAGAGCCATAGCTGCTGGCCTATGCCACCACAGCCACACGAGATCTGAGCCTCATCTGCAACCTACACCACAGCTCATGGCAACACTGGATCCTTAATCCATTGAGTGAGGCCAGGGATCGAACCTGCATCCTCATGGATACTATGTGGGTTCTTAATCCATTGAACTTCCTCTAGGAGCCTTGTGTCTGGCAAGGCAGGCGTGGCGGGGACCAGTGGGGACAGGGCGGTGCCTGCTGGAGGCACTGTCCAGCCTGGGACTGGACAGTGATGCCCACATGGCACCGGGGCAGCGGTGGGCACAGCCGAGGAGAGGGTCCGAGGTCTGCTTCCGGCCGATGGGGTCCTGAGTTCAGCTGCAGGAGAGAAAGTTCTCTCCTTCCTGGGAAGTCACCGTTGATACAGTTTCAGCTTGGCCGCCCGCCGGGCAGTGAGCCATTCAGGCGTGTGGCCAGAAAACCGAGCAGAGGCTGTATTTCGACTGATACTTAAGATTCTCTTTCCTCCCCTCGTGGTTTTTTAAAACGTTTTCTCATTTTGGCGAAGTTTTTAGGAAGTTCTCTCTTTAAGCTCTGTTCCCCCCATATCGAATTTTCTTTCGCTCAGTTAGCTTGCATATTCCAAAGAAAAGCATCTTTAAAAATGTCTTTCCCCGGACTTCCCGTCATGGCACAGCGGAAAGGAATCCAGCTAGGAACCATGAGGTTGAGGGTTCGATCCCTGGCCTCGCTCAGTGGGTTAAGGATCTGGCGTTGCCGTGAGCTGTGGTGTAGGTCGCAGACGCGGCTCGAATCCCGCGTTGCTGTGGCTGCGGTGTAGGCCGGCGGCTACAGCTCCAATTAGACCCCTAGCCTGGGAACCTCCATATGCCGCGGGTTCAGCCCTAAAAAGAAAAAAAAAAAGCAAAAATGTCTTTCCCCATCACATGGAGCCATCTAAATATACTTTCTCTTCGTTATATGTAGATGTGAATGGATGTTCTCGCAGGCCGACTTGTTAATTATTTTACATTTATCTGAAAAGCCCGTGCTTGGGGGAATTCAAGTTTTTCCATCTCTCAAACAAGGATAACAGACAAGCTGATCCCCTTAGTAGCCTCTCGTAAGGATTAGGAAAATCAGCTTGTCTGTGAGGAGTTTCAAGCTCCCTGGAATTAGTCAGAGGTTTTTTTTTTTTTTTATGTATCATTGTCATGTTCTCGTTGGCTGGGGATAGCAGCTTTGCCAGGTCACCACCGACTGGGTGTGGAGAGCCCAGAGTGTAGCCCAAGTTCCAGCTTTGACCTTGAGCCCGGCTGACCGGCTGCGGTGGGGAGGGGCCAGCTGTGCAGGTGGCGGCTCCATGGAGGTGAGCGCGATGACAGGCCTGGGTGGAGCGGGACTCCTGTGCCCCAGCCTGGGTGGCCGGGCCACCAAGCCCCTTTCTGCGAGACGGGACGTGAAGCCTTGCGAACTTGGTGGACAGGCGCCGTTTTCCGCTTCACTCTTGGTTCCACAGTTTTTTGGAAGCAGGAGTGTAGCGTCTGAATGACAGTAAACTTGATGTATCACATTATTACTTATAAATATAGCGACCTAACTATAGATGAAGTCTATTTCCTGGCTGTGTAATGAAGGAGAGAGGGGCAGATACTGTGACGTTTTATAGATAGAATCTTTTCATTCCCTTCTATTTTGTTTTATTTTATTTTTTTGTCTTTTTGCCTTTTCTAGGGCCGTACTCGCAGCATGTGGAGGTTCCCAGGCTAGGGGTCTAACAGGAGCTGTAGCCGCCGGCCTTCGCCACAGCCACAGCAATGCGGGATCCGAGCCGCGTCTGCGACCTACACCACAGCTCGTGGCAACGCCGGATCCACTGAGCAAGGCCAGGGATCGAACCCACAACCTCATGGTTCCCAGTCGGATTCGTTAACCACTGAGCCACGATGGGAACTCCTCTTGAGCGATTTTTAACCTACGGTGATCTCCCAGAGTCTCCTAGGTTTCCCTTTTTATCTGTGGTCCCCTGTCGGGACTTGGGCAGCTGCCTGTATAACCACCCCACTCCATCTCTATCCATAAGATTGGACAGAGGCAGCTTACGGGACCTGACAGCCATCCCTCCAGGCTGCTGAGAGGGGCAGCCTCGGGCCTCACCCAGTCGGGGCCCAAGGAGGGGCTCCGGTTGTGGGCCTGGGGCCCTGGGCTTCCGCTGACTCAGCCACACGCCCAGGACCAGGCTCCCAGCGGGCAGCTTCAACCCCGGGCCGCTGGCCTCGGCTTCCCAAGGGAGGCTCTGGAGAGTTCTAGGCCCATCCTTTGAGCCAGACTGCACCCTGAGCAGGCTCACCGGCTGCCCGTGTGTTTGGGGCGAAGGAAGACCTCCTCAGAACACACCTGGTGCCGGGTGACGGCTAGGGAGTGTGTATGGGCTGGAGAGGGCGGGCGCGAGGGTCTGAGAACAGACTTGGCCTTGAACTTCCCGTGTTCAAGGAGAATTTCTTTTTCCTGGTTATCGCCTCCTAATTTGATCATCCTCAAGCGTTAGTATTCCCTTGAAATTTCTGCGCATTCTCCGTGCCAGTCCTAAAAGCAGGTGCAATTCCACCCGCTGTAGTCTTTTTCATTTGTCCTCTGCAGAGCGTTTTACGGAAAAATTGGCTGTGGCTTTTTCATCAGCTTTGCAGCTGGGATCGTGTGCCCCGGAGGGGAGACCCTGACCTGGCCAAAAAAAAAAAAAAAAAAAGGGACAAAGAACCCGAAGTGTCCACGCTGAAGTGGCTGGCTTGCTTCTTCTAAGGTGCTAGAGATAAAGGCAGAGGAAATAATCCGTGGCGTGTAGCACGGAGGCCGGAAGGTGTGGTGAGTTTGCCCTCTGCTTCATTTCTGGACGCCTGGTCCTTCTCAGAGCTGCAGTGGGAATGGGGTGGTGTCCTTTGTCCTTTCCGGCGTGTCACGTCTGGTGCAGTGTTGGACAAAGCTCCCCTTCATTTTGTTATGTTTTCGTTTAATGTGGGTCCTGTCTATGAGCTGGAAGCTCAAGGTATAAACATCTGCCAGACACAGGCAAGCAACAGGGTCAGCCTCTGTAGCTACGAAAGTGCCTCAAAAATCTCATCTCATGATAAGCTTTTTTTTTTTTTTTCCTCTGCTTTTTAAGGCCAAACCCACAGCATATGTGGAGGTTCCCAGGCTAGGGGTCCAATTGGAGCTCTAGCCTCCGGTCTACACCACAGCCACAGCCACGCCAGATCCAAGCCACATCTTCGACCTATACCACAGCTCACGGCCCTGATGGAGCCTTAACCCGCTGAGCGAGGCCAGGGATTGAACCCACGTCCTCGGGTTCATTACTGCTGAGCTGCAATGGAGCTCCCCATTATAGGCTTTTAACAGGAATAAGGCAACATTCATCAGCAGGGGAGCCCTCCCTGGATTCACTTTCTGCAGGATAATTGCCTCTTTATCCATCTTGAGAACCATTAGCTTGGTTTCAAGAAGAAAAAAAAAGGAGTTCCCGTCGTGGCTCAGTGGTTAACGAATCCAATTAGGAACCATGAGGTTGCGGGTTCGATCCCTGGCCTTGCTCAGTGGGTTAACGATCCTGCGTTGCCGTGAGCTGTCGCAGATGCGGCTTGGATCCCGTGTTGCTGTGGCTGTGGCGCAGGCCGGCGGCTACAGCTCCTGTTAGACCCCTAGCCTGGGAACCTCCACTTGCTGCGGCCCTAAAAAGACAAAAAAACAAAAAAAAAGGACCGTGACAGAGCCATTGGGTTCTTGCCTTGCCCCAAACACGTGAAAGAGGCTTGAACACCTGAAGCATGTGGTTTCTGAAGGAATCCTGTACAGCCTGGTTTCTCCGGTCCTGTTATACAGTAACCGCTTTCTAGAAGCAAGGCAGCCCTCGTTTGTGCACTGCGCCTTGTCGGGGGTGGGAGGGAGAGGAGGCCCGAGCGAGCCGTGTCCGTGTAGGGCGGCTTCTTTCGCCTTGGCTGAAACCCGCAGGTTCCTCCTTAACCCTCTCGCCTCCAGCACGCCAGCAACGTGTGCGGATGGGCTTACGTGGGTCCAGCACCTTCGATTCAGGATATTTCCAGAGGTTGCTCCTTCGGGGCCATGCGGGGGCGGGGGTGCTGCTGTGACGACCCCCTTCTCTCAGGAGACCCGGGGTGACCCCCCTCCACGCATCACCAGGGGGGTTGGGGTGGGGAGGACAGAGTGACCCCACCCCCCAGGAGGGGGCGGCACGCACCAGTCCCGGGGTGACCACGGGAGTCTAAGGACCACCATGGATGGGGGTGACCGTCTGCACCGAGTAGTCTCACCCAAGGGAGCCTGGAATGGGGAGCAGAGACGCTGTGTGCCCCCCACCCCCCGCACCGCTCTCGCCTCCAGGCTGCGCCTCACCTTGCACTTCCAGAGGCTGGAATCTGGTCCTGCCCCTTTGTAGGGCTTTCTCAGCCTCCCTGTGCTGTCTCTGTGGCATTGCCTTCCTTCTCCTGTTTGGGTTAATCCCGGATGAGTTGCAGTCCGTCTACACCCCAGCGTGTCAGGCCGATGGGGGCTGATGATCGTGGGTGCTTTGGCATGTAGAACCGCTCGCTGTGTGGGCAGGTCAGGCCTCCCCAGACCCCAGTGTCCTCGTCCAAGAGCAGGTCTCAACAGCTCACATAAGGGGAGTTCCCGTCGTGGCTCAGCGGAAACGTATCCGACTAGGAGCCATGAGGTGGCGGGTTCGATTCCTGGCCTCGCTCAGTGGGTTCAGGATCCGGCATCGCCGTGAGCTGTGGTGCAGGTCGCAGACACGGCTCAGATCCGGCATTGCTGTGACTGTGGCGAAGGCCGGCAGCTACAGCTCCGATTTGACCCCTAGCCTGGGAACTTTCACGTGCCGCAGGTGCGGCCCTAAAAAGACCAAAAGAAAAAAAAAAGGGAAAGAGTCTGTGGAGAGGAGGCAGAAGCAGGGCTGGGAGCTGTGGAGTCTTTAGCTGTCAGAGTGGCTCTGATCTCCCCGCTTCCCTCTTCTGCCACACCGTCTGGGTCCCTCGTGCCAGCCCCTGTCCCGTAGAGGCAGATGCTCAGTTGTGACGCCAGGAGCAGGGACGCCAGGGGCCGTCCTGAGAGCCAGCTGCCGCTGTGCACACAGGAGGAGTTAAACCGGGGCCTGGGGGGAGGTTTGCAGAGCTCCTTTCTCTACGTTGCGGAGAGCAGTGGGGAACTCACTGAGTAGTGATTCTTGCAGACCCGCCTTATGCACACGCCTTCAGGGTGGGCGCTGACCCAGGAGATCGGACCTCGATTTGTGTTCTGTGAGTACAGCTAATCCGGGCCTGAGGTCCCCTGGGCCCCAGCCGTCAAAGAGCCGATTGTGCCCAGGAGGAGCCTGTGCGCAGGGCGGCCCCGGGCGCCCCAGCTCACCGCTTCCTGGCTCCGCAGACACTGCTGTGTTTCTTCCGCGTCGGCCCTTGAGGCTGTCCCGGGCACGCAGGGTGGAGACGCCCTGTAGAGTTCAGCGCCACTCCTTGAGTGGTCGCCTTTGTCACGCTAGCCGGTGGAACTGCCCCACCCGGCCTCGCCACTGAGCCCACCGTCCGTGCGCCACCTCGGCTGCCCCGACAACATCTCACAGCTGGTCCCGGAGCCCCTGTGACTCAGGAGCTTCGAGGGGACATTAACCGACCCCTCCGGGCAGGCTCGCTGTCACAGCACACAGCCACTGCGGCCAAAACGTGCACCGGGGTTTGAACATCCATCCTAACAGGGCCTCTGCCTGCCGGGGGAAAGTCCTCGTCTCCAGTGTCCCCGTTCTGGTGAGTGTCTCTGGACCAGACCTGGCTTATTCACACTCCGGGAGCTTCCACTCTCTCTCTCTTTTTTTTGCCTTTTTGCCTTTTATCTAGAGCCACACCCGCGGCATGTGGAGGTTCCCAGGCTAGGGGTCTAACAGGAGCTGTAGCCGCTGGCCTGCGCCACAGCCACATCAACGCGGGATCCGAGCCGCGTCTGCAACCTACACCACAGCTCATGGCAACGCCGGATCCTTAACCCACTGAGCAAGGCCAGGGATCGAACCCGCAACCTCGTGGTTCCTAGTCGGATTCGTCAACCCCTGAGCCACAAAGGGAACTCCCGGGAGCTTCCACTCTTAAGACAAAATGCTAGCCAGGACCTGTATCCCCTTGCCTGGCTCATTTGCATGAAGGCTGTAGATTCCTAATAAGCTCTTGTTGTTTTGAAATGTATTTAACTTCTGCTTCTCAGTCCCCGCCCTCCGTACCTTTGGTAGGTGGGAGCGTGGGATTAAACCTTTCTATCTGTCCTAAGGGCTTTGGCCTCTTAGGGGGTAGTTAGTTATTTCTCTCCCAGTTCTTGAACTCGCTGGTGCCGGAATTTGTGCTTGGTTCCATTTTTTTCTCCTGGCGCTTGTGGTCCGTGTGTGGTAACAGTCGGTGCTAAGAGACAGTAAGGATGAAAAGGACAGACTGCTGTTCGGGACCCGACGCCGGGGGCCCTTGCTGTGTGTCTTCTGGGGATCTGGGCCTGCCCGGGACGCTTGCTGGCCTGGGCGGGCGGTCAGGGCTGCCGGACCGCGTACACCTGGCGTCTGAAAACCCCACTCCGTCGCTGGACACCCCACCCCCGTGTCATTCAGGCTCTCTGCCTTAAACGTTCAGAAGGAAATTCCTTAAGCAACCCTCCCGCCCCACCCCCTCCTCCGTACCCGGGGAGAAGTTCTCAAGGCCGTTCTGGCCCAGGGACGCTGGAACTGCACAGTCTGCCCTGAGGGTGATGTGGCAGCCTGAGAGTTTGGGGGGGTACCCCTGTGTTGGGTGGGCTCAGCCCCGGTGGCCCGGCAAGCCCTGCTCTGTGGCACCTTCTGCCTTCACGGCGGCCCCTGAGGGAGCCTCCGCCTGCTGTTTTGTTGTCCAGAGATGCTAAGAACGGTCCCTTCAGACTAACCTACAAGGTCAGTGTTTCGAACAGGGTGAGTCACAGAACCATCCCTGGGGTTTCGGCCAGCAGCAAGAAAAACACCGGGGAAGGCACTTAGAGGAAGGATGGGCTTCCACTGTGGCTCAGTGGGTTAAGAACCTGACTCCTGTCCATGAGGATGCGGGTTTGATCCCTGGCCTCGCTAAGTAGGTTAAGGATCTGGTGGTGTCGTGAGCTGTGGGGTAGGTCGCAGATATGGCTCGGATCTGGTGTTGCTGTGGCTGTGGCGAAGGCTGGCGGCTGCAGCTCTGATTAGACCCTTAGCCTGGGGACTTCCATATGCCGCAAGTGTGGCTGTGAAAAGGAAAAAAAAAATGAATATGCGGGTGGCAAGGACACTGATGAGCACAAAGAATTTTCTGTAATACTTAGATATAATGAGTTCCTCTGAGAGATTCATCGAAAACAGTAAGGTGCCTGAATACCAAAGCTGAGATTTTTTCTTTTTTTTTGTCTTTTTGCCTTTATGTAGAGCCACACCCGCGGCATATGGAGGTTCCCAGGCTAGGGGTCTAACAGGAGCTTGTAGCCGCCGGCCTACGTCACAGCCACAGCAACACGGGACCCGAACCGCATCTGCAACCTACACCACAGCTCACGGCAACGCCGGATCCTTAACCCACTGAGCAAGGCCAGGGATTGAACCCGCAGCCTGACGGTTCTTAGTCGGATTCGTTAACCACTGAGCCACGATGGGAACTCCTAAAGCTGAGATGTTTTTAATCACAGAATTATACAAGGTAGGAGCATGCAACTCCCTTCTCCCATGGGGGCCTCACGCTGATTACAGAAATGGCTTTACCTCGCTCTCCAACCACCCGCAAGAGTGAGCTCGTCTGAAATCTGGGTGTCTTTCCTAGGTTTTAAAAATACTAGTAGCACAGTGCTGCTGGGCTAGTACAGCCGTCTCTAACTTGTGTAACAGGTGCTTGGTTAATGACGCGGCGTGGTCCATCTGCAGCCTGTAAACACGTTATAAAGCTTACCTCTTGGCTGCTCCCAGCGTCTCCAGAGGGACAAGAGATGGTGTTTAGCCTGGGTTCCATCGCACTGAGGCGTCCTTTCAGAGGAGTGAGAACAGGAGCAAAAGCCTCCTGACTTCCCCAGGCACATGCTCCAGCCTCCGCTCGGTGGCCGGTTCTTACTGTTCTGATATTAAGTTAGAATGCTGGAAACATCAGAAATCGTGTGTGAAAAGATGCAGATTTTTTTTTCCAACGTTATCTGCTCCTGGCATTTAAAAGGAGCCATCCGTCACTGATTCTTTGGCAGTAATTTTTATGGCTTTAATTTTTTTAGAAAGTCATTTCTTCCTAAAAATCTATTTTTTTCCCCTCCTTTTACATCCCAAGAACAGGATACTAAATGACTTTGAGATTTATACAGATGAATTTCAAAAGCTGGACTGGGCTTCAAAGAGATTGGAACAGAACAAAAAAATTATTGTACAGTTTTAAATGCCTTTAGCCATCGCTTTAAAAGACTGCTTCTCTTAATTAGCATGATTTCAATGTATCATGTAAAAGTTGTGATCCCATTAAAAATATGTTAGAGGGAGTTCCCGTTGTGGTGCAGTGGAAATGAATGTGACTAGTATCCATGAGCATGTGGGTTCAGTCCTGGGCCTCGCTCAGTGGATCGGGGATCTGGTGTTGCCGTGAGCTGTGGTGTAGGTCACAGATGTGGCTTGGATTCCGCGTTGCTGGGGCTGTAGGGTGTAGGCCAGCGGTTGCAGCTCTGATTTGACCCCTAGCCTGGGACCTTCCATATGCTACAGGTGCAGCCCTACAAGGCAAAAAAAAAAAAAAAAAAAAAAAAAAAAAAAAAAAAAAAAAAATATATATATATATATATATATATAAAAGATTGTATACTTTCTTTTCACAGCATAATAAGTGGCATTGAATATTCCATTTTGGGATTTCTTTTTTAGGGGGGGCGCACCCACAGCATATGGAGGTTCCCAGGCTAGGGATCCAATCAGAGCTACAGCTGTCAGCTACAGCCACAGCCACAGCAACACGGGATCCGAGCCGCGTCTGCGACCTACACCACAGCTCACGGCAACACCAGATCCTTAACCCACTGAGCGAGGCCAGGGATCGAACCTGCAACCTCATGGTTCCTAGTAGGGTTCGTTTCTGCTGAGCCGTGACGGGAACTCCATTTTGTTTTTTTTTTAAATTTGCTTATTTCGTCTTTAATGACAACACATTTAGAGTAAAAGTCTTTAATGTAGCAGAATCAGGGGTCATGTGTCCTCTCTGGTAATTTAATATTTCGATATAATGAGTTCATCTGAGAGATTTCATGAAAAACAGTAAGGTGCCTGAATACCAAAGCTGAGATGTTTTTAATCACAGAGTTATAGTAATTATACAAATCCCAAGATTTTCATCAGACAGAAAAGGCTTCCAGGGCTAAACGCGCACTTTAAATTTAGCGCGAATGACCATGTGTTGTCCTGAATTATAGGTGGAGGCCCCTCAGGCCAGGGAAGAGGATGTTGTGTTGAATTTTAAAGGGACACTGGGGCAGTTCCCAACTGCGGCTCAGCGGGTTAAGAACCCAACGCAGTGTCCTTGAGGACGCAGGTTCAGTCCCTGGCCTCGCTCAGCGGGTTGAGGATCCGCCGTTGCCGCAAGCTGAGGTGTGGATCCCAGATCCGGCTCGGATCCGGCATTGCCGTGGCTATGCTGTAGACCACAGCTGCAGCTCCGATTCGACTGCTAGCCTAGGAACTTCCGTAGGTGGCAGGTGCAGCCCTAAAAAGCAAAAAAAAAAAAAAGTCATCTAGGAAAAATTCTATTAAAATCTCCCTAAACAAGAGGTCTTATTTGGTCCATGTGTCTTTCTTTTTTTCTGGCTCGGATGGGAATTGAGGAGAGGGGATTAAGAAAAGAAAGGCGCTGGACTAGCAGGGCCGTGGGGTGTCCGCTGTGGGTGGAAGAGGGAATGAATGTTGAGAAAAGGGAGGGCGGGTCAGAGCCCCATGGCTCCTTGTCTTGGGGGTGCGATCGAGGTGCCGAGCAGAGCTTGCAGGAAAGGCCCTGTCGTCTGCCTGGTATTCCTGGCGCACAGTCAGGGCAGGGACTTCCTCTCGCAGGCGGGGCAGAGGCATCCTGGGGTTTGAGTCCTAGGTGAGAACAGTGTCTTCGGGGCTCCGTGCTTCTCCCAGCCCCACCCGTGTCCGTGGTCAACTCACCGTCCCCTGTCCGTAGGCAGACCTGGAGAGTCTGTCCTTCTGAGTGTTTGGCCCTCCCGGTGCTTTCCCCGTGTCCTCATGGGGACCAGCTTTCAGCTCTGCCTGGGTGGGTGCCCTCGGGAGCCCGGGACCCTCACTTGTTCGCCCTGACCAGTGCCCGACAGGCCCCGTCTGGAGTTTCACTGTCATTCAAGTTTCGCTCTTTACCTTTGACTCTGTGAAAGTAATATCTGCCACTGTGGAGACCTGACACAGCAGAGAGAAAAATCCAGAGAAGCAGAAAAGTCATCATTCGTTCTTCCATCCAGATGGAATTCACATTTCGTTGTATTTTCTTCCAGTCTTTTTTCCGCATCCTTTGTCCCACCTTACCGTGCAAATGCAGATTCGCGTTATGATTTAGAAGCAGCGAACAGTATTTCATCACCTGTTGCAAGCGTTTCTGATGAACACTGTGGAACGCTGACGGCCAAGGTGAACCCTGGGGTGGTGTTCCCCTGAGTAAGTGTCATCTGCTTTGGTCTCTTCTCAGGTCCGCTCTGGTCTGCATGCCCGGAGGGCTGCGATGGGAACGTGTATGGCCACGTGGATGGTTCCCCTGACTCGCCGCGTCTGCCCGGAAGCTCATCCTTCAGAAGTCCGGAAACCGCTTCCCAGGGTGGTGGACCCCGAGGGCCGAGACGCCGTGTAGACGGAAATGGACAGAAACAGCTCGGGATCCAGTCCGGGGGTGCCGTCGGCGGGGCCCGGCGTCCTGCGGTGATCTCGGTGGGCGCCGGACGCATGGCCGATTCCTGAGCGAGGATGCTGCGCCGCGGACTGATCGCCTGGGCCTCCCGGGTGGGCGCCTTGCTCGTGCTCCTGTGCTGCGCCGTCTCCGTCCTCTACATGCTGGCCTGCACCCCGAGGGGCGACGGCGAGCGGCGGGGGCTGCCCGGGGCCAGCGGCCCCACCGGGCGGGCCGGGTACCAGGCGGCGCTGCTCGAGTGGGAGGAGCAGCACCGCGGCTACGTGGGCAGCCTGCAGCGGCAGATCGCGCAGCTCAAGGAGGAACTGCGGGGGCGCAGCGCGCAGCTCAGGACCGCGCAGCAGCGCCTGGCCGGCGACCCTGCCGGCTCCCCCGAGAGGACCCAGGCCGACTTGCTGGCCTTCCTGCGCGCCCAGGTGGACAGGGCAGAGGTGCACGCCGGCGTCAAGCAGGCCACCGAGTACGCCGCCGTGCCCTTTGACAGCTTCACCCTGCAGAAGGTGTACCAGCTGGAGACGGGCCTGACCCGCCACCCCGAGGAGAAGCCGGTGCGAAGGGACAAGCGGGACGAGCTGGTGGAGGCCATCCAGTCGGCCGTGGAGGCCCTGAACAGTCCGGCCGAGAGCAGCCCCGATCGGCGTCCTTACACGGCCTCGGACTTCATCGA
Source organism: Catagonus wagneri (assembly GCA_004024745.2). Taxonomy (NCBI): domain Eukaryota; kingdom Metazoa; phylum Chordata; class Mammalia; order Artiodactyla; family Tayassuidae; genus Catagonus; species Catagonus wagneri. The sequence goes on along the minus strand of PVHT021183523.1, from coordinate 2,290,853 downwards.
AGGTGGGAGCGCTGGCGAAAGGGAGGCGGGGGGACTGGTCCGCCGGCGCCGGGGCCGGGCCCGGGCAGGGTACAGGCGGGAGGCTGGCAATGGCTTTGGGGATGGCGCGTGCACAGCTTTGTGTGAACGTCTCCGCAGGTAGAGCCTGACTTTTTGGCTTTTCAGAAACACCTGCTTCCACTCACTTCCTTGTGGAAACCGCGGGCACTGAATGGACAGGTTCCTTGTTTTCCTGGCCCGAGAAGGTAGAACCTCTTGCTCTCAATTAAAAAAAAAAGGGGGGGGGGGAAGAGGAGTTCCCGTAATGGCACAGCGGTTAACGAATCCGACTAGGAGCCATGAGGTTGCAGGTTCGATCCCTGGCATCTCTCAGTGGGTTAACGATCCAGCGTTGCCGTGAGCTCTGGTGTAGGTCGCAAATGCGGCTCGGATTAGCTCAGATCTGGCATTGCTGTGGCTGTGGCATAAGCCAACGGCTGTGGCTCTGATTCAACCGAAGCTTGGGCAACACTGGATCCTTAGCCCACTGAGCGAGGCCAGGGATCGAACCCGCAACCTCATGGTTCCTAGTCGGATTCATTAACCACTGAGCCACAACAGGAACTCCTACCCTTGTGATTTTTAATTTGCATTCATATTTGAAAATCTTTCTGCTTTTGTCTGCACAGTATCTAAAGATTGAGGCCCACGTTCTCAGTCAACATCTACAGAGGCCTGAGCTGATGTGCCCTGGGGTGCAGCGGACTTTCTGTTTCAGACCCTCTTGTCGTTGCTGCCCCCAGTGGTCGAACACAGCCTTGCATGTGAAGGCAGATCGGGGGGGCCCCCCCATGCCTTCCAAATTTGGAGAACGCCTAGGCAGCTGTTTTCATAAGATGAGTAAATAGACACAGACACTTTGAATACGTTTATACATATTTGACTGCCACACACACAGCTCATCTCACTTGTTTGTGTTTATCACAAGAGGTTGTGAAGGCAGAAGACTGGGCGTTGTGAGAGACTCCCCCAGTCAGGAGCTGCAGGGAGGTCAAGTTGAATTCAGCCTAAGGAGGAACGGTCGGAGTTCCCGTGGTGGCACAGCGGAAACGAATCTGACTAGGAACCATGAGGTTGCGAGTTCGATCCCTGGCTTCTCTCAGTGGGTTAAGGATCCAGCATTGCCGTGAGCTGTGGTGTAGGTCGCAGACGTGGCTCGGATCCCGCATTGCTGTGGCTGTGGCGAAGGCCGGCAGCTGTAGCTCAGATTTGAGCCCTGGCCTGGGAACCTCCATATGCCGTGGGTGTGGCCCTAAAAAGCCAAAAAAAAAAGAAGAAGAAGAAGGAGGAATGGTCATATGGTGATGTTTGGGAGCAGAGTGGAATTCCTGTCACTGCAGGAATTCTGTCATCCGCTGGGTGTGCATGTGGGCAGGAGGCTATAATTCTAGCAGGTGGACTGAGTCATATTTGAAGACCTTTTCGGTCCGGGTTCGTGATTCTCTGATCGACACCTAGTTAAGGAGAAAGAAAGACGCGGGTCTGATTCAACCCCTAGCCCAGGAACATTTCAGATGTTCTAAAAAGAACGTTTGAAAAAATTAAAAAATAGGTATTTTTATATTGAAAAATAAAAGTTCAAATTAAAAGTAACATGTAATATATATACAATATTGTGTGTATATTATAGATATGTGTATATAAAACGTATTAGGGCTTCTAAACGTAACCTTGGCAAAACCGATCTTGTGTTTGGGTGTTGGTGCTCCAAATGCTAGAGCCGTTGAGCGGGAGAACGTGGTGGGTCCCACGTGCAGAGAGCTGTAAACAAGGGCCAGGGATTCTCTGAGCCCCGACCTAGTGTGCTGAGGCCGGGGCCTCTTTGTGTTCAAACAAGCAATGATAAAAGCCTGCGTCCGGTCACGCTTCTGGAGACAATGACAGTCCCTTATGTTCAACACCAACCATCTCATCTGTAACCTGTACGGATTTAGTGGTTATCTGTTTCTGAAACATGGAGTGGACAGCAGCTGCCCCAGTTTCCTTTCCCCAGATGTTTCACTGGCATTGATTTCTGCATTGTATTCTCGCATAATCGCGTGAATTTTTTTTTTTTTTTTTTTGTGCAACCATCTGGGAAAAGAAGATAAAGCAGAAAAACAGGATCATATCCTGTGCCTTAGGAAACCTGTTTATCTCCTCTCGCACACAGAAAATATCCCTTTATGTCTGTGGTTTGGTGACTCTTTCCCAAACTCCTGAGTGGTACAGCTTTCTGTTTTGATTGAGTAATTTTTAGAATCAAAAACAGGGGGACAGGAGTTCCCACTGTGGCTCGGTGGTTAACGAATCCGACTAGGAACCATGAGGTTGCGGGTTCGGTCCCTGGCCTCGCTCAGTGGGTTAAGGATCCGGGGTTGCCGTGAGCTGTGGTGAAGGTTGCAGACGCGGCTAGGATCCTGCGTTGCTGTGGCTGTGGCGAAGGCCGGCGGCTACAGCTCCTATTAGACCCCTAGCCTGGGAACCTCCACATGCCGCGGGTGCGGCCCTGAAAGGCCAAAAAAAAAAAGACGACACCAGAACCAGGTGTCAGGAGGCTGGAATGCAGTGTGATGCCATGGGGGAGACACAGCTTCTGTCCCTCGTCTTGACTGAGAAATCTAGAATGCAAACAATTCGCT